>JAQJVL010000100.1:647821-1190321 GCA_035578905.1 Stictocephala bisonia | reverse complement strand
GAAATTAATTGACTTTAATGAATAATAGTTATTATTTAGAAATTGAGATTGTCAAGGGACTAAAACTCCATTAACTTACTCCATTGAGACGTGGTTTCAGATGGAAATCTACTATAATATTCCAAAACTGCTAGACGCTAAGGATTATGATCATTTAGTTTTACAATGTAATTAATACACCACTATGAGAATATTAAAATTATTCAAAACATCATAAATCAGCGCTAGCAAGTTCTCTTTGTTCGCCGGTGGCTGCTTCATCACCAAAAGTGTGAAAAATTATCAACTCAAATGGATATTCAATTGGCGGTCCTTAACTGACCATCGAGTCCTCCAAGATTGACGACCGGTGAAAGGGTATTGGTGCCAATTCAGTCGCCGAGGTTCGTGACCGGTCTGTTTGCTCTTCATTAGGCATTCCTGGCGTCCACTTAGCTGACTGTCGGCCTTGGGTAGTCAGTCAGAGCCACCGGGTACGCCAGGAATAACGAGCCAAAATACCTGCCACATTGGTTCTCCAGACCAAATCTCAAGTGAATGCCGCAAAAATATTTCCAAGATTGGATCGAACCTCATTCCAGAGTTATTGTCGCTTTTTCTGAAAAGTTGGGTTTATCTAAATTATCACCGAACATTTTGTAAGGTTAAGGCAAACAGCAACAAAAGATTTAATTGGTTCAAGGGTAATCAAACAGTGGATAGTGACGTAGAAGTGTAAGGTTATAATGAGCTGTCTTTATAATACCTCTGGGTAATCAGAACCTTTTATAATGACGTAAGGTATAAAGGTATAATGAACGCCTCTTACAGTATTCCAGGGTAATCAGTATCTTAGTATAATGAAGTAATGGATAAAGGTGTAATGAACGGTCCCTACAGAATCCCAGGTTAATGAGAATCTTGGTATATTGACTTAAGATATAAATGTGTAGCGAACGCTCTTTATAGTATCCAAAAGTAATCGGAATCCTAATATAATTACGTAAGGTGTAAAGGTCTAATGAACGGTCTTTATAGTATCCCAGGGTAATCAGAATCCTAATATAATTACGTAAGGTGTAAAGGTCTAATGAACGGTCTTTATAGTATCCCAGGGTAATCAGAATCCTAATATAATTACGTAAGGTGTAAAGGTGTAATGAACGGTCTTTATAGTATCCCAGAGTTATCAGAATCCTAATCTAATTACGTAAGGTGTAAAGGTGTAATGAACGGTCTTTATAGTATCCCAGAGTAATCAGAATCCTAATATAATTACGTAAGGTGTAAAGGTGTAATGAACGGTCTTTATAGTATCCCAGAGTAATCAGAATCCTAATATAATTACGTAAGGTGTAAAGATGTAATGAACAGTCTTTATACAGTAGTACCAAGAGTAATCGGAAGAATAGAAGTATCCCAGAGTAAGAAGTAATAGAAGAGTTCAGAGTCCTTAATGTTTTGGAGAAGAAATATGAGTATCTGGCTTGTCACTTATATGCTATTCAGCGAGAGTTGAGAATGAGGTTCCGCTTAGTCTGTCCCTGTTTCAAGGGTGCTGGCTAATAAGAAAAGGGTGTCCACGAGCACCCTTGATTTACAAAATTACTAAGCCATTGATATCCCCATTCGCCAATCAGTCAAACTGTGGTAATAAGTTTGTTTATACGTTCTGCTTTGTGTCAAGAGCGCCTGTGAATCGGCCTAGTATCTACATCACACCTGAAGAGTGTATATCTGAAAATTAGACCAATACTACGTGATTCAGATTCTACGTACGTCCCACAGTTAGAATAGAATAATTTTTTATTGCATGGACGTTTACAGTAAACGTATCGTAATCGTCAGACTTGAATTAAATTATAATGTTGATTAAAATTAAAATTAGAGCAGCCATTCCTACAGAATTTCACATTCATTGTAACATTTTGGGTCATACATTCTTCACATTCACACAAATAGTCCAGCTTCCAGGTCAAACCACCGAATTATTAGTCTCCCAGTTGTGGGATAAGAAATCTCTCACAGAGTAAAAGGCTTCAGAAATGAAAACCCTTTTTAACCGTGCCTTGAAAGCCTTTGGCTCAATATTGCTTTTGTATTCTATCGGAAGACTATTGACTAAGCGAACACCTGCTTGTGAGGGAAGGTGCGTGTAGGTTACTGTCCTATGTTGTTCGATACTGTAATTTTCTCTTTGTCTGGTTGGATAATTATGTATTTCACTGCCTCTGGTGAGGACACACTTGAACATACAATAAGATGCAGCCTCTAAAATATAAATGCAAGACAATGTCAATAGGTTTAACGAATTAAACACGGGTTTGAAGGACTCTCTAGACTTCAGTTTTGACTTTATCCTTACTGATTTTTTTTTTTTTTTTTTTTTTTTTGCAGTCTGAAGAGTCTCATTAAGTCAGCTGAGGAACAGCCACCCCAAAGAACCTCCATAGTTTCTAGGCTATTGAGCTGTTTCTAGAAGCAGTAAACATTCTGGACTCATTAGACCTTTATATTCATTCACCCATATCTCTACGATCGGCATCTTATGATGAGAAACACTGTATAAAATGAAGAAGTCCATTTTAGTCATACCGACTAATAAATTCTGTAACGTGTGATTTAGGGAACCTTATCTTATCAGTTTCGACCTGTATTATGTTTCAGTTAGGGTTGAACAAAGATTATTTTCAGTTCAACTCTATCATCTTGCCACATCGTTACCGAAGACATTTAGAGACAATATACAGCAGACATTACGGGGCAAAAAATGCCGAAAACTGACGCTCTTTCTCCCGAGGGGGCTTTTATTACACGCTTCTCCGGCGAGAAAGAAATTGGAACCGGGTACAAAAAACAAACCTGACGAGCAGGGCAGGGCGTCTTGTCTACAAGGTCGGTGTTGACTAATAACACGCCTTGGAAGAAAGGGCTGGGTTTGATCAGGTGTTGGTCCTCCTTTGATTGTATCACAAAAACTCTTATCCTAAAATGGCTTTAAAAAGTTCAAGAGCATTATGACAATTTAATCAATAACGAATTACTTAAGACAAATCAAATGATTATACCTACACTTAAATCTTCATGAAAAATATATATTCAATAATGTGTCTAACTTGAAAATAAATATTTAAAATTTTGAAGAAAGACCCATAATACCTAATATACTGTGAGTATGAAAAAAAAACAATTAAATAAACAAACAACACCAAATAATTCACTACTATTTAAAATGATTGTAATTAAACTTTAGATGTGTATAGTTCATTTAATTTGATCAAATGAATTTGTACTAGTTTTGTGACGTAAAAATACAAAAATCTTTTTTTAGTTTTAGTAAAATATGATGAAAATACTTGTAGTCTTATGCTTTTGGCATGCATTACATTAAAATATGCTTTACTTAAGTGCACAAATTTATGGATTGTGTAATTCCATGTAATGGAATGAAATAGAATGGTAGTGTAGACAAGGAAAGGTTGAATGTTTTCTATAATTTTGTGACGAAACCATACAAAATATTTTTACTTGGTGTAACCCATTTCTAGTATTACATCTAAATCAATTAGTAAGTAGTTTTTATTTAATGCTTGAAAATTACTTGGAGTAGTATGTTTTCTGTCTTGGGTATGAAATATCATGAACGTCCTCCTTTGATACAAAGCATGTTTATTGAGGCATAGATACTATAAAGAGGAATATATTATTGTTTTGGTGGAGACTTTTAATATGATCAGTAAAAGGTATATTCTCCAAAACCTAGAAAATTTATCTTTTCTTAACATGTATTTCTTCACTATAAAACAAAGTTTGAGAAATGTGATTTTTTAAATATAGTTTTGGTGTTCGTTATTTTTTCCTGTAATAACCTATGATAATGTTGTTATTCGTTATTTTTTAAACTATATATGAATAGAAACTACAAAAAAAGCTCTTTCAAAAGGTCAGGAATGTGCTCGTTCAAAGTTTGAGAAATGTGATTTTTTAAATATAGTTTTGGTGTTCGTTATTTTTTCCTGTAATAACCTATGATAATGTTGTTATTCGTTATTTTTTAAACTATATATGAATAGAAACTACAAAAAAAGCTCTTTCAAAAGGTCAGGGAAACAAAATAATTATTAAATTTAACTTTTCTGGAAAACACCAACTGTAAAAAATGTATTAAGCAGACACTGTGCACTACCCGTTAAATGTCCGTGTTTATGCAGTCAAGTTTTGTCATTTGTCGAATCTGTTTTGTTTTCCTGTAATAACCTATGATAATGTTGTTATCGTTATTTTTTAAACTATATATGAATAGAAACTACAAAAAAAGCTCTTTCAAAAGGTCGGGGAAACAAAATAATTATTAAATTTAACTTTTCTGGAAAACACCAACTGTAAAAAATTTACTAAGCAGACACTGTCCACTACGCGTTAAATGTCCGTGTACCATGGTTTATGCAGTCAAGTTTTGTCATTTGTCGAATCTGTTTTGTCAACTGAATACCTTATCCCACTGACATCGTTCAGTCTGAAGAGATTCAAACGTATTTTGTAGGCTTAAGTGGCCGGTGGCATTACTAATAAATAACAGTTTCCAGTAACGACCGCGTGAAGGTGTTATCCACAATATTTACCACCAACGTTTTGCCCATGCTTTGATGTGGCATTTTTATCTCTGAGACTGAGGAGATACCACTGAGGATGCCGCAACACAACATGGGGGAAACGTCTGGTGATGTAAATATTGTAGATATTGTAGGTAACACCTTGACGCGGTCGTTACCGGAAGCTTTAGTTAATAGTAAATTTAGACTTGTTCTTAATTTTATTTTCAAGAAGCTATTAACCATTAGGTTCTTATACTTTGTAACTGATAACTATATGTATAACCAACAATAAAACTTATTTTAGGTAATAGTTATCTTTATTTACACTATTTAGAGTCTCTAAATATATTGGAATCTCTAGTTAGGCACTAATAAATCTGCGAATGTTCTTGTTGTTTAAAAATAACTGGAATCCTGTTGAACTACAGTTATTCTAACTATGCTATGTTGGCAATAGAAACCAGTTGTCTTACAACAGCTGAACGCTATAAATTCACGGATAAGCTCCTAGGATGCTAAACCTCCTGTACTTTACCGAGCCACTTTCCCTGTGATATCTGCGCAATCAAGTGCAGTGAGGTACAACCACGAATGTAGAAAAAACTGGTCTAGTCACTACATTCTGCATAAGTAACCAGTTAGTTGACGAGAAAGTCCTGTCACACTCGGTTGACAAGACCACTGCATTAGGTGCTACGTATTAGATGGCTTCTTCGTCGAGGATTCCATCAAACTGTCTGGTCGAAAACATGGAAACGATTTAATTTTTATATATTCGGACCCATTTGAATATGTTTGAGTGTAAATCCGTCTTAATTGAGATAAGATATTACTTTAGATTGTAAGCGGAGAACAACTTATAATGGGTTTTCCAAATCTGAATTTAATTTATTTTGGGAATACTATTTACAGATTTTTTAAAAATATTGTTGCATGTGTTCTTATTCAAATGACACGTATTATATTAATTACCATGTAATTACTTTTTATGTTATTTTTCAAATGTTTAAGTATTTATTGTTTATAATTCTTGTCAATAAATATGAAAATTAATAATGAAATTATATTTGTCTTTATTTATCAAGAAAAGAATTCAGGAATGTAAAGCCCTCTCAACCACTTAACCTCAAACATGTAAAAGATGACTTTTACCGGCGTGCTTGCTAAGTGGCTTTAAGATTTTAACTGTGGAACAAATGGCCAAGGTTCAAATCCCTGCCTGAGCCTTACACCCGTTGAATAAAGTTCAGGCATAGGCTCATATGCCAATGAGAAAAGGCGTGTTAAGTTTTAAAAATAATAACTTATAACCTAAGATGGTTTAGATACCTCATTTCACACCTAAAAGATCCTTAATTCGAATTTTAATTATCAAATAGATGTTTTATTTTCTTTAATTAAACTATTCAGTGCAAGAGTTATTTCAAAGAGGATTAAATTGTGTTCATACAAAATAGTAACCCTACCAGTACTTTTATATGGTACCAAGAATGGAGCATAAAGAAGAAAGAAATGAAACGATCACTCATATTTGGGAGAAAGGTCTTAGGAGAGTTTTGAGTCCATATCAGACCAAATCACTGGAGAATTGTTAAAACTCCATAATTAGTTTATAAAATTGATAAGAAACTGAATATATTGTGGGTATACTGAAACATAGAAAAATGGAATTGGTAGGACAAATAAGCAGGATGCAAGAGAGAGGATAGCAGAGGAAGGATTTAGACATGATCCCTAGAGGGAAGGACCATTGGGAGAATCCCAAAAAAAAATAAAAAAATAAACAAATAAATAAATAAAAAAAAAAATTAAAAAATTTGAAAACTGCAAGAAGACTTACTTGTGATGTAGGCTTAGCAAGGGTGGAGACAAGAAAGCACAAGACAGAGAGGTGTGGGGAGAGTCTTGGTGGTGTCATCACGTGGTCCTCGCGGCCTGATCACATTGATCAAAGTAAGTATAAAGTTATGTATTTAATGAATAACAATAAACATGCCTTAAATTAATTTCAAGATCTTCAGAAATATTCAGGACAGGTATAATATAAACATTAAACTATCTTCCCTCTCATCACTTTAAAACAAAATTTAAAATACCTTTAAGACCCATGTTGTAAAATACTTTTCCATTATGTACAACTTTCTACGTTCCAGTTTACACTATTGATGTGCTTTTACATCGACATGACCTAATTCATTTGGTTTGCTTTTTGTCAAACTCCCGCCATTTATCAGCTGTTTATCATCTGTTAAGTGTACACACCACGGCCCCTATTATTAGTGCGAGTATCTGGCCACTGCCACCTGTATCCTGGGGCCACCTACGTATTAACCTAACCGGCCACTTTAAATAATAGTTTTGCCTCGAATCTGACGAAGCTCATAAGAGGATGTTTGTATATACTAGGCAGTAAATATTATCAGTTTTACGACATAAGGTGGCGACGCAGTTTTGATGCACTTAAATGGTGGGCGAAACGATCGTTAAACGGCTCACCTTCGGGCATATTTGGTAGGGGGAGGGGAGGGGTTTCATATCGACAGTCATTTAATGTTATGGGATTAACATTTTATCAATGATATTTGACCATATTACTAATTATAACGTTTAAAAGTTCATTTTATCAAACCAAAATCTACTCTATTGGAATATTTCTAGTTAGGTAGAAAATTTATGAGTTATTTCACTCTCAATTTACGATTTCACGTTTAAATTAACAAATGATTTTACGAAATATTTGTTTAGTACACTTTTAACTTAAAATAGAGCAATGATTTTATGAAAAAATTACATTGTACATTATTCCTACTAGCTGAAATTGTCTAACGTAATAGCATTTTTAAGAATTTTATTTTCTTCAAAAAATATCGTTCACATACAACGCACATTTTTTTGTAAAATCCTTACTATACTTACAGCTGCTTTTTTATGTACTTCAAAATAATATATTAAAATGTTTTATTATGTAACTTTTACTAGCTTCTGCTAAAAACTTAAGTTCACTATAAATGTAAACTATTTTATTTGAATATAGGCCTATTTATGGATCAAAAATCCTGTTATATTCAGTATAAGGTAAATTTGCACTTACTGTTAAAAATTCTTAGCCCTATTTCACTTCACTAAAAGAACACGTAAGCATCTTATCTGAATCTTGTAGTAAATTTACATGCCTAATAAATTGAATTCGGTTCCTGTCCAATTCAAATTAGTTTCTATTTATAGATAACAGTTCACTAACCGTGACATTCCATTAATAGCCTATCGTTCAACCACATTGTATAATAGTTAGTTTTAAGAGGACTTGAGTAACTGTATATTTAAAATGCGTTTCGTAGTAGTTTTAAAATTGTAATTGTAATTAAGTAATCAAAATAATGTGACTAAATATTAAACCATATAAGTAACGGTAAGATAAGGTCACCAACAGTGCTAAAACCTTAATCTTATTGCCTTTATTTCTTAGCTTGTAATCTAAAAGTAAGTATTCCACATTGCTATGAACGGAACTCCTAGTTATATTTCTTGTGTGTAAATGATTCTAAATTATAATCAGACAAAAAGTGGTAACTATTATTATTTTCACCCTATTACAGATGTAGTACCTCTTTTGAGTTATTTTAAGATTGCACTATTTCAACTAGCTTTTACAAGGTTTGAGATCAATGTTGACTAAAATATTCAGAAAATGTATATACACCTAATAATTCAATACATTTGTAAAAATTAATATTTGTGGAGATATTTACTTTAAAATTCCTTAGATTATTTTTATTTTGAATAAGTAATTTTTTTTCACAAACAAGTTAAGTTATCATATAGATTAATTCCTGGTTCACGTTTTTAATGTTTTCCACAGTTCTTTCAAAAGGGTAGTTCTAACATTTTATAAATAAGATTAAATAACAATCTATGGTGTTAGTTATTGTAGTTTCATGTCGTATAAGTGATTTCCACATTGGAACTCAAATTTACATTATATTTCTGTAATAATGAGCAAAAAGGCTACATACTTAAAGTTATAACGGCATATTTTAGCTTTAGTGTTTGGCATTAGGCTAACAAATGCTCACATATATAGTTAGTATAGTAAAATGTCAAAATTACACATAATATAAATTGTACGCGCAAAATTTTGCTTTGGACCACATGGTTTTGTAGCGCATCTGAGATGTTGAAAAACATATACAATACGATATAGTATTGAAAATAATTTACTAAATTACGTCTCTATTGTTGGAATAAAAAAAATTAAATCGTCCTTGAAATGCACCCAACCAAGTACAAACCTCTTTGTGACGAAGTAGAGTAGGCTATATCAGCGCAGATAGTACATGCGGCCGGGCGAGGAACGTTTTGCGGCTGAAGCTGCCCCCCCCCCCCACAATTCACCGACCAGCGATTTATGTGGCAGCATTGCACTCGTAAAACATGTTTTACTTCCTCGCTAACTGGTCTGCACTGCCTCTCGGTGTCCACAATAGGACGATCTTGTCTACAAAGTCCACATTAGAGGCGCCACGTTGTCTTCAATTCTTGCAAACGATGGTAAAAACTTTCCTTAAGAGTCCGCAGAGGCTGTCGGCCATGTTTGTTTTAATTCCATAAGAACAATGTTATTTGTGAATTCATATTTTTTCGTTATTTATTGACCAAAGGTTGTGTGTGAGGTGTCATTTAAAACTTCATCATATTGCGCATTGGGTTTGCTTTTAATATTTTGAATAAATACATAAATAGTGTTGAAAAAAAATTTAAAATAAAACCTTCAAACTAAATATTTATTTTATTTTTCCTAGATAACTAATTATGAATTCGCAAAGCAATTCCAACACACAATTTCATTATTGATCAAAAAATAGCTGTTTAGTTTGGATATGCATGATCGTATGTCCGGTTTGAAAATAACATTGTTCTTATGGGTAATGAGATTAAAACCAACGTGTCTGACAAGCCCCGACAGTCTCTGCAGACTCTTAACAATAATTAACGTAATATACTCCTTAAGAGCAACAGAAAAACATCCTTGTTCTACTTCATTTCAAATTTAACATCATTAACATATTAAGGATCTAGAGTAAATAAAGTTTTACCTGACTATCAATCAAATCAACATTCCAATCAATAAGATTTGTACAAAAGATTTGTTAGTTTCTCCACGAAGAAGAACTAAAAGAAAACGTAATTTTCTTAGTGAAACTGTCATTCATTTGTAACATGTATGTGGAACTATTTGGAATTTTCTTATTTTAAAACAAATTTCAAAACAATTCAAATCTTAGAATCTAAAAATCTATGAGATTGACAGTTCAAAATTAAAAATAGATATCGTTGATGGATATAAGGGCTAACGCAGTCATAGATTCACCATTTTTTAAAGCAGAGTATAATATTTTGTGTAAATTTACTTTTTTCTAATCCTACTTTTCGGAAATGAAACTTTATAAAATAAAGTTAAACGTTAAAGATCGTCATATATTACCAGGTGAAGTTGGGGCTAAGAGGCTCTCTCTGCCACTTAAACTGGGGACCAAGGCTTAAGGGTGACTTGCGAACCACCACTAGTGACCGGGCAAGTGCGCTGCGTGCAAGGACGGGATCGCTCAGACGGTCACCCATCCAAGAGACAGCCACGCTCTATGGTGCTTGACTCCGTAATCTTGCGATAACATCGTAACCCTCCAGTCAAGGCCACTGGCTTTTGTTATTTATGGGAGCATTATTACGCTAAATTTGTTTACCAAAAAACTAATCATATATATTAATATAAAAAGTTGTAATAACCATGTAAACCACTATAAAACAACTGTTAGTGAGTTAATATTATTAATGAATTTACTATAACAATGTAATTGAATGTTGGGTGGATTTGCAATAGTATATGAGTATTATTGGTCGGTATACATATACATTGATGTATGTTTTAATTTTTACTTTCACGATTTGTTTTGATTTTTGCAGTTCGATATTGTCTAGCAGTGACTTCCTATTATTCGTATACTATCAATAAAAAAAATCCCTGGTGTTACCTTCATCCCTATTTAATAGATTTGTATGTTAAATAATAAATTGGAAACCTGAAATGAATCCTGGATATAGAATAATTACAAATTAATATTAAAGGCGAATCATTGATATTTCGGTAAATAGATAATTTTGATTATATGAATACTTCAAAATAATGGAACTCAACATTTGCGTCAAAATCCTTAAGCAGATAATACTTTTAAATGATGCAATATCCTAGTAAAATATTTAAAAAAAAATAATAATAGCCAACTATTTATTTCATAACTTATTATTCTATGCCGATCTAACATTAAACTCACAAACCCAGTAAAGGCATCGGATAACTCACGAAAGGATTTTTGTGTGATATATTTTAAACGAGAACGATTTTAAAATTGTAAGGAATACATCTATTGTACACTATGATTGAGGATAAAAGTAAAATAAAACACCTGCACCTGGGCGAAGTGTAGAAACAATAACGGTGACGTCATAAACAACACTGCGTCCAGTATTGTAAGTTTCATAAATATCGACAAAGAAAAGTCTTAAGCTGTATTTGGGCTTGAATTACTGTTTTCAACTCAAATACATGTGAAAATCCAGTACATTCGTACTACTCCCAGAACAGTTTATGAAATATAATACAGATGAGTGTCAAACAGAAACTTCCTCATTATCATCCGTTGACATTTCCGTTTTTACAGCCTACTTCATTTTTCGCTCTAGGATTCCTCTTCCTTCACTTTTCTTTTCTGCAACCCTCTTCTGTTCATAACTCTGTCACCTGGTTCTCCCACCTTTTCTCGGTTTTTTCCTTTTTCTCCAGGGCTGTCCTCGCTAAACTATTATCTCCCATTCTCTTCACGTCCCCCATCTTCTGTGTCTTTCTACTATTGCCTCTTGTGACTGTGCCACTATTACGGTATATTTACATAATGTACATATGTGTAATATGTTAGGTACATAAACAGCGTTATTAGGACTTAAGTCTCATTCCTTTAAAGTTCCTCTGATCTAAGGATGGTAAGTGACTTTTTATTATTATCTGTGGTATCTGTAGATTTCGGAAATGTCAATACGGTTATCTCAATATCGTACATTTTACAAATAAATTGTATAGAGAAAAAATATTTTGAAAAAGTAATAATTAATTGTAAACTCTTAATGCATTAACTGGATAAGTGTCAAATATATAAAATAAACATGTTTATTTATTTACAAACAGCTTATGGAGGTGGAGTGAGCAGTTTCTACCCCTTAGGACTATTTTATCAAGATTAAATGGGGGAGTAAGTGATGAGTGAGTGAAGGCTTTCTGTTTTATATATAGAGATTAAAAATAATGTATATGTAATAATTAGTCCTTCGTTTATCATTGAAGATATGGGGAGGGGAGGTTTGAGACTCATCTGTGGAAGAAACTACACTGACCACACACTACAACAATTCTGCACATACCATTTAAATAGATAGAACCGTAGTAATATTACATTGTAATACATTGAATAGGATCCTACATTATCCTACATTAAAATAGGACTAAATAGTCATCCAACATAGTTTAAAATTTGCAACTATTCTTAAAGTCTTGGAAAGTTTATTTATTAGTGTTAGTTAGAAATGTTTAAATAAATCTAATGTCTTTTTAAAAGTAGGAACATATATATCACAAATATTTATTATGTAGTAAGTAGGCTATATTTTGTTCACTAGAAGTTATTGGTCTAAGAGTTCTAGAGTTTTGGTCTAATACTTTTGGAGTGTGTGATGCAGAGAAAAGATGTTCTAGAATTGCAAAAAGGCTTCACAGCCTAATCTTTTTTTAACTATAAGAACATTTCCAAGGATTATGAAATCTAAATGCTTGACTGTGTATAAACTCACACTCAACCAATTAAGTACCACTTCACGAGTAATGCATGTTTGAGCCTCTAGGCTGTTTTCGACACTTGAGAGTTCAGCTGGTGGTATGGACAGTGGGTGGAATTAAAAAGAAAATATTTTAAAAACAGAGAGACAATTTGTTATTACAAGAATACAAAGATAACGCTTTGAAAGTTCTCCCCAAGTGTGCGTACATTCGGATACAATCTAGATCAAGAAAAGGAATCCTTCGCATTCTCTGCGGGCCTACCAACTCATAAACAGCGCAATATACAGGTGAACATAGACTCTCACAGGCACTCAAACACACTCAATGGAAAACGTGAACAAACACGATTGAACTTGATAAATGTGAGTCTGGATGCCTCCCCAGTCGACCTCCTTAAATATTGGTTTCTTGGTAAGCCCAGGATCAATTTAAGCAGGAAGATATGTTTTCCCTACTTCTTGGAGCATTTGTGTACCTCGTAGATGATTTGATATTTTTGATATTGATTTGATATTGATATGATTTGACCCACCAATACCACTGTACGTGTATGGGTGGGTGGGTGGGTCATTACACAAAAATGGGATGAATCAACAGTTGGGAAATTGATTTTCATGGTTGAGGTTAATGGAAAAATATCTAATTTGGATGAAATCGGTAAGTTGTCTTATTTTATTAAATAACTATGGCTAGCAAACCACTAATTGGAAACATGCATTTATGTTATGTTTTAAAACTCCAAAAGATTTGAATTGAATCAACTTTAAAAATAGCCAAATTAAACAATCTCAACTTATGCCACTCACTTACATATATCGTCATTTATTTAATAAGAAACTCCATTTACATATTTTAATTTATGATATAAAGAGATTAAAACTGATTAATTGTGAAGATCATGCAAGAACGCAATTTTTAGATAAGTTTCATCCATTCAATTAAATATTTATATATAAATACTTAATTTTTCCATATCTGTCATTAAAGTTTGACTATGAGTTATGGCATTAAAAGTTAGGCTCAGCTTCCAGACAGTTTATATATTATTACAATACTTATTCAGACAGTAAATTAGAACTTAACTTTTTGTTTTTACAGAGACACATGTGCAAAACCTTATGGAGACATAAAGCTGGATGAAATACATTCGTTGCCAGTTAGATACATTAATTAGGAAGCTGGTGTTATGATTCAATGTTAGATCTCTCGTTCTAAATGTATGAAATATAAATTTAATTTTAGCATTTTATGGGCGTCTGATCTTAAAAGGGCCCACATTTTAATACAGAGTGTAAAATTCTTGTATAGCATTTGAGAGAAAACTTTGGCTGTCCAATTTTTTATTTCGAAATAAAAAGGGTTTACTATATTTAAAACATTATCTTTTCATGTTTTACATTCATGACTTCAAAATATTTCAGGAAATATTTTTAAAGTTCCGAGGTGAAACTGTTTGCAATAACATAAAATGGGTCTTTAATACAAAATATTATGATTTTTGAGCAAAGCAACATCTTAATAGTGATAATTTGGAACATTATTCGTGTGGTATTGTTAATTGTTTTGTTCTTCTTCAAATGAGGCTATCCGACTAACGGTTATAATTTATTGATGCCAAGGGAAAATTCTGGAAGAAATTCCTTAAAATTTTGTGTAAGAAAGAATTGTTCGTAAATCATGAATGAGATACTGAATTTTACACTACTCCTTGAATTGATTTCATTAGCAGATGAAAAAATGTTATCCAGTTAACCCCAATTTAATTCAGATCATATACTTAGTAACATTAACAAACTTAACTGAACTTAGAACATAAGTTACACTTCCAAAAAAAATATAATCAATACACAGGCAGTACGTAAATAATAAATACCGTGCCTTGAAAACATATACACATACATATACATAAAATCTTACACTTTAAATGGACTGATTAATTGATGAAAAGAGTGAGTCGTTAAATAAGTATTACTAAAGAATTAAAACTTATAAAAAAGTCAGACTAGTGATGCAATTGTGTAACTCATCTACTTGGGGGACAATGTGTTGTTGAGATTGTAGGTGATAGGTTGTATAATCGGTCCTATTATTGCCAACCAATGAGTTGTCCGTGACGGTTGGTAGTCAGGGTCTGGATGTTGTGTAGGGAAGAGAACTGAGTATCAGGCTTAACAGTTAGCTGATTATCTCAACAATACTACATGGTTCGGATTCCAACTTAAAGCTGTAGATCCGTTAGTTGTCCTGGCTATTGGGCTAATAAAAAATTCTTCTTTCTGAGGAACAGTTGACCATAGTTAGTAACAATGACTACACTTGATCATCTACACTCACACAAGAAATTGTATGGCATTACTCCCAAATGGCACTGCTTAATTTCAATATGAGTAGATCAAAGTCCCTCCCGGAACTAAAGCTCGGTGAGCAAAACGTTTGGGTGGGAAGATCGCTGGAGGGGAACAATCCAGGCTGGAGGTGTGGGTGAATTATCCTGGAAGGTGTCACATACCGGACACGTAGCCTAGCATGACTCCCTGGGAGTTCCGACCCACTGACTTTCCACTTGTTGTCTATTAGAGTCCAGGTGCAATTCGACAAAAGGACTATAAATGTTTCCGTCTAGATATTATAATACAAATGTTTGCAGAACCGGTGTGGGGATTTACAAATGTGAATACCAAAAGAAGCCTGGAGCAGTCCTCGACATAATAATTTTTCCAAGAAGGAAAGGACCTGGATTGGTTCTGGAGGTCGGATTGTTTTGCGTAGAAGATAAACTTCAAAAAGTAAGTACTTGGACTTGACTAAGAGTTCCGACCTTATCACAAGATAACGGCGTCAAGCAACATCATGCTTGGCGTAGCTACTGCTTGGATGGGTAGTCGTCTGAGCGTTCCCGTCCTTGCACGTAGCCTACCTGCCCGGTGGTGGTTTTGAAATCACCCTTGAACTTTTGGTCCCCAGGTTAAGTGTTAGAGAGGGATTCTTAGCCCTAACTTCGTCTGGTACAAAAAGACATCTTTTTACTTTAACTTTTAAGTTCTTAGGTCCAAACGGGATACTCACTTGCTCTTTTTACCATGCATGATGGGCATCAGCGTTTCCTTAGGAACCTATATCTAAATATCATTTACGTTATATTGAGTTTTGGTGATTCATCTTTGCAGTTTGCATGATCTGGTCTGATGACAATAAATATGATTTTCAAAAATGCATTACCAAGAAACCGTCATATTCTTTTACCAATTAAGTACTTAAACAATGTTGTATGATGTCTTGTGCGTTTGTACTTGCATTTCAAAATTAAAGTAATGAAAACATTACCTAACGAAATTTATAATTTAATTAAATAGTTTTTATTAAATGTTAGTAAGTACCAATTCGGATCGTGGAACACTCTTTGTGTTTAACGAACTATTTAAATTTGGTTTTGTTTCATGGTGTTGCAATAAGAATATTGTTTGGAGAAATTTTATTTTTATGGAATAATCTCATTCGAAAAATTATACATATGTTTTATAAACTGGACTCTATTTGGATACGCGTTTAGTTATTATCCTACTAGCCTTCACAGGCTGCTTAAGGATGCTTTGTACTGCCAATTTCTCCTTCAGCAGATCTCCTTCCGTAAACATACCAGCACAAGACTTTAGAGGCTGTTTTATATGGAATACCAGTTTTGCAACCACATTCAAAGCAGCTGTATATCAAGTTTTTTTTTGTTGTTGCAGTAATGCAATCTGCATAATGGTGGACCTTTCTAACAGACGTTAATTAAGCGTTATCGAAAGCCTAATCAGATGTCATTTGGAAAAATGTCTTGTTTCTTGCACGAGAACTTGTCAATGTGACTGTTTTTTCTTGCAGTATTTTGATTTTGCTTGGATTTGTATACTTGTATTTTGTCCTGTTTTCTAAAGTGTATCTAGTTATTAAAAACATTCCATGATTGCTGAGAACATTTCTGTTGTTTCGTAAGTTATTTATACATTTATTTCGGTACTGTTCACCTCTTGTTGTTTTCAAGTTTTATTATGTTTTGGCGTGTTTGTTTATTGTGATTATTCATGTAGTGTTTAAGGTTATACAGTATTTATTGCTTCATTAAGATTTTTCTACATGAGTGTAAGTACATTTTACTACATAGTCTACAAAGTATGATAGATTTATATATACGGCCTTATATGCAGCACGCCTATCCGTCACTGGTGGTGGTTCGGAAGTCAACCTTCAGATTACGAGTTATAAGGCCTTTTAGTTCTAACTTCACCTGATAAAGTAAAACATATTTATAAGATTTAAATTATGAGTCAGCTTTGGTTCACTTGCTCAACTTAACGTGATTCAGATTCCATGTAAAACAGTAGGTATTTTAGTTGCGCTGGCTATCGAGCTAATAATAATACATTGCTTTTCCGAGGAGCAGTCGAAGTCAGTTAGTGACCAGACTTCACAGTACATCCCAACCAATCCTACACTTGAGAAATAATTAATTTTCGCCTTAAATATGCACAAATTTATGTCAGTGTCTCATATCTAAGATTCTATTCGAAAGTTATGATGGTTCAACTGACTTAATGTACTTGATTGTCCCACTAAAAGATACAACGCGGGTTTGGGCGTCCCTCCAAACCCAGCGTAATCCTCGACGAAACTCTTTATGTCACTAGTTTCTATCAATGTAATTGTGGATAAAGAGTGCACTGTTACTGGTGAATTTATCCGTTGTGTGGATAGTTGTAATTTGGCGGTCTGGGAAAGGGTACATTCATTTCAAACCAAATTAGTTTGTAAGTTAGATTGGTTTCAACATTTAATATTTTTTTCAAGAATCAAACTGGGCGAGCCGGTGGCCGAGTGGTCTAAGGCGCAGGATTTTGAGCTTGGGTTCTAGACCGGAAGATTTATCAGTAATATTCACCTTCTACTGTACTACTGGTTCGCCCCTTTACTCTGATTAAGTCCCTAACACAGATCAATAGTCTATGAGGAATGGGCAGAGTAAGGTAAAGAAAGAGGTTGGCCTCTCCTTAAAAAAAAAGAAAAAAATGGTGTTTGGAGCAACTATGAAGAATGTTTTTAATAAATTCGTTGAATTTGAGTTATTTCATTTCTAATGAGATATTTATCAACCTTGAATTCATGCTGTCTCATACTCCACTGAAACGTCGGAAGCTTACAATAACACATCTTAGTACAACTATAAAGCGTGCAATGAAATAAAACTAATCCTTGTCAAATGTCCCTCTATTGTGCAATTCCAAAAACCTAGTTCGAACTTTGTTTCTGGCGCATGTCCAGAAATTTTGTATTGCTTTGTTGATTCTTTAATGAACTATAAATATACAGACATAGTGTTCAGTATTGTCTAATTATGTTCTCGTTGCTTCAAAGAAACAATATTGTTGTAGGTATTTAGGTCTTATAGTGTCAGACGCATTGCTCCCTCGATGGCGATGTAACCATCTTAACTGCTTATGAAAAGACATTTGAGAATGATACTGGCTCACCATTAAAGGCCACTTGCTCCCTGAAGTAATCTTGTACCTGAGTGATGGTAAAATAAAGACATTACCTGAGATTGTATACTTGAGAAAAAGAAAACAAAAATCAGATTCGTTTTCATTGAAAATAACCGCTCAAAATTGGAATTTTCACATTTGAAGGTTTGTAATAAAACTTTATTTGACGGAAAAAAGTAAAGTTTATTACTTCAAAACCTCACATCCATAAAAAGGAAACATGATAATATCAATCTTTTTTAAAAACACCAAAAAGATTGCTAAGTGTTATTATTTTTATATATATAAATATATTAAGCAATCTATAAGCTACAAATGTCAAATATCAATTAGATATAAAAATAGTAACATATTATGTGATTGGATTTGAAAAAGGCGTTTTACATAGAAATACTAATTTTAAGATAACCATGTCAACATTACTCCTTATTATATAATCTCCACATCACTTTCTGACCAAGTAGCTGGGTTACAGGCCTGCACTGCTAGTACCGACTTGTCAAAAGTCTTAAACAATTTAATGAATTTTATTACAAATATTACAAAACAATACTTTCGATGTTTAATATATCCTAATAGCATAGTAGAAGTTGTTTTGTTATAATTGGTTGTGAATGAATGAGTAACATAGGCCTATATGCGAGATCTCGCTTATGATTACAAGGTTTTATAATTTATTTAGTAGATGTTCGTTTAAGGTGCCTCGTTTATGAAAGTACCTATCTGATTGAGAAACCTGGCAGTAAACGTATTATCTCCATCAACTCTTTGTATTTAATCCATATTTATTATTTACTAGAATTTGTCATCCGTTATTTTAATGATGGTTCGTTGGATTGTATTACAACATCAGATCATAAGTAGCATTGATAATGATAAATTCACCATTAATATAGTACAAATAAAAATATCTGAAAATGTGAGAAGTTGAGTTGAAGCATGGGCTATAAAAAAAGTGATCTTATATTAAATTTTCCACCAAAGAAGCTATTTAAGGGGGCTGTTTCACTCAACGAAAACGCCCAAAACACTGCTTCCGATTTCAACGATTCGTTCCGTAATAATGACCATATCGTAACATTTTAATTGTAATTTGATAATTGAAGACTTGTTCTGGTGGACCATTAGATAGTTTTTTTTTATAATAATTAGGGTTTTTTATAATTTTTTTACTGTTACATATGTGAAATTTGAATCAATTCTTAACTACTTATAGTTTAAAATGTCATAGAACCACCTTAAACTCCACTAGAATGGACCTTTATAATCATTAGGTGTTCACTAAAACGCATTATAATAATAAACACGAACCTTACAGTTTAATTAGAAAATTATGTTTTATCCCACTGACGTTAAAATGAATGGCTACTATAGGGCTGACTGGGCCTGTTGACTTCCCAGTTGTGACGTGGTAGTTTGTAAAACGGCCTTATTCATAATTTTATTTTCCAATAGACTACTTTTAAAATGATTTATTAGTGGTTATTTTATTGTATGTAACTTTTAAAAGAGCAATAAAGCAGCAAATGACATTCATTAGGACATTACTATAGAAAATGTTCATCTGTTTGTATAACGTTCAACTTATTTGATCATAAATTACTTTAAACAGTAACATTTCAATGTACGCTCGTTCAATATATAATTCGAGCAGCATTAATGGCTGAGCAGAGAAGAAATATTTCAAAGCCTCCAACTAACATTCACTTGTGGTTAGACGGGACATGACAGGTTACATTGCAGGACCACACTAATGGGAACTGGGAGGCCCGCTCTCGTCTCATCTCCTGGAAGCTAGAGCAGTCTCGCCAGCGGCAAATCCCTGGGAACCGGACCAGGGAAACCGGTTACACCCGATGAGTTGCCCCTCTTCTCCTCTCAAAACCCCCTCTACTTCCAGCGGTCGCGTGGCTCCACGCGCGGCGCACTCCTTCTCCCACTACTCCTCAGAGCAACAAAATTCAAGCGGCAGATGGGAGTTCTAACAAACTGGCTTGACCTTGTGGCTCTCAGAGGATGAAGCGTGAGCCGTTATTCGTTCAGGATGGGCTTTCGAATGCCGCCGGCTTTATAGCCACTAAACTCTTTTACGTTTATATCATATTGTAATTGAATTAACCGGTAAAAAATGTTGAGAAAAGAGTTGATATATTTTATGACGTGAAGAGTATAACAACTACAGTGCAAATTAGTTTCAAAGTAAAGGCCAAATGCCATGGAGGGGCTATCAGATAGAGTCTATCCAGAATGCATCTTACTGGACATTTCCATGATACTCATTACGTAACCAGCACGGAGACACCTTAATAACGAACAGGCACAGTATAGTATAACGTTTTAGTTCAGCTAACGTTGCATTTTATATAAATCAGGTCATTTCTGATATAAACTGGTGGTTCGTGTAATATATTTATATCTAAGTGCGCCTTCAGTGAAAACTCAGTCATTGAGAAACTGAGGAATATACTGAAATTTTAAGAAGCTTCTTGTACTTTATTTTCTACTGTATGTTATAAAGTAGATACAATAAAAATGTCGTTTGTTTCGTATAATTAGTCTAAAGAGATTATATTTAACATTTGACATTTCCATGTCAAAGATTTTCCTGAAACTGTCAACAGGAAACATTAAGAGACGAGGACAGCAGATCACCAACGCGCGTTTGTTTTTGAGGGGCTTATGGTTAGAAAATGACCAACAACGTTTAGTGTAAAAACGTTAAGAAATATTAATGGCTGGGTGGTCATCTTAAACCTTTTTTATGACTTTGGTCTGCAGGTAAAATAAAAAACTCAGAAACACCTAGAGGGCTGAGGATGTCATCTTAATTGTCATCATAGAACTGACAGGTAAAGGCTACAAATTCAATATATTTGTATGGATTCTCAAAATACATGATTCAATTACTGAAACACGCTGTCTCAAAAATGCAATTACAAACTTACAGTACCAACTGCCCTATATAACATATCACTGCTGCACGCTTACATCTGATGATAGCGTTAAAAATATAACGCCAAATTTATTTTATTGTTTAGGCCTAACATAATATAAAAATTATGTTTTGTCGCACTACATGAATTAGTACTTGCATATTTTTAAACATGAAAATGAACAGTCATAGTATCTGCGTCATATAGGCTTGTATATAATAGCCTACCTCAGAGAAACAAGTATCAGATGTCGCGTTTTTATGGCTATAGTTGTTATAATTGATAACAACTAATATATATTTTTATACATATATTTTAATAGTTATACGTATATCCTTGAAGATTCGGGGGGATAAGGAAGGATTGACAAGGTGCTGTCTATGCCATCGTAAGACAAACTGGAGAATTACTACTCAATACACATTTACTGTCCAATATTGGATGCAATTTTTACCTTTTTTTCTCTGTGGTTTCCGTGTTCATCATGCAAATATAAAGGCCTTGTTTTTCTCGAGGTATGTAAGGAAAATTAAAAAGCGTTTTCATCTTGAGTATCTTACAGTGCTGGATAATTGTTAACTTACAGCAAGGGAACCTTCCAATCGGTTTAATTTTCACCTGGGATGGGCTGGTTAAGTCTAAAATTGGTTTTGGGGCATGACAAAATTATGTATACATGAATGTGGGTTCTCCACATTGTAGTGATTGAGTAGCTTTTTGTTTTCTTACTTCATTCGTTTACTGTTTGGTAATCGTGATACGAGTTCTTGTAATTCTTTTTCAATACCATATTGGAAATTCTATTCTATTCAAAATGAAGGATGACCTTCTCTAACACACTTCAGTGGCAACAATCTTATGGAATTGTGTGAAGTTAAGTAATCAGTAAAAGTTATTATGAGGTAAATTGGGCAGACAGAGATGTCGAGTGTTACACTCCAGGTTGAGGATGGCGAAGTGCGGCGTTGGTGTGGGCAGGAAGGCATGCGAGTCACTGACCGCTAGAACTGGAATATTGGAGCCGGACTGCAGAGTGAAGTGGTCCTTGTCTCATTCGCATATCTGAGACGCTAGCCCCCACTCGCAGCCACAACTTGCTCTTTGTAAATCAAGTTCTGATCTGCAAATTCCAGGCTACTGCTGATACTTTGCATGCGAAACATATGAGATAACAAAAGTTCCCACAGCAAAACATCCCGACATAGCTACATATTTTCACGACTTAAAGGAAATAGTTAATTAAAATTACAAAATATCCTGGATATATTTTACACCCTCCCATATGCGTTAGCATAGATATTGTGCACGTCCATAAAATTTTTTTACAAGTTGGTCTAAAAGTCAGTCAGTCTACTTGAACCACTGCTACAAAATAAATACCCATCCGATTTCGCTGTGTTATAGAATAACATTTAGCTTTTGTAATTCTACGTAATTTCATATAACGTACGTTTTTTTTTTGTTTTTTTTTTTTAAGACTGATTTTTTATAGCAGTTAGACTACAAAAAACATTCATAAATTCATGATTCAGTAAATATCAGAATTAAGTATAGAGTTTGTACTTATTCAAAAAAGTATTTTACATGAGCTAGGTAATACAACAAAATATTGCTAATTTCCTATGAATTCTATTGACCCACCCACCTATACATGAATTCTATTAATTCTATTAATAATACAGTGGCACTATCATGTATTTATTTTAAATTATTTTTACATTTTAGTGCCGTCTTGTTGATTTTTGTTAAGTTGTTGACAATTTTAATGTAATTCTACGTAATTTCATATAACGTACGTTTTTTTTTTTTTTTTTTTTTTTTTGAAGACTGATTTTTTATAGCAGTTAGACTACAAAAAACATTCATAAATTCATGATTCAGTAAATATCAGAATTAAGTATAGTTTGTACTTATTCAAAAAAGTATTTTACATGAGCTAGGTAATACAACAAAATATTGCTAATTTCCTATGAATTCTATTAACCCACCCACCTATACATGAATTCTATTAATACACGTACAGTGGCACTGACCCACCCACCCACCCACACACGTACAGTGGCACTGACCCACCCACCCACGCATACACGTACAGTGGCATTAACCTACCTACCTAACCACTCACACACGTACAGTGGCACTGACCCACCCGCCCGCATATACACGTACAGTGGCACTGACCCACCCGCTCGCCCATACACGTACAGTGGCACTGACCCACCCACTCGCCCATACACGTAGAGTGGCACTGACCCACCTGCCCACCCATACACGTACAGTGGTACTGACCCACCCGCTCGCCCATACACGTACAGTGGCACTGAACCACCCGCTCGCCCATATACGTACAGTGGCACTGAACCACCCGCTCGTCCATACACGTACAGTGGCACTGAACCACCCGCTCGCCCATACACGTACAGTGGCACTGACTCACCCACTCGCCCATACACGTACAGTGGCACTGACCCACCCGCTCGTCCATATACGTACAGTGGCACTGAACCACCCGCTCGTCCATATACGTACAGTGGCACTGAACCACCCGCTCGCCCATACACGTACAGTGGCACTGACCCACCTGCCCACCCATACACGTACAGTGGTACTGACCCACCCGCTCGCCCATACACTTACAGTGGTACTGACCCACCCGCTCGCCCATATACGTACAGTGGCACTGAACCACCCGCTCGTCCATACACCTACAGTGGCACTGACCCACCCGCCCGCCCATACACGTACAGTGGTACTGACCCACCCGCTCGCCCATACACGTACAGTGGCACTGACTCACCCACTCGCCCATACACGTACAGTGGCACTGACCCACCCGCTCGTCCATATACGTACAGTGGCACTGAACCACCCGCTCGCCCATACACGTACAGTGGCACTGACCCACCTGCCCACCCATACACGTCCAGTGGCACTGATCTACCCGTCCGCCCATACACGTACAGTGGCACTGACCCACCTGCCCACCCATACACGTACAGTGGCACTGACCCACCTGCCCACCCATACACGTCCAGTGGCACTGATCCACTCGTCCGCCCATACACGTACAGTGGCACTGACCCACCTGCCCACCCATACACGTACAGTGGCACTGACCCACCTGCCCACCCATACACGTCCAGTGGCACTGATCCACCCGTCCGCCCATACACGTACAGTGGCACTATCATATATTTATTTTAAATTATTTTTACATTTTAGTGCCGTCTTGTTGATTTTTGTTAAGTTGTTGACAATTTTAATGTATTTATTTCCTCATTGATTATATTTAATTGTTTTTTGTTTGTTACAAATAGTTTTTTAATTAGCATAATACGTGTTGGTATATATACAGTACAAGTTAACGTCACGCAACACAAATTTATTACAATATAAGCACAAATTGCACAAATATATTACAATACAAGTAAAAAATGCACGAATATTATGGTGATCGATTTTGGAGAACCATGCTCACCATAATATTCGTGCATTTTGTACTTGTATTGTGATATATTTCTGCATTTTTTGTTACAAATACATGCTATAATATTGTGATGTTTTATTTGTTTTTCTGTTATATTGTATTATTATATATTTTGTAATGTTTATTGTTTTGTTATAATTTTTTTGTTGGCAGGTTGATTATTTATTCATAGTAGAAACATTACTTATTTAGATATAAATAAAGTATATTTTCTATTTAAAAAAGTATTAATAAAATTTGTACATTATATATAAAACAAATTTAATTTAGTTATAATATGTTCTCTTAAACAGCTCTAAGCTAATGGGAAACATTGCTGTGAAATAAAAAAAATAGTAAAAATAAAACATTTTAAATTCTGAATTTGTTTTAAAATCTGAAACCTGTAGTTTTTTTAATTGGATAGTGAACCTCTACATAAAGATTCCAATTTCAAAAGCATAAATAGTAAATAGAGTACAAAACGACTCTATAAATTAGCACCCATTATAATGTAACAGTCATAAAATACAATTGTAGTGAATTCAATATAATAAAGAGAGGCATTCATTAATGAATTGCTATCAATTAAAATGTTGATAAACTGAACAAAACCGAAAATTCAGTTAGAGAAATAAGTACTCATAAGTATTTAAAACACTAACTCAACTCATTCAGCACATTATTAGATACGACATCTTTTTATTTCTTCTCTGTTCTTTCTCACTTTAAGCATTTAATTCTATACCAAATACAATATGTTAAAGGGAACTGGTGGCGCAGTGTGTAACCCAGCTACAAGGGGACAAAATGTTGTGGAGATTGTAGGCGATAGATTCTATACTCAGTGCTCTTATACTAACGCGGTGTCCGCTCAATGATTCCCATCGATATGGACTCTACTAGAGAAGACATTACAAGTGTTGTGTTTACGTTGAGTAGTAGTTAAGGTTCGGATGTTGTGTAGGGAAGAGAACAGAGTATCTGATCTGTAAATTAACTTAAACCAGACCAATACTACGTGGTTCGGATTCCATGTAAAGCTGTAAGTACCTTAGTTTCCCTGGCTATTGGGCTATTCAAACCTTTCCTAATGTAGTCCTTTCTAAGGTACGGTCGATCTTAGTTAGTAACAATGACTACTCTCGTCCATCTACACTCATTTTCCCCACATTTTTGCCCTTATCTCTGCAATCTGCGTCTTAATGAAGAATAAGTGCAAAATCACTAAAACTAAATTTAATAATTAGCTGACTGTAAACAAATAATAAATAACCTCAAAGTGTTTGACTCCATGAGAAAAGTCATTTAACTTTTTCTTCATGGTTTTGTAGACATTTATTAATATTCGACTCACAAGTCCTTTGGGAGTTAAAACATTACTCATTATGGATACATTCATTATCATTATAAAAGCAAATACATAAAAATTACTGTAAGAAGTACAATTCATGATAACTACATTGAACCTTCTAACCAACTAATTAATTCACATATATTCTATATAGCAAGTAATTTTCATAAGACCTAATCAGATTTCTTTGTGTATTACAATCATAGATTGAGTGGATTAAATTGGACTGGTGCCACATCCATTACAAACTTTGTCAATTTTAATGCCATTGTTAAGAAGTTCTTATCTAGTTCTGAATTGAAAAACAGAAAAGTAAATTGTTGCCAGGAATTCCAATCAAATCACTTAATGAAGACTGATGCTGGAGGTAATTTTGCATAATTGGTTGCGGATTCTCGTCTTCCCACGTGTGGAATTTTTAGCTGTTCTCGTCGTTTCCCTTGGCAGGAAACAACGCCTTAGACAACAGAATTGTAAGGACATTATTTCAGGAACCAACTGATTAAATAAAGTAAGTGGAAAAAGGGACTAACATGGAAAATATATATAATCCAAATAACACTGACTGACTCACTCACTCACTCTCTCACTCATTACAAAATCTCAAAAACCACCCAACGGATTTACACGAAATTTTAAAGTAATTTATGATTATTATGGAAGGGACCACTAAGAAATGATTTTTCAAAGTTTAATTCCTAAGGGGTTCCTTTTTTTCCTTGGAAATAATATTTGGTTGGCACGGCAGGCTGTAGGGGTGTCCCCTAGTATTTATATACTATAAATTTAAAGTAGAGGCCAATCTCATTATCAACCATACTTTGGCCACTATCCATAGACTACTTTTCAGTAAATTTCTGGGATCTTAGCGAGGAAGAGAACCAGTACAGTACAAATTGAACATTACTGATAAAAAGTAACAATCAGGTCAGGATTTGAAGTGTGCTATCTCTAACCAAAGGACATACCGTAATCATGACCTCTTTGAACATCTGACCACTGGCTCTCCCAAAAAAATAATTGTTGTTTGTTGTAGTTAAAGAAATATTGCCTAAAAGTTGAAGATAGTTTTCCAACACATATATTATGAAACAGGTATACAGTATTAATAAAAAGGGGCTATATAGTATCATTATAAATAAACTCAAAAGACACAATTCAGTATAAAAATATAAAACCTCTACAAGTTCCGTGGTATAAACCCACCCACTTTCACAATTGCTTAGAGAAGTGTTGACCCACACTTACACGTGTAATAGTATTAACCTACCTACTCATACACGTAAAATATTATTGTCCCACCCACTCCTAAACCTTAAAATATTATTGACCCACCCACCCACGTATATATGTACCATGTACAGTAATGTTGACCCATGCACGCCACCTCACCCAATCACGAACAGTGGTGTTCATTATATTTCATGAGATTTATATTTCAGTTACACTCATGACGACTCCACCTACAAGCCCTGCAGCACTCACGGAGGCTTGACAGAGAATGCATAAAAAAAGAGATTGAGAACAGGTTTCACTGATAGCGCTAAATCTCTCCGTTTTTACCGAGCGTCACTTGTAAAAAGTGCGTAATCTCTTTGTTACACGTTAAACCGGTTTATAACAAACTATGAACAAGCAACCTAACGCACAAATATTCAGTGTGGCACAGAACAGCCAATATTTTCAATAACCAATAGCTACATTCATTGACTTGGTAACCTTAACTTTATTTACAACACTGTTATACAAGAATACTGAAAAGTCTTAGAACGTTCTATCCCCTGTTCTCGTAAATATTTAATGATAAAACTTTGTACAGTGACATAGGGCAATACGATCAGTAGCTCTTCACCACCTCAGGGGGATAGCCCATAATAAGTCGGCGGAAAATCTTGATTTTCTTGATCTTGAAAATCTTGATCAAAGCGCCATTTTGATTTGTCTAATGATGGTAATAATCTAGCCCACCTATTTCTGTGTGACAGCTACTTTTCACTTGCCAGTTTGATGTTGTCGAATGCAGCTATGGATGGAGTTGCAAGACAGTTCACCATAACTCAGCTGAATTTGGGAAAAACCTGCCACACAAGACCTTACTATTGTCCCTGAAGAACCGCGAATTGATGACCCTCCAAACCAATTATATGAACCAATCCATACATCTAATGTAGACTCGCAGGAGTCTTATGTGGATGTTAAGTTAAAATTGACGCCTGTTGTAGTGTGATCACCCTTAAAAGAAATGTCTCCTTCGACTAGGCCATTATTTAACAAAATGCCTGGCTGACCTAAAAAGGTTAAGCGAAGACGTCCAAAGAGCTTGAAAAGTGGATTGGGGTGCACCCCAAGGGGGTTTGGGGGCGAAGCCCCCAAGGAGCAAAGCGATTCTATTCAATAAACGTGCTATTCTTCTATGGGTCCACGAGGAGCCAGTAGACAAATTTTAATGTAAGCACAGGTTGATCATTTAAAATGGTCAAGCATAGGAGCAATCATAATATTAATCTACTTACGTTTTTAACAATGTTCTCAAAAAAAAAAAAAATTCTTAAGAGTCACATACACCTTCCACCATAACGTATTTCATTCCCCATTAGGCCAATATTCAATTCAGTTAAGGAATACAATTACAGAACTTGCGTAAGTTTTTAAAATTAATTAATCAAAGATGGAATAATACGTTTGTCGCAGGTTTCATCCATTCCAAAGAACGTTTGTTTCATAGGACAGTTATAAATGTGGTAGCGTTAACAGATTAAATTACTATATCAAATCTTAAGAAGTAAAATAACGGGAAAATGTTGATCTCAACATTTGTGAAATTGATCGAAACGTTTTATTGCAAACTCATACCAGATTTTAATTCACAATTCTAACAACATTTATATACATATAATTTCATAAGTTATTTAATTCCATAGCTAGTTTTGTAGATATGGAATGTGTAGATGTGACAGTCTTCAGAGCAACATGTAAAGACTTGATACGTTGAAGGGTCGATGGGATAATTAAATAACAACCTCAATTAATTGAAATATTTTTCAAATTAATTTAAATTCATTTCATGGATTGTTTTCTTAAATTAAAGCATTCAGAGAAGCAATGTTTATATGAGTAAAAAGCTGATATTCTTTTAGTTTTAAAAATTAAGTATATTTATTTTTCGTACAGGCGTGGAGGTTTTAATCATTAATATTACTTTTTTTTCGTGTGACCCCCCACAATTGGGCTCTTGGTCTTTTGGGGTCACAGTTGTTATTAACAGGTTTCAGTTAAAATTTGTACGTGTTCTTTTGTTTGTTTGGTTTTCAAATATATTTGTTTGAATACAGACAAATCTTATGTTTAATAATTTATATCTGGTTGTATAATTTGTTAATTCACCAATTTGTATAATTTGGAGAGTACTAAATTTAGACGCTTAAGCTAGAATTGTGTTTCTTCAATTATTTAATTTTTTTCTTTCGTAAAGTGTGCCTTTTTATAGTAATTAATTTGATATCCTTAAAAAATGTATCTTATTTGTATCTGTGAAAACAATAAATAAATGTATCGTTACTACTAACGGTTCATACTAAAAGTACGATACAAAAATATGTTTGGATCTATTCTGGAACAAATTATTGAAGTTTTGCAGAGTAATTGAAGCATTTGATTGTATATACGGAAAGAACACACTTAACGTTCTCTCATATGAGAGAAAGCCAGTGGCCGAGTGGTCTAAGTCGTCAGGACTTTAAAAGTTAAAAAAGTTAAAGTTAGTCTTATTTTACCAGACGAAGTTAGGGCTAAGGAGCCCTCTCTAACACTTAACCTGGGGACCAACGGCTTTACGTGACTTCCGAACCACGGGAGCGGTAGGGCAAAATCTATTAGTGGTCACATCGGGAATCGAACCCGGACCGGTAGCGTGGCAAGCCAGCGCCTTAGCCCCTTATCTACGGCCGCTCCAACCCTTTATCTACGGCCGCTCAGGACTTTGTACCTGAGTGATAGATAAATAATGCAGGTTCGAAACCTAGACATGACTGTTAGGTTTTCACAGTAACATTCACCTGTCTCTGTACTGGTTCTCCCCTAACTCTAGCTGATAACTTCTCCTCACAGACTAATAGTCTATGATGTAGGACTAAAAAGGAGATTGTGTTGAAAAAAAATAATAATAAATAACATTTTCTGTTAGTCGTTAAAAATAACACAGCAGTTTATTTTTGTTTTTTTTACAATAAATATATTTGCAATTCTTTTTCATAAAAAATAAAAACTACAAATATTGTAAAATCTGCTCTCCAAAAATGGGTCAATTTTAGGAGAGTAAAGTATAATAACTATTTAATTAACATTAAGAAATAATAAATATTAATAGTTCAACTTATAATATATGTATATTTATTTTTTATTTTTATTTTTTTTTTTTTTAATAAGGCAGAGGATCGCTCCTATTGAATTGATCGAGGCAGCTGCTAAGCTACAAAGTGGATGCAAAAAGCGGTTTTGGTTTCGGTTATGCGGTGATGTGGTTGGAGACCACGACCGGGAGATAATGCACTATCGAGCGTAGCGAGCTGGCCTACGGTTGATAAATAATCCAACACTGCTCAATAATTAAAGACAATATCAAAGTGGTAAGCATATTTCCAGCATCATTAGCCCCAATGGCCAGTGATATCTAAATAAGTTATCCAATTATCTAGTGGGCGTGCGAATGTATTCTCCAGACTGAAGAGGCTTTATCTTTTTTATTGGAAGATTGGTCAGATTTGTTGCTAGGTAAATAGTAATTTGGTGGGACCTTACTATTATCTATCTCGCTGACTCTCTTTCTGTATAGTTTTGGGGATAAATTCTTGAATAGAATTTGTAGAGTTAGGAAATAGTGAGATACAAGATTGTTATACTAGTTATTTTCCTGTAACAGTTTCCTCTAAAATATTTTTGTACATTTTTTATTGGATAAACGATTTGAACATTTTCCGACAGAGTATAAAAAATATTTAATAAAATGTTGTTTCCCCTTGTAGAATTATTGATTAATGACAACATAGTTTTGAGTTTTTGTATTTTTGCAACGTGTTTTTATAAAAGAAGTTACACCATAACGCATTATAGTTTAAAATGTAACAGTTATTTAATTTTTTTTAATTTCTTATGCTAGTAAAAATAAATGTTTTTTTATTCGTTCATTTACGAATAGCACACTTTGCAATATGTGATTTGTAAGAAAATTGACAGTTTGGATGATAAAATCCTGTATTGAAAACGCATTACAAAAATATCCATCCTCTATTTTTGTCTATTATAATCATCTAGATAATGAATGTGTTGATTACCTCTATCCTAAACCCTGAACAGAGGTAGGAAGACATTTTCTACTATATGAGAATGTATTTTTATGTCACTAAACGAGAAAAAACCGGGACATCCTTTAGTAATTTTCCTTACCTGCTTGGGACAGGTAAATGACTGTTTAACGTAATTATGTTCAGCATCTATTAGGTATTTTATAATACTGTATGTTATTCTACTCTGTGGCTATCCCAGTTTTATTTAATCTAGTAGTATAAATTTGTAAAAAATATATGAGAAGCCTAAAAATACCCATTTCATAATACTGAGTTACAATTTGGGCCCCAGAATATCTTGTGGATAAAAATTGAACAGTAAAAAAAATAATGAATTAAAATCATTATTATACTTTACCAACGTTTTTACTCAAAGCAATGTGTGTAGAAGTCTTTAATTAAAACCAATCCTAACAACCCAATCTACAGGAAGAAGTCTAGAGGATTCAACAAGCTACAAATAAACATAATTAAAATTTTACTAACGAATATTTCAAACTCAAACACTCTGACTTTTTATTATTTTACCAACAGTTTGAGACTAGAAAAACCACAAAGAAATCCTAAATTGGAGGTTAATTGTTATAACGCTATACCTAGAAAACAATATCCAGAAATCAGTTATGAAGACGTACCTTGCCACAAAAAAATCTGCAAATGAAGGAATATATTAAAAACAACAACTTTCATTTTTTTTTTTTTTTTTTTTTGTAAAAATGTTGACACCAGATAATTTGCCAAGAGATATTTAATTTGATGCTAAATCTTGTAACCAAATCCCCAGAAGTCAGACCAGAAGATGTTCCTGGCCAAAAATAAACATAAATTAGAATATAATGAAGGAATATTCATGAGCCATCTCTTTATAACCAGCTGTTACTGGCGCTTTGATTGAAATCGAAAACAGAAATCTCATGAAGTGGAAACCAATACATTTTATATCCATTAGTTCTACCATGGAAGGATCATTTAATGAATACGTATGATTAATCTTAAATTTGTTATTTATTTGACACTTCAACTTTTTTACTTAGTTTGTTATAGTTTGTTTGGTTTTTTAATAATAATATGTTTATTTTCCTTAGGTTTGAATAAGGTACATGAAGTTTATAAAATCAAAACAAATAACTAAAATAAAGTCGTAATAATAACAAATAAACCTTCTTCATCCTCAGGACTGACCATATAAAACTAAAAATGCATCAACTTCAAAAACTACAAACATTATTACAACTGGAATTGGCCTACTACTATGTTTAAATCAACATACTTACAAACCTAATGAAAATAAGAATAGTCTTAATCAAATAACATTCAAATAACAATTATATTAAATCAGGATAAATAGTAACAATTAAAAATAAAAATTATGTAACGCATAGATTTAATTAGCAAACAAAAACTGTACCGTAGATTAAATATAAATTCAAAATTAAAAGTTCAACCTATGGAAAATTATACGACGTCTAAGGCATGAAATCCTGATTAGAGGTTCAATTACATGCTTATACTAAAATGTAATTAGTCAAACAAAAAAGTGTTTATTGAACTCACAAGGTAACAAAAAGTGCTTAAATTGTTAAGTATATTATATTGATTCATACAGTAAAGATTATTTATTGCCAAGTGATAAAAATGTTTCGTTATTATAACTATAACAACGCCGTATCTTCTAATATTTACATAACACCTACCTACTCTTGCAATTTACACGATAAACAAATACTTATTCACACACTCACATAACAAACATACAATTGTAGTGCAATAAAAAGAGAAATAAAAAATAGAATGGTAAAAATAATTATCAAAATTCAATATTTTCTACACAATGTAATGAAAAAACCCCAATTACGAAGCGTCCTTATAAAAATGTTTTGTGATTTGCAATTTTAAACATGAGGAGGAATTACATTGAATAATCTTGGTCAAAAAAACTCAAAAGTATTTTTTAAATAGGTTAGTATCGGTTTCGGTACTTTAAATTAACAAACAAAAGTATATCTTAGGGTTAGTATTGTCTTCTCTTAAAATAAGGCCAAGAAGATCGCCTTCTCTTACTTTTAAAAATAGTTCTAGTAATATGGTTTTGCTACACAATAATAAGCTGTAGACTACTGAGGTAGGATCCTCCCCAGCAAATGATTCCATTTGAGATGTGACTATGAACTAGAGCAAAGTACAATTTTCTTAGGACGTCAGAAGAGCAAACATTACGTAAATTTATTTATATTTAATAAACAAAAACTACATATTATTCCCCTATTGAGTATTTTTTCTGAGCTCCTTTAAGAAGGGAGAGTTAGGATCCACCGGGGTCCTTTAGCAAAAAGGATGCCTTTATTATTGCCTTGTTTTAAGATTTTCAATTATCAAGTTATTTGTAATAGGTCGGGTCCGTTAAGATATTTATTTACTATTAGGTAATTAATGGTGTACTTGTGGTAGGAGGGGTTTACAATAGCACGTTCATGATGTTGGACGTATTGTATTAGTGGGTGGGAGGGTCAGTACCAGTCACTGTACGTGTGTGGATCGGTCATCACCAATTTTAGGTAAGTGCGTGGTTGGATCATCATCAATATACATCTGCTAGGAACTAACTCCATTCAATACGTGAAGGGTGCTGTTGGCCCACCTACTCACCCCTACACGTACGGTGGTATTAGTTGTGGTTAGGTGGTAGATAGGATGAAATAGTTCTAACTTCATCATATAAATAAAGTAAATGTTCACTTCAAAAGTTTATTTAGAATTATATTATTAACAATCACTTGTACAGTATGTTTTTTCCCTTAGGACACTTTACATATCTATTCATCCTACGCACAAATTAGTTCATCATTTGGAGGTAAGTGGTAAGTGATGACAGTGTCGTCTCCGGCTACTACCTGATGACCCGGGTCATCAGCGTGATGATGTGATGGCTAAACCACTAGACCTGCCACGCTGAACCTGTTACACGCCATTATCCATGGAATGGACGCGGGCTCTGCACTTGAATTGCAAATTGGTCCTATAATCGCATCTGTTAGACGAAGTCCACCTTTAAGCAATAACAAACTCGTTCAAAGCTGCGATGTTTTAAAACCGCAGTGACTCGCGGTTTTGGGAATATCCCAGATTTATACCAATGTCTTAGGTGGCCTACGAATTTTTAATTTACATTTGTATGTCTCAATCAACAGGACATGTTAGCAAGCACAGAGTTTAAATATTCAAAAAGGAAAAACATATTCAATCTGAATCGCAAATGTTCGCTTGAAATTTACATAAAACATAAAGATAGTGAAATATATATGACCATGTGACTTAAAACACGAAAAGAATCAAACAGGAGAACAAAAATCATAAAGAAGAAATTAAAATGCTTATTCGGTTACAGCATACTAATGAATAAAACTTTATTATTTATTCAATAGGAAAGAGTGTGTTATTTAAACCCCAAATATATTTCAAGAAATTGATAAGTTTTATGTAGAGTGTAAATTGTATAAACATTATTTGTTATGGTCTGTGATAAATGAAAAAATATTTGCCTAAGGATTATGAATTTTAATCTTGTTCCTAGAAAATTGTTGTAGGGTATTTAGTAAAAACACAAGATTAAATTTAAAATTGTTATAAAAGAAATTTGTTGTAGCAATAACTGTATCCATTTTTAGTTGGGATAGAAGTTTTTATCTTTTTTTGTATGGCTTGATTAATTATCAATACGATTTGATCTCTAAAATTATTGTTATGTTATTTTATGTTTACTAAAGAAAAGGGATTTGACAAAGAGTGATTAATTTCAATTTTATTTATGTACAAGAGCTTACTTTCGTATTAAAATTTGTAGAAATGTAAGTGTAAAGTGTAAACGTAGAAAATAAAGTATTTTTCATTTCTTCTCTTCATCCTTTATCAAATGTTCTGATTATAAATTCACTTTATCATTTTTAATTAAAACATATCTTACAAGTTTTATTTAAAATTGTTATTACTATGTATATCTGTCATGTCATGTGGAGACACCAAAATAATGGCATTAACAATCTTGTGAACGATATTGTTCTGTACAAAACTTTAACATTAGTGTATCATTTTCTTTCATATATCTTATTTTTTGTTTTTCAACTAAGAAAACTCCATAATTTCTCGAAAATGTCATTGACAATTATTACTGCAATTGAACCTTGGTCATCACCTCCGCAATGCAAAGCTTTAGCCCCTAAGTCAGCCCAAACCGGAGGCTTGCCTGTCCTAGGATTTGGTACACTGGAAGGAAGAAATTTGTTAGATATTGACCCAATAATATATGAGAAATATTTGGTTCTATAGAACTGGCACAAACATTCTCCCATATTAAAAACTAAAAAAATCAAAAATTTTAAAATTACTAGTTTTTTGCCATTACTAAGAAACTAGTCAAGTTAGAGACATGCGGTTTAATCAAAATCGTTAGAGCTGTTTTTGAGAAGATTCCATTTTGTTTGTATTTTTTTTTTTTTTTTTCTCATAAAAAACCTAAAATTTCATAAAGTGACAAAATCGTCTGGAGATATTAGCTACATACACCTACATACCAAATGTCATAAAAATCTACCCATTCGTTTGATCTCCAGCGAAGTGCACGTACGCACAGACCCGGACAGACATCAACATTGTTTTTCGAAAAAACCCACTTTTTGGGTTCAGGGGACCCTAAAATGGAGTTTTAGACCAACTGGTAAAAAATGTTTTTTTAGGATGATCACAATACTTTCTTTATGCTAACACATATGGGAGAAAGTAAATTTGGTATTCTACAGGGAAATAAATAAAGGAATACATAACTAACACTAAAAAATCTTATAGTAATTATTAGATACATTGAAAAAGTAACTTTATGACGCTCCCACTCAGAGAAACGTGTATCGTAGCATTGTTGCTAGCCACTAGAAACGTGGAATATTTAGAAATATTTTAGGGGATAATTAATTACATTAGAAAATTTAAACAAAGATGTTTGTTTATATACACACCTATGGGATCCGAGGAGTACCGCTTCAGTGGCTAGAATCCTATCTAACAAAAAGAACACAAATTGTTCAAATTTCCGAAGTACGATCTGGATATAGATGTCTAAGGTATGGAGTCCCACAGGGATCGATACTTAGCCCTCTCTTATTCCTGATATACGTCAACGAAATTGGTTCATCACTACTGCATGGGTCACTCGTGCAGTATGCTGATGACACGACTCTCTGCTTTAAAGAAATTACAAATCAGGAGCTTGAAATCCATGCATATATGGAACTGAACAACTGCATTCAAAAATGTCAAGAACTAAACCTTAACACAAATTCGACTAAGTCCAATTTCATGAAGTTCTGTTTACGGAAGTCAGATTCCGAAGGAAATTTGACAGTGGCAATAGATGAAAATGAAATTGAGGAGTTAAATTCAACTAAATTCCTCAGAATATACCTAGATCGGGGTTTGACTTGGAATATACATGTTGACAGTCTTTGCAAAAAGCTTTCATCAAGCATTTATGTTTTGAGAAACTTAGCAAAATTTTGCCCTAACCATATATTGATGACAGCTTATCATGGTTTAGTTTACAGTCATCTCTCATATGGTCTGGCTTTGTGGGGAGGTTGCTCTGCCACAAACCTGACCAGAATATTTAGAATTCAAAAAATGGCAGTTAGAATAATTAGCAAATTACATTATAGAGAGTCGTGTAGGCCAGTATTTAAACGGTTAAACCTGCTGACGTTGCCTTGCCTCTATATTTCAGAGACAGCAACATATTGTATGTTTAAAACTGCACTGACAAGAGGCAGAGATATTCACAATCATCATACTAGAAGCAGGGATATATACAGAATGGGAAATCACAGGACGGTAGTCTACGAACACCTACCCTCATAGATTGGTGTTCGTATTATTAACAGACTCCCAGAATTTATTAAAAATGCTACAACGCCCAAGGCGTTTAAGAACCGTCTCAAGAAATGTTTGGCCAAACTGGCATTTTATATTGTAGACGAGTTTTTTGCATATAACTGGGAAGCCACTGAATCTTAAATTGACACTGGAGGACATTTTGGAGGTATAATTGGCGAATGAATGAGAATTTGGGTGCGTGAAAAAATGTATGTTTGAAAGTGTTATTGTGATTGAATGGATGGCTAATTTTATTTAATTTATTAATGACTATTGCGATACAATTTTGTCAATTGTTAACAAGATGCAATAAAAAATATATTATTATTATTATTACTTTAAATACTATATTTAAATCTTGAAATGCGTGTTCTATACAGTCGGGATTCCCGTTAAAATTGTCCACTTCAAAATTCATCTCCAGAGACTTGTTTATCATAAGACTACGAGCTTGGTGAGAAACCAGTGTCAGTTTAACCCACCGCATAAGTTGTGGTGTAGTCAATAATTTCGTTGGCAGTTTGCATAATATCATCAACAAGTTTTGGCATATCTGAAAATGTCCATCGCATCTAATTTGCACTGGCCGAATGCGCGACAGGCCCGAGGCTTGAAGTGTTTCGGTCAGATTAAGCGAAATGAATTCGGCGTGATGTGGGGCGGTCGCTTGGAACGAAAGGCTGGAATTCGCCTCCTTTGCTAATTTTTATTTTATGATCCGCCCTAATTAGGCAGAACAATTAAACAGTCTGGCACTCATAAACTTTCCTAATGCTAATGATGGGTCCATTTAGCGGCTGCAAGGTTTGGACTTTACTCCGGCCCATAATTGGGCCGGGACTAAAACGATCATCTATTTAAACCAAGCCTTCTGGCACTGATTTGTTTAACTAATCTAGTTTCCTATCACTATCAATTTATTAGGTGAGACCCCTGCTGTGAACTGTTCATAGCCGAAATGGGACCTAGTTTTGTTAGTGCGTGTTTGTAAGATCTCAATCTACGAGTGGTTAACAGTTTAATTTTCATGTTGACTTTTTAAAATTACCTATCTTTAATTTATGTAAAAGTGCTTGTTTTTGAAGCTGTTTAACAACAACTTCTCTCTCTTCAGCTTTTGATTTAAAGAGAAAGAATCCTTCTTTTGATCAATTTTATTAGTCAAATTAAGTAGCCTCTTAAATATTTAGAATGATTTAATTTATTAGTATAGTATAAACGTTGTATTACGGGAAAACATATAATACATTTATTGAATACGTGACTTTTTTCGTAATTTTTTTTATACATATTAAAAGGGAACATGATATCGTTGATAAAATTTTCAATAAAATAATAGTGATAACAAGATATGGTTACATTGGAATTATTTCTTAAACTTCTTACTAAAGTATGTTGTAATGATTAAAGTGCACAAAAATAAATTACTCCAGTTGAATAAGTTAGTTTAACTGTACACGGACAGGTTTTTGTAATAGGGAACAATACATAGTGAATTAAAAATGCAGAAAAATACAAAACAAATCTAGGAAGTTAGTTTTTTCACAATAGTATACAAATTTATTTAATCCCGCTTTATGAAGCTTTTTAGATTATTTGTTCATTTTTTTAAGTTTATTTCTGCTGTCACTTATATTTTTACTATAAATAGTAGTTTTTATCATGTTACAAATAAAGTTCCTAATTTTAGTTATAATGTATAAGCGATGGTGTCAATATCTAATTATTTAACCATAACAGTGAAAGCCCTAACCGTTAAACCTAGATCAGCTTTAAAAAGTCACTTTGCATTTGAATCCATGTACAAATGTGTAAAGCAGATAAAAGCTTCAAAAAGCAGATGTGTAATTAAATGATACTTGTTTGACATAGCAAAGAAACACGATAGCAAATGAAACTGACATAAATAAAATTGTATTCCTTTGCTGAATAAGTATATAAAACGTTATTAATATTTTACTCGTATATTTCCAATGTTGTATTATATTGTAAAATCATAATTTATTTCAATACATTAATGTACACATTTCAAAACGTTATGGAATATAATATTTCATCTAGGCCATATTAATTAGGTTATATTGTAGGTTGTATAATTTAAAAATTGAAAAGTTTGTAATCACCTAGAATTACAATGTTTTAAAACAGTACTTTTATTCAACTGTAGGCTACTGTGAGTTCAAATCTTTCAGGCCTCTAAACTGAACCATTTAAAAATATAAAAATATTGTATATTCATTTTTTAATAATACGTATAAAGAAGGAGATTAAATATGATAAACGTAATGGACCCATCTGGACCCAAAAGGATTACGAGGATGGACGGATTTTTCTCGAGAATGTGTTGTGAGGATATCAGGTCTTGACCAACGTTCTACATAAGAGATTTATAGATTGCTGTTTTTTGGATCGATGATCCTGACGCCGTTGTCCAGCGTTCGTTACCAGGCTCCGCCACTGAAGTCGTAGCTTCCCATTAATCTGACGGTGTTAAGCCAACACTGGTCTTGATGTGTAATTTTGCCCACCGCTACCAAACGATTCGAACCCAACATCTAAGGTTACAGACGTTACTAGTGCACCTCTCCACCACCACGCCCCCATCTGTAAAGTGGCAATCAGTGACCGTATGTTGTGTTAGTGGGAGAACTTAGTGTCAGGCTTGTCAAAGAGCTGCATATCAGACTAATGTTACGTTGTTTGCATTCTACGTAAAGCTTAGTTGTCCTGGCTGTTGGGGAAAATGGGCTAAATTAAATACATAATATTTACAGAGAGCCAGTGGCTGAGAGATCTAAGACGTCACATAATCGGTCACATATCAATAGCCAGTGGCCTTGACCAGATGGTTCCGAAGTTATTGCAAGATAACGGAGTCAAGCAACATCGAGCGTGGTTGTCTCTTAGATGAGTGACCGTCTGACCGATCACTGGTGGTGGTTCGGAAGTCTGGTCCTCAAGTTAAGTGTTAGAGAAGGCTTCTTAGCCCTAACTTTGCCTCGTAAAATAAGACGATCTTTAAATTTAATGTCAGGGCCTTGTATCTGGGCCTTGGGTTGGAGATAGTGCAGGCTAAAATCCTGACCTTGACTGTTAATTTTTATCAATAATATCTACCTTGTATTTTACTATTTCTCCCTTTACTCTGTCTTATAAGATCACCGCACAGAGCAATAGTCTATGGGGAATATGTAAAGTGCAAAACGGTGATCGGTCTCTCCTTAAAAAAAATTAATATCGTGAACGTTAAAATGTAAATATGGTTAAAAGTGTTATACCAATAAGGGATTACAGGGTAAATGAGCAATGTTAGCTTTAGGCCTATCACAATTTTGATAGGGAATAATACACTGAACCCTAAGGCAGAGTGAGAATTTTATGTACATCAAAGATTATTACAAACAAAAGTACAAGCATCACTGCACAATACATACTACATAATTATTAAAATACAGACGAAAATTACCTTCTATTAAGACATAACCCAGCTGAACACCGTAATAAAAAACTCTTTAGCTACTGATTATGTTAATTTGTGAATATTATACCCACTAAAAATTTACAAACAGTAATTATAGACTGTAATAGTTTATTAAATAATAGCGCGTGATCGTACACACAATAATTGAAAGGTTGGCTGCACTGAGGTGTAATTTTCGTGTTCACCTATCTATCAGGTGTAACAACTCAGCCGTATCACTGTTCATTCATTACAACTGCCCATACCGACCGGCGAGAGTGCATACATTAGTTTAGTATGCATGAACACTGGTCCGGCCATAACTGGACAGGCATGCAATCTAGTCTTTGAGTGCGATCCCTATCGTGTGCCAGCTAGTAATTGGCGTTTTGGATAACACTTCAAACGAATGGTCACCTAACCTGCCTTAGGAAGGGACACTATTTTCATATTAAAGGTAACCGATCAAAACATTTTTCGAGATTTTTCGTGTGAAAGTGTTAATCTTCTCTTCTCATAAATAATAAATGTTTTGAGAGGAAATAATCCAAAAACACTTCTTTATGGAGATAATGCTTTCTAAAGTGGATAATTTCGCCTTTCTAGGTACATAACTCATTAAGTTTCATATTTTATTACCATTTTGAGAACATAGTGGACAAAATATTCAAAATAGCCTAGTGTAAGGTCTCAAAAAAGAATAATTTTTGGAAAGTGTAAATAATCATTTGTTTTTGAAAATTATATCTCTACAAGTGTTCACTTGAATTTTATCGCTAAAAGTTGCTATGAATGAGGAATATATGTACTTATGGAGAGGACAGAAAGAGGGGAGAGAGAGAGAGAGAGAGAGAGAGAGAGAGAGAGAGAGAGAGAGAGAGAGAGAGAGAGAGAGAGAGAGAGAGAGAGAGAGAGAGAGAGAGAGAGAGAGAGAGAGAGAGAGAGAGAGAGAGAGAGAGAGAGAGAGAGAGAGAGAGAGAGAGAGAGAGAGAGAGAGAGAGAGAGAGAGAGAGAGAGAGAGAGAGAGAGAGAGGGAGACACAGAGAGCAGGAAAAAGAGAGAGAGATTGGAGCGACACATGTTGTATATATTAGTGAGTTATGCTCTGCTACTTCTAGTGACCGTTGCGTGAAGAAGAATTCCCTTGAGTCTTCAACTGGGCTCCTGGATGAACACCCTTATATACAACATTTCTCAGGAAATACTTTTATATTTTCTCACTTGTTTAAGGGATTATCAAAACAAAAAGTAATTGATTATTAGAGCGTAACCAGACCAACATTTATTTCTTTGTAGAACATCAGTAATAAATAATAATATAGTATGCAGCTCTTTATAACAAAAGACTGTTCATAGATCATTATGATTTTGTGCGCAGTCTTAGTCTTTTTATTGGCAATAATGGCTAGATATTCGTGACGTGTGTAATTGTGCGTACATTCAGATTTAAACTGTGCTTTAAAATTTAATGGATGTCTGACCTAGTCTGTAGTATTTTTTTTAACAAGAGAGTATATACAAAGATGTGCTTGATAACTTTGAAAGAGACTGTGGAAATATGTGTAATATCCATTTACACAGTGGAGGGATTTGTAATTTGTAATTTCTAGGTGGGTGGAAGAGCTGTCACTTGTCCCTACCCTAATAGCGAGGGATTAGCTAAGCAGTTATTTAGTGTTTACTAGTTGGGGTTTTCCAACAGTATTCATATTCGATATCATGGTAGTGGAAGATTCTCTGCAATATTATCCATTTTTTCAGTGAGGGTAGGAGATGTCAGACGTGCAACGAGTGTAGAATGAGTAAATTAGCCATAGATATCCTTATCACTTATTGAAGAAGGTGGGTTACTCTACTCCTTAATTTTATTTATTATATACATAAAGCCTTTACTCACCAGTTTCCACAGATCTGCAGGTATGTCTGTAAACTTTACAAAACGAGTGAAGTACCGACTGTTAACTCTGTTTGGGATTTGAACATTGGACGTTGCACTTACCAGTTGGAAGCCTTAGCCATTGAGTGACCCTGCCTGAAAAGTGTGCGGGAGAGTTAGTTATCACTAGCAGTGTTTGTAAGTATCTGTGTATAAATTGATTATTCAGAGATACCACTAACAATATTATTATAATCGACTTATCTGTGGTAGATTTTTTATTTGTGGTAAGAGGTCATATAGTACATTGTAACGACCTTTAAGTTTATAATATATTTTACGATCTTTCCAGAAAACAAAAGCGATTGGTGCTGATAACAATATATTGTCCACGCACGTTATAAAATCTTGAATGAGTTGAGTTTAAAAACTTGTACACCTGGAACACCTCACTTTTTTATTAAGTGTTCACTTCATTTAAGACTGATTCTCTTCGATCTGAAGATGAGAACAGTTGTTCATCACCACCAGGAGTGCTGCAGGCGATGACACTCCAACCTCTCATTTTCAGGGCGGCGCGCGTCATGAATCAACCAACGGATTACAATTAATGGGGGCGCCAATGAATGAACCAACGGCACAAGAAACTGAGCCGTTTTTGCTTTCCGGGGCCGCAAGTTGTCACGAGCTTCGGTCAAGCGGTTCGAACCCTCACGAGATTGTAAGGCTGACAATTTATGGGGAGAAAGAAGTAGTTGTCTTAAAATTAAAAATTGATCCTTTACCATAATATTGCAAGATTGGAGAATCACAATGACTCGTGAGTGACGAACAACATATGAGGACTCTTGAGTGACGAATGAGAGAGGCTCTTCAAGACTCATGTTTAAGGGAGGGAGGGTAGGTTTCAAAGGCTCATGAATTGGAGATGGTGAAGGTTAGACTTTTAGGCTTATATGTAAAGGGTAGGATGATGTATTTCAAAGTTCATGATTTGGTGGGAAAGGTGGGTCTTCAAAGCTCATTTATGTTTGAGAGGTGGGGTGTGATTCTTCAAGACTTTTTGTAAGGGGTGGGAAAATAGATATTTGAGGCTCATGAGGGGAATGGGTGTGGGTCTTCAAATATTTTAGAAATTAATGCAACAAAATATTATTTTGAAAAGCTATTTTATCATATAAAAAATTACATTTAATAATTATTTTTACTTTTAAAAATCCTTAAGCGTATGAATTTGCAAAAAGTACACTAGTCAATTTTTTTCAAATTTAACACTATCAAACGAATAATATGTTATTATAATACTATTAATATTTATTACAGTAATTTAAAAGTAATTTATTAATTGGTGGATTATAAAAAAAAGTAAATTAATACACAAGTTAAAAAAAGGAATATGAAGATTAAAGTAATCAATATTGTTAAGCCATGTTTATTATATTCAGATAAAATAGATACATAATAAGTTCTTTGCATTAATTTAGTAAATAAAATCAATGAACGTTAAATATTTAACAACTCATGGTAGTAACTAAATTACTCATTTTTAAAATAAGAAAAAAAGAAAAACTATATCTTCCTCCACTTTTAAAAAGTTTGCTTTGATTTTTGTTTATAAATAGATCAATAGATCAGTAATGAACATCTCCAACTCTAATTTTATTATTTAGGACCAGTTTTCAGCTCAAATTAAAAGTTACTATCTTGCACTTATCAAAATTGCAATCATTTAAGTGTTGTAATTTATTAAATGTCTTCCCATAAATCAGATCATCACCAAGAGATTAACACGTCTTGAAATGTTCGTCTTGGAATCACGAATAAGCTTTTAAGTTGAAATAGTTATTTCAGAGCTAGTTTTAATGTTTTTTTATTTATTAATTTTTTTACGATCTGGAAATACCTATCAACAAAATATAATTAATTGGGGGTAGTCTGCTTAATTTTTCTTCCTCTGGCTTTTATTTGGAAAAATATTCGACAATGACCAAGTTTCAATATTCATTTCGTTCTTTTTTTACATATACAGGTTAAAGTCTTCCCCCAAAACAAGTAACAAGTTGAGTAACACTGTATGATTGAGTGAGTATGTTTCTGAACTCTTTACCTACAGTCGATCTTCGAATAAAACCAGATTTAAATATTCCGATAAACTCATATATTTTTTAGTTAGTTAATTGAAGATCAAACTATGTTGTGAGCGGCTTTTGATAACGGAGGATGTTGAACAATATCTTATCAGTCATACGGGGGTTTTTTCATACTTTTTAAATATACTAAATTCATTCCCAAAATTTACTTGGCTCAGACAGAACAAACACTGTATCGTTATTAACCACAGCGATAGGCCTACATTCTGTTGGTGGATTTTAGTACATACTATTTGGCTTTTACTAAACAGTCCTTTCTCAGCCAAGTGAAACTCAGTTAGTAACAAGACTATATAATCCATTCATCTTACATTCAAAGTAACCATTACATTGTGTCTTAAAATACGCCCAAGATGTGTCACCGTCTCAAATCCAAACAATAATCTGAATGTAGAAACACCAATTTCAATGTATAATATTGAAGAAAATATACTAATACTTATTTTATGATAGAATATAATCTTACATATTTTTAGGACTTTAAAAATCAGTTATATTGTGTGACCAACACAAACAGCTTGATCTATAAACAAAATGTAGGTAAAAACAAATTCAACAATAATTCCCCGTTCGTCACGTAAAAGCTTAAAGCATTATTATTTTCATATTTTGGTGCCTGTAAAAAAACAAACAAACAAAAAAAGAAGAGACACTAAAACTATAAGCACTCGAATAAACAATTTTAACATAAAAGACACTGGGGTGTCAGACAACCCAGACATAAAATAAAGTTATTTAGACTCACAGAAAGCAGTACAAACAATGACCGTCTATGGTACCTGCAGGCAGTGGTGCTATCTGAATTTGCATAGAAGGAAAACATCCCCTATCAATAGATAATAGAGTAAAATGAAAATAAAATGTTCATGGGGTGTGTCACACCCCAGTGTGTCCTACTAGGGTTAAGTTAGCTTTCTGCACTATCTGAATACGGTTTTAGTTTTCGTTGCCATTATGAAAATCACGGTTAATGTAACTGGATTGAAATATTAGTAAACATTTTCAATGTTTTAGATGTATTCTTCGACAAAGGTTCATCTAAATGCATTCTTTCTTAAGATGCCAATCATCAAGGTATACGCAAATGTTTTTTCGAATGGGTGTAGATTTGCGAATGTAGTCATTGTTACGAAATAAGGCTGAATATTCCTTAGGTCGTATCGTTAATTAATAGCCACATGACAAATGAACAGCCGGTGGTTATCAGCTGATCCTTTCAAAATTTATTAGGTCCCTCATTGGGATTCAACTGGGAAAATCACCTCATAAAGATGGGCTTTAACCAACCAATGTTTAAATGTTTTCATCTTTGTATTGTACAATTTGCATAATTGTATATGAGTGTGATAGTTTATAAGAAGACATGACTTTCTATAGAGTCAACAATAATATTTTTTTTTTTTTTAATTAGCATAATACATGTTGGTACAAATACAGTACAAGTGATCGTCACACAACGCAAATATATTACAATATAAACACAAAATGCATAAATATATTACAATACAAGTATGAAATATATAAATACTATGGTGAACGATTTCGGTGAACCACGCTCACCTTCCTCAGACCAGAGGGATTCACAAAAGAATATCACCACAATATTTGTATATTTTGCAGATGTATTTGTATGTATGTATAGATTTTGTATTTTTGATCATTTTGTGCTTATATTGTAATATCTTTATGTTTTGTGACATTCAATTGTACTCAACGATAATATAAAAGCATGTGCTTTTCTTAAATTGGTTTTCTTATATGGATAAGATTTGGTTAGAAAAAAAAGCAGAACAAAAAATCAATGAAAAACTAAAAGATATTTTACATAGGCTAAGGTATTTAACATTTTACGACGACAGGAGTTTTATAAATGCAGACATATTGTGTTTATTTTTAAAACAATGTAAATCTCCAACACATTGTTACCAATTACTAATCATTGGAGGTACAAACTAAGCATTTCCGAAGAATAATAAACATTTTATAAATCAGCTCTAAATATTGTTCACCTAGGATAGTTGCCCCTCAGCGCACACCAAGGCGCGACCTAATTGACAGGACAACAGTTATAAACATGTCTTGCCAGGTAGAGGCCATATTTTGAACTAGTGGGCCTAAATTTATCCAACATACTCCCAGTCCAATTACTACTGAATAATATACTAATAAACTTAATAAATTGGCTAGTGACAGATTTGAGTTTGTAGTATGTTACTAAATGGGAAGTTCTTATTCAGTACTAGAGGATGACAAGTTGATGGGTAAATGATAGACCCTTGTTGTACACCACACCACATCCCACACTGTAACTAAGTGATGTATCTCTAACGAAATGACAACTATGCTGACATGAAACAGGAGTTTCCTTTCAGCCTCGGTGTCTCTTTTAATGGTGGTTAGTTTGGATGTTAAGAAAAGCCAATCGATAAAACTGAAAGAAAAAATTTTAAAAGCAATTATTATTGAAGGTCATTTAAAAGGATATCAACAGCTATCAATTATAGTAAATAGTATCTTAAGTGACTAAATTATACCTTAAATAAAAACAGGTTCTATTAGGTTCTAGCCATTGCTAAATAAAACCAAAACCTTCAAGGGTTGTTGTATTCAGTTAGTGCAAGTATCCAAGTGTTCAAGTCAAAATAAAAAATGGATTAAAACTAATATACATCTTCATACATCTGTAGTAATAATTAAACGTTAATCCTTGGTAATAAAAGGAGGGACTGACAAGGTGCTGGCAAAATTGAGTTTCTAATATTATATCCAACCTCCAATGACAACGCTGAAAATTAATCTCCTCCCCCTACCACCAACTACCCACCCACCCATACAAACACGTGCGGTAACATTGGCCCACCCACCAATCTATGAATACTTCAAAGTTATTATATTGGTATTGACAATGTTTATTCATTACCAATTATCAAAATGGCCAAGTAAATGTAATGTCAAACACCTAATACTAAACCTAGAATCAGATTTGGTATTGTAATTAAATCTCTGAATTTATACTCGGAAATTTTGGAGTGTCAATCAATCGTTTGAGTCACTCATAGAACTGGCTTTGGCCGAATTCGTAATGTACACAAAAGTAGCAGTGCGGTAGTGTTTAATATTACATTACCTTAGATTAAAAGTGTAGTTGGTAAATCAATAACTTTAACCTAACTCCATTGCTTGCCAGTAAATTTTACCAAAGTTGTTAAACATTAGTAATACTATAAAATTACTCATGATTAATAATAAATCTTAGTAAAAAAACACAGCCAATGGTTGGCTTCAGTTTTCAAACTATTTTAGTCGTTGTAGAACAATCAACCAACTATAAATTTACTGTCACTTCACTCACCAGTTCACATTGGCCCACATAGTCATGTGTTATAACGTTATTCAACGAGTGAAGTACGAACCATTCAGTCAGTTGGGGGTTCATACCTTGGGTCCCGCACTACTCATTCAAAGACTTAGTAACTGAGCCACCACGCTGGTAACACACCTAAACTAGTTATAAAGTAAATTAACTATATGTAACAAGTCTAGATAAGTGAGAAAATGTTCAAATTTTTTTAAAATAAATTATTTATAAAATTATATTCCGTTATTTAAAAATCTTTAACTTATCAAAAACGATAAGTAAAAATGGTTTTGTTAAAGAGCCGTAACTATGAATCTAGTGCAAAATCAGATTAGAAACAATCTATGGTACTTGCAGAGCATAGTTGTTATTAAAAATATAACACCGTGGCTGTTCAATAACAAATATTTTAGATTTTTTTGAATAATAATGTTAGTCTTCAAATAAGTAATAAATATTTTGAGGGGAAAATAAAGAAAAATTCTCATGGAGATGTGGTTACCTAAAGTGGGTAATTTGGCCTTTCTAGGTGCCAGATATGCGCTTCTTACACTCTTACAAGATGGCCTGAGAGCCGAAACTGGTTGGTGATTTAAATGTTATTTAAAATATTGCTAATTTTGTAGTTTACAAAATATTATATGCCGTATTTCTTTAACATAATTTAAAAGATAGTTGAATGATTTTACTAATAGCAGAACTGAATCACTCATAAATAATAGAATTAGAGTCCTATTTTCTATTAGCTACAGAAGTTTAAAAAAAGTTTATTAAAAACCACACACCTGCCCTGAAACTAACTGATCACATACATGCCTCAAAAACATCCAAAAATAGAAGAAAAATTCAAAACTAAAACTAATAATAAATAAAAGAAAAATTGAATCCTCTAATACAACAATTTTTGGGAAATTATTCTGGATAAACACCTAAATTTTGAAGCTCACACAGAGAATACATGAAAAAACTATCAAAAGGTTTTTTTATATTAAGTAGAATATCAACGTATACGAATTTAAAAACTCTTTTGCTTACATATTATGGAATAATTTATCCTAATTTGAGATAAGCTGTCGAGATTTGGGGTAATTCCAAACATTCAAAAAGAATATTCAAATTACAAAAAGTAGGAATTAAGATAGTATTTCGAATGTCTGGAAAATATTTATATGGAGAAATTTTCAAAAAACATTGTATTTTAACTTTTTTATCCATATATACATATCAGACCCTAATTTTTTTTAAAAATCATGATGAGTGTTTTACACCAACTAAAATAAGAAAAAAATTCTATACATCTATACACCTCATCACAACATTACATTTTATAAAAAAAAAAAAAAACTGTTTTATAATGGAGTTAAACTATTCAACAAACTCCCTGAATATCTCAAAGAAGAACCGATTATAAAAACATTCTGAAAAAAGTTCATAAATTATTTATAAAATAAATCATACGACAAAACTGAAGACTTTTAAGACGACAGTCATTAAAGGATAAATTTACCAAATTTGATATACTTCAAAATTCTATTTATATTATATTGATATTTACTCATAAATTTTATTCATACAAGTATAAATTTGTCAAAAGCAATAAATGACTATGAATATATTACTTGTATTGATAAAAGCAGTTTATCCATGCCATAAAATAAATTCAATAAGTTTCATAATTATAAAAATGAAAAGAACGCTATCAGTTAAGTTGTGATAAACCGGAAGCCACCAAATTATGGCACTAAAGATGGGAAAGCAAACAGAAAAATAATTTTTCAAATATCTTGTAACATGATATAATTTATTTCATATAATCAAGAATTTAACTGTACATTTTTGTACAAACAACATAAAACCCCAAAGTGGAAAATAAATTCCGAACAAAAGTAATCAAAATACCTTCTTATAAAAAAATCTCTGTTTGTTTTTTTTACACTTTAAGTAAAATATCTAGCCCAAAAACAACAATCATCGACGATCTAGTGCCTCCATTAGATCGACCCTTTGAAATCGAACTCGGTAAAACATCTAGAAACAAGTTCGGCGCCATTCTAAGGTGGTTGCCCAACCTGGATGTCTACAGAATTAGGCAATGTTTTGACACATGGCTTGTGTCGGAGGCTGTGATTTGAATAATGTGGGTTAGTGGTTCAGTCACTGATTCGGTTCCCTACTCCGCTTTACTCACATTTAATTGGACTCATGCATCATTCTCAATTACTCAATAACTGTTGAAACGATTAATAATCGAACCCCATATTCGATACCAATCAATCACCCACTTCTAGAAGGCAATCAGCAGGTGGTTTATTAGGTGTAAATGTGTTATTGGAGTGTTTCAAATGACACTCGCTAATTTATATATGGATAAAATGTATCTTATTTAAACATTATTTACATATATTGCACAATTCATTATTCATATCTAAGATGCTGATCGTAGAGATATGGCCGAATATGAGTAGTGAATGAGTGTGATCAGTGTAGATGAACGAGTGTAGTCATTGTTACTCTCTGAGTTCAACTTAGCTCAGAAAAGGCTGTTTATTAACACAACAATCAATGGCTTTACATATTGTTGGTCCGATTTTCAGCTCACTTACAAGTCTGACACTCAGTTCTCCTCTCTACCCAACATCTGAACCTTGACTACCATCCAGCATGGACACCCCAGACTTCTCTAGTGGTGTCCACATCGATGGCAATCATTGAGTGGACGCCGTGTCAGTATTAACAGGACCGAGCATAGAGCCTATCGCCTACAATATCCTCAACACTTTGTCCCCAAGTATCTGGGTTACAGCACTGCGCCATTAGTTCTGTATAATATACCTTACTAATGTATGTGCCTTAGCACTCGTTCTCCCCACCGTGGTATTTTCGTATAAAAATAGTGTGATATGAAAGAAGATTTGTATGAGGGTGAATAAGATAAAAGTGGTAAATGAAACATAACTGGCCTAAGATACAGTTTTAGACAAATTCTATAACAGTAAAAAATAAGATAAAAAAGAACCTCGCTAAATCAATCGAAGCTTTATTTTTTACTTATTATTTCTAAATCTTTTAAATTTCATTAACTCGACCCATTATGGAAAGTAATAACTACCCATTCAATGTTGCGTACAATAACTACAGAACCTAAAAAAAATAACAAATAATAAACAACTGCCTAACAACCAATTAATTCAACTATCTGGTTTTATTAATGTATTAAAGGATATAAAAAATAAAAATATTTTTATGTTGTAAAGCCTCAATAGTATGATAGTTGGGTTCAGACAAGACCACGAAATGCTCCATCATAAAGAATTATTTGATTATACGTGTGCCTTTTACACAAAAATTTTTAAAACCATACTTTTAGATATTTTAATCAATGCCTTAAATTTCAAACTAAAATTATATTTAATCCATAAAATTGGAAACATTTACAAAATGTTAAATAAACCACGAAAAATCGTAATTTATGTATCTATTGTCAATTATATTGGAGAATTGGTAAGTTTAACAATCAACCTCTTGTATGTGGTGGGCAAAAGGCCGTTAATGCTTATTCTTATTCTTAGCCTACATATGAGACGCCGACACAACGTTGTTGGTATTTTAAGGCGAATATGAATGGTTATATGAGTGTAGGATGAGTGTAGTCGGGTTACTATCTAAGTTCAACTGTTCCTCAGAAAGGACTATTTATTAATAGCCCAACAGCCAGGGCAACTAAGGGACCTACAGCTTTACGTGGAATCCGGACCACGTAGTGCTGGTCTGATTTTCAGCTAATTGATAAGCCTGATACTCAGTTATCTCCTCGACACAACATCCGCACAATGATTACCACCCAACATGGACAGCCCAGACTTATCTAGTAGTGTCCACGCCGATAGCAACCATTAATGTCTTAGCTGTGTGTGGGTAAGAAAGCCATTAACATCATGTATGTGGGTGGGCATGAGAATCATCTGTATCATACGTTTGTGGATGGGCAAGTAGGCCGTCAATGTCTTACTTCAATGTGTGTAAGGAAATCATCCACGTCTTGTCTATGGGTGGGCTCCAAAGTCATTAATTTGTAGGCCTTTGATTGGGCGGGAGACTTATCAGGACCATATTGTGAGTGGGAAGGAAATCTGTCATTTTCACTCCTTACATTATTCACGATTGTAATTATATGTTAGGTCAATTTACTACATTCGGGAAAATTAGTCGTCAACAACTTTAATTAAGTGGATATAAAACACAGCATACTAATTACCTCTATGTCACTGTACGAAATTAAATGTTTAATAGAATGGACAGTTTCATCTATCGATCTGATAAGATCCGATGAGCACATGCGAATTTGTTTTGATTGATCGTACCACAACAGAGCTGTAGAAATGCGATCCACTCAATCTAAAATACAGCATTTTTGTAAGTATCATCCCTGCTACTTAATGTTTCAACAATTTATAATAGCCAATCACGATTACTAGTAGAAGTTAGAGGTAAACTACAAAAATTGTGTTCTAAGGTAAATTGTGTGCTATAAAGAATATGAGTGACACCTTCTTTTAAATCTTAATCAACCCAAGAGGGACGTAACACACAGAGTAAGAGGGAGAACCAATTCAGTATAAGGTAAATAATACTGATAAAACTAACACAGCCAAGACTAGGAATTCGAACCTGCACTATCTGAAACTGATATACGTTCTGACACCCTAGATCACTTGATTCCTGGCTCTCGCTTATTAGTAGATATGGTAGGTTATCCACTAAGTTTCCAAAATATTGGAGGATAACCAATTAATAACTTGACCAACAATATACATTTTGTTATCTATAAAGTATTCTCAACAAAAGAAGGGTTTGGAAAGAATCATTTTAATACCATATAGTGGGTTTGTAGCTAAGTATTGTGGAGGGCAAGGACCAAGGGTCAAATCCTCCAACTAAGATAATGGTAATTATTTCACTCGTTTATTTATTTATTTATTTTTTTAGGGTTGATAATGAGCCTCAAACTGTCGTAAAAGAAAGGGGGAGGGGTTAGGTAAACTGACAAGAGTATTTTTAGAAAAAACGTGCATGGTAGAACATGCTAGCCACCAAGATACGTGCATGGTAGAACATGCTAGCCACCAAGATACGTGCATGGTAGAACATGCTAGCCACCAAGATACGTGCATGGTAGAACATGCTAGCCACCAAGATATGTGCATGTTAGAACATGCTAGTCACCAAGAATATTAACCCCTTGCATTCTTAGAAAAATCGTCTGTCCTATCCATGAGCTCTTGTGTCCAGCATTTCTGGCTATCTGTAATTTCCTTCACAGCTCTTGTAAGAAACTGCACAGTCATACTCGTCAACTCTCATATCCAGTATAGCAAGCTAAATGCCATTTTCCCCGAAGCCTCTTGTATCCAGTATCGCTGGATATTGTTATGCAAGTTTTATTTCATTTGTGTTAATTTCTACTGTAACCAGTACAGTGGTGTGACCTGTGTTTGTTCCTCAGACCTATTATAAAAATCAAAACAAATACTTCTTTAGTAATTAAATTGTGTTATAATGATAAATAAAAATAGGCTTACTAGCTAAAAATTCTTTTCGTATGACATTGTAATAAATAAACATAATTTAATTATATTTATACCCCTATTTTTTGTTTTCTTACAACTAACTAAAAACGAAAGACAAATGTTGTCCTGAGTTGTGTGGTAAGCTGTTCCGTCATCCAGTCCCAGCAAAGGGATACAAATTGAAAACAAAGCTGATGCACTGTGTCTAGGGCTGCCAGACTATATACGCAATTTAAGTATTTCATTTTACATTTTTTGTGTAACTTTTTAACTTTAAAAAAATTTATTCGAGGATTTCTTTTAACACTTTTAAATGTTATTTAAGACTTATTTTATTTTCATATTTTTAGAGATATTAATAATAAACAACATTTATAAAACCAGTTTATTTAAAAAAAGGAAAAATATCTTATAGTAAGCGTCTACTAAAAAATAATTTAAGTATACTAAACAATTTTTTAGCACAATGAGTTTAAATTGCAATAAAATAAACAAAACAAATATTGAGAAAAAGTAAAAATTAAGTTTATAGCACTAGTATACCATTTAAATACCTGGTTCTTTAAAGGTCCATTTGAACAGTTTTACAAATGTAATAGTAATCAAACAGCAGAGTGCAATGTGCAGGTCGGGTGACCTCATAGCAGAGCTGTAGAGGAAACTAGGGTTAGCCAGTAATGAGAGCTGACAGGCAAGCGGCCAACACCTTTAATAAGAGTGGTACAGGAAAAAACCATATCCCGCTATACTGGTTATGTGAGTGCATAGGGTTAAATAAATAATGTAAAAAATGTTTTACCCCATTTGAAGTAAAACACTGGAATAGACATCCCACTAAAATATTTCCTTGTATAGTAATAGTCATTGTTTTTTACTTCAAAAGATAGTACCATAAATATAAAAGCTACGTAGGTTAAATAGGTTTAGAGTGTTATTAACATTATTAGCAATTTAAAACAGATTTGTTCAGACGATTTGTAGTGATTTTTGTTAAATCTTTTATAAATGTTTCAAAGTGGTCCGTGAAATAATTTTTTAATAGCTTTGTATAGCTGATTTAGTACTTAAAATATAATTAATTTATAGTAAAAAATAATACTATATATAAAAGAAAATAAATAACTTTATGAAAACCAAAATCCTATCTTTTAACTCTTGGTATTGGCCTATTAATGTTTTACTTTGGTGCAGACCCCCAACTATACATACATTCTGCCAACCTCTCCAGTTGAAGATCTGCTTTCAGGGAGCTGTATTCACAACGACACTCTATCTTACCAGGTACTGGAGTACCATCAATCTTGCTACCCCATTCATCAAGGCTTCGGAGTTCACTTAAAGTCATCCCTGACACCGTTCCTTGACTTTTTGACCGAGGCAACAGTTCAAAGTGCAATAATATTGTTGTGTTATTAACTTAATATTAAATGACTCAGAATTAAATAATATTATACTGTTGCTTGGAAAAAAAACAATGAGCCAATTAAAAATAATTATGTAATCGGTGGAATATTTATATACAAATTATATGTTAAACAACGAGATAGAAGGGGGAAGGGATGATGTATATTAAACAAATCTTAAGGGAGATCTTAAGGGAGAGGAGGTGTAAAAGCGCGGAAGGTATGCAGAGGGGAGAGAGAGAGGGGAGGGGGAGATAGAGAGGGGAGGGGCAGATAGAGAGGGAGAGAGAGAAAGAAAGAAAGAAAGAGAGAGAGAGAGAGAGAGAGAGAGAGAGAGAGAGAGAGAGAGAGAGAGAGAGAGAGAGAGAGAGAGAGAGAGAGAGAGAGAGAGAGAGAGAGAGAGAGAGAGAGAGAGAGAGAGATGAACCGAACCTGGGAAAATTTTAAATCTTTGTGTCATATATACGTTAGATAGTAGTAGGAGAAAAAATACATAGTGGAAATATAGTAGTTAGTTTTATGTTATGTTCAATACATGTCAATATTACATTACAAGGCTTAGTTTAGTCATTTTGAAACTGTAACCCACATAAAAAATACATGTACTCTAACTATCGATTATTATAAAAAGAAAAATATTTATAAACGTGATTTGATATAAAAATGTACAGATTTTTATTTGAGAACCGAACATTTGGATACAGGTTAAAAAATGCTTGTTTTTAAAACGACGGTTAATATGTGATAACGCACATCTGCCTGTAAATTATTATTTGAATAAAGCTAATTTACTTTATATAAATATTCATTGTCAGCAATCAAAAGAGCTGCATCAAAAAAATCGTTTTAATAACAAGGCTTTTTACATTTTCTAAATCTGTTATTTTCAGAAATAATATAAACAAATAATATACAGATAAAATTCCAATATAATTTCCTTTGTTGGTCCAGGTAAAAGAAAATATAAAACCGTATAACAATATTAAGTTACCTACTTTAAAAATGTTTACTAATAACGGTTTTATTATTACTTAACACAATTTATTCTATATCCAAAATCGTACTTATTAGAGGCCATGTCATGCACCAGACAAACCCGAATTAACCCCAATCACAGACAAACAAATATTGAAATAGATCATCTGGTTAGCCTCACTGACTATATGTCATTGGCTCATTAATTAATGACTTGCTGGTCATCTGCATCATTACACTAACTCCAATCCACCCCATCTCTACGACTAGAAGACAAACAATGACACAAATAACAGTTTTCAATGTTATTTCAAGGAAATATGTCACAGTATACGAACGGATTGACATACCGTCATTTATAGACTTGAATTAGGAATTAGGAGGTTTGGAATTAGTTTATTTCTTCAATAACGAATCATCAATATTCAAATTATTATTATTGTATTATAATCCTTAGAGCTGAAAAATATAAAATAAAGAATTTATTGGAGAGCTGGGATTATAAATAATCCCTTAACAATCTACTTTTAATTATTTGAAAAGTACATAGGTTGTCATTGTCCCTGACCAGAGAGTTTAGACGTTATTCCTGCGACTGTTCCTTGGACGGGTGACTGAGTGGTCCCGTGCCTGCACGCAGCCCACCAGCCAGGTCATTGGTGGTAGATTGGAAGTCATATTAAGCCATTGGTCCTAGTTTAAATATAAGAAGGAGAGTCTAATATGTAACTTTGCCTGGTAAAATAAAACGTTATCTTTTATTTAACTTTGGAGCCAGTTCTTGGGTAAATCATATAAAAATTGTTGTTTTTATTATTATTCGCTATTGGGTTATACCATGCATTAAACTGTTTATTCAATTATATGTAATTAGTTGCACTATGATTTCAATTTTAAGCGTATAATCTATCTAACTATTTAAACTATTTTCTTTGTTTATTTTTTAGTTATGTCTGTGATTTTAATAATTTGTATTGGTTCTCGCTGACAAGTTATTTTCGCTTAGCGAAGCCACGGTTAATGTTAAAAATTAGTAAAACTGAAAAAAATCATAAGTTGACATTACCCAATAATGATTCGTTAAAAAATTAGAAAAGAAGTACATTTTTGAGATTTTACAGAAGTTTTAAATTATATTTTGGAGAATTAAGCTTTTTTACAATTTATAAAGTACTATAAATCTGATATTGTAATTTTTTAAATATAAATTAAATAATAATCAGATATAGTCTGGTATTCGAAAGAGTTCATGTATTTACAGCAAACCAATTTTCAACACATTAGTTTTCCTTCCTAAGAATTTTTCCAATATTTCCAGACTTAAAAGTCTATTCATCATTGACTTATAAAAGTTTAAGAAATAACTAATAAATATTAACTTATAAACGTAAAAACCGAGTAGTTTTACTAAAATTATAATTCATTTGGTTCTCCCGACTCACTTCACTGATTACAATGTGAATTCACATTTAAGAAAAGATAATTAAATTAGTGCGAAATAAAGTGCTGAAGTGAAACAAATCATGAATAAAGACATAAGTTATCGAAGCGGCAGAAGTTTAGACAAAGGACCCAGACAAACCAAGTAGACGGGTTTTCTCTACTTGTGTTTACTGCCAGGCCTTCACTTTAGGGAAGTACTTACTTAACTGCACCATTTCCTTTAGACTCATCACTTTGGCATTCTTTATATCTTTTTGAATAAAAGGAACGGAAAACTTTGATGATAAACTAAACTAACAGGCGTATAATGTGGGGATCTGTATTATTCAGATTTGAAATGTCGACACACTTTTTGTGTATTTTAAGACAAATATGAATGATTATTTGGTTGTAAGATGAGTATGGTTGACATTAGTAAAAGTTAAAAGTAAACGGATGTCTTATTTTATGAGATGATGTTAGGACCAAGAAGCCCTCTCTAACACTTAACCTGGGGACCAATGGCTCAAGTGTGACTTCCAACCAACACCAGTGACTAGACAGGCGGCTTGCGTGTAAGGACGGGATCGTTCAGACGGTCACCAATTCATGGGACAGCCACGTTCGATGTTGCTTGACTCCGTTATCTTGCGATGACGTCGGAACCAACTGGTCAAAGCAACTATGTAGTCTTGTTACTAATTTAGTTCAACTAATAATAACCAGGGAAACAAAGTGACCTACAGATTTACGTTGAATCCTAACACATACTATTGGTCACATAGTAACACATACTATTGGTCACATAGTAACACATACTATTGGTCACATAGTAACACATACTATTGGTCACATACTAACACATACTATTGGTCTTTGTTGATTGCCAAGCCTGGCACTCAGTTCTCTTCCCTAAACAACATCCGGACCCCGACTACCACCCAACATGGACACCAATTAGATGATTTGGAATTTTTAAATGTGATATTATGTCTTATTTTTGACCCACAATCAATACCTAAAAAGATACTCAGGTAGTTTAGAGACACCCTGTATAAATATGCGTGTTTAAATAGTAAACGATTAAGTGACACTAACTATTAACATTATTTGTACGGTGTTACAGTGAATAGTTTCAAAACTTAAATAAATCTTATAAATTTTACAAATACGAATTGTATAAATTCTGTGTATTGTAATATAATGATTGTTATTTTTAAAGTAGTACTGTTTAAGTATAGTGCTGTGATAGTTACTTATTTCCTTTAAATCTTTACTTACAAAAGACAAAACAATACAATAACAATAATTTTCTAGCTTAAAGCCTCAAACAATTAGTAACAGTTAAACTGTTGAAGTGGGTTTACTGCGGTTGTTCTTAGAAGTTCTCAAGATAACGAGAGATCTTACTATTTGTTTGAAACAAGAATTTTGTTGGAATCATTTTTTTCTATCATAATGGGATAGCCACTGAATTATTTTGATTTTCTCATCAAATGTTTAAAATTACTTTACTACAGTTTAATATTACTGCCAAGTGATCAGTTGTCAACAAACAACATAATGTTTTGTTAAACACTAATAAATGCATGCCAATTTCCCAAATATACAAATTAAAAATTGAAACCTATTAAATTAATATGAAGCCTAGTGTAAGTTATAGAGGTTACTTCAACAGTAATGAACTTTATTATATTAGGTGGGTAAAGTTTTTCTTCGTTACGAACTAAGGACCTAAACACAGAGTTAAGTTGATGAAGTAAGGGAAAGAACCACTAACAACAGATAAGACCCAGCCGTGTCATCACTAGTCAGCTTCCCCATTCCAATTGGTTAAGGTTGATAAATTTCCCAAACTTGGATTCAGTTGAAGGGTTATTTACTAACTTATAAATGTAATTAAAAACTACTTCAGTTAATCGATCTCATTTGACGTGTACACTGAAATTTCTTAAATTATTGACAATGTCACAATGATTTTGATTTACATACGTGTTGTTATGTTATTTCATGATTTTTTTATACTGATTAAATAAATTAATAGTTTATTGTTATGTAACTTATGTAGCAGTTTCAATTAATTTTTTTAAACAGTTAAAGATGCCTCTTCAAGCGGGTTTATACCTCAACAAGCCAATTAATTTCTATAGCAAGTCAAACGCCAGTACTATTGGCAATACTACAGAGCCACATTCAAATCTTACTAAGCGTGCTTGCTTATGTCAAGTTTGAATATTTAATTAGTAAAGTATAACTTGTTATAAAATCACCTGGTGATCTACATACAAAGCCCAAAAGTACTCCTTTATCTGAATAAAACACAACTCATGTTATGAGAATAAAACTTTTTTAAGCACCACATTCTCTTCAAACTCTTCTGCCTCTAATTCCATAAACTAAAAATGACGTATTTATTTTATGAGTGAAATAAACTACCACTGAACTTTTTTAATTAATGTGCCTGCGTAGTGGCTTAGTAGCTAAGGATTGGGACTTAGCTAACGCCAGACTTCACTCGTTGAATAAAGTTCATGCACAGGCCAGCAGGCTCATGTGTACTTTCAAGTGAAGTTTTGTATAAATGTATACAACACATGTTTTTAGTGACTGTTCATTCAGTATACAACTTAAGGACCATTACTTTGGGTAACGGTTCAATTTGGAACTCATAATATATACAAAGGCACCATGAGCTAAAGGATTTAATAATAATGTATAAATAATAGTTTAGTAATCGTGAGATAAAATATAATTTTAAAATATAGCATTAACTCTAAACAACATTCCAGTTTTTGGTATCCTTATGTAAATATGTTATTACTACTAAACATACATTTTTGGAAAAGGTAGTACTTTAAAAGGTTTTGCTACTTTTCTTTGTAATTGTTAAAATATATTTTTTCATTACTTTCCTTTTTTCCTTTCTTTTTCATAACAGTCACTTTAGTATTTTCAAACAGACACAATTAACTAACACACAAAATTTTAATTAATGAAAGTATGTACCTACGGATATTAAACCTATCCCATGTTAGCAGCAATTTATCGTCCATAGGGCGTAATTGAGGTGTTAAAATTGATAGCGTGTACTTAGGCCTGAAGGGTATATATAGGACTGTGTTTGGTTACTTAATTAAAACCGGGTCTCTGAGTTGATCTATAGAATGAATGAAGCCGTCAATCCTTTGAGTGAGGTCTTTGGGTCATATCTTATGTGATAGTTAGTTTTTAATATATTTAATCATATTTATATCGTGCTAAGTTATTTTTACAATACATAGTTCAGTGTTCAAAAAAACGTATAAACTTGATCTGTTTTATCTCTAACTGGCCTATACTTAGGTAACTTAAACTGTTAAATGTTATTCTTATCAATGTTTCAAATACTTATGAATATAAATCAAAGCATAACAAGAAATATTATATTATGTTAATAATCCAAATACTTTTGACATCAATTAAAACCATTTACTACCGTATATTTTATTTCTAAGCAGATTATTGTCAGATTATTCACATATATGACGCGCCCACGCATATTTGTGCGTATTTTAAGGCGAATATGAATGATAACATGATTGTAGGGAGACTTTTAATGACCTGTGTTGTAGTCTGGTTACTGTTTTTGCTCGATTTAGCCCAGAAAGGGTCATTTCTGAATTACCCAGAAACCAGCCAATTAAGGTAGTCCAGTATACAGAGAAAGTAAGGACCTTCAGCCTTACAATGAATCCAAACCAAATAGTTTTGGTTCGATATCAGCTAGTTGACAACCTTGATAGTCAATTTTATTTCCCGTACAACATTCACTAACCCCCCTCCCCCCACCCCCAACATTTAAACCTCATACTTCTCTAGTAGTGACCACGCCAATAGCAACCAATGATCAGATGCAATGCTGGGAGATCAATGCTCCTCCTGTCAAGAGGACCGAGCACAGAATCTGTAATCTACAATCTCCATAACACTCATAGTTAAAAACTAATCCAACTGATTATGCATTGTAAAAATGTACTGTTAATATCTGTAATTTACTATATAATAGTATTAAATGATCTTTGTCAATCAACTACACGTTAATTTTAGTTTAATTTCAAGGTTGGTATGCCTGTTAACATTTTATTAGCTGAGTAAATTCGTCTGAACATTAGATGTAGAGATTGATTGTTAAATAAATTCCGCCATAGAGTTTCTCACGAAGTTGCTAAAAAACTGTAAAAAAAGGTAAATTTTAATTAATTCATAAAATACAGACCAACGTCAGCAATCATGTTATATAGCTTTACAAGGTCCTAATATCCCTTATAACTACCCACCCAACTACACGTGTGGTGGATTTGTGGCCCATCCATGCAAGTAATTTTATACTATATATTTGTATTATCATATATAAATCTATAATCATTACTAATATAAAATAAGAACATAATAAAGAGAAATATTTTAGATTTTTAGATGGAAAAATATTGTAATCATAATTTGAGTCTGAAGAAAATGTAACTATCGTTTCCTATGGTGAATTAATTGTCTAAGTTACGTTTTTATGGGTTTTATTATCTTTTTTGAATATTTTTAATTTATTATTTATATCCTCTTCTGGAATATATCATTAAATACATATTTATTGCCACTGTTTTTGTTTATTGCATTTTTTACATTGTTTTTATGGTTATTAATCAATTTGTTATTTATTTTACATGTAATATTTATTTATTGTTAATATCGGTATTGTTGTTGTTTCTTTGGTTTTTCATTTTATATTTTTCTTCTTTTTTTGTTTTGTTTTAGTTTTATGTCTATTTATTAATTTGTCATATCTTGTCTGTTAAATATTTATTTTACTTCTTATTATTATTGTTATTATTTTTTATTAATTAATTTGTTATTTATTGTACGTACCATAATTATTTATGCTATATCTTTATTTACAAGCCCAAATTTCTATTTTTAACTTTACTGTCCATTATTTGTTCAACTATTTATAATTATTGCCAACTTGATCTTGACATTAACTTATTGTATTATTTAGAATACCATGACGTAACTATTATATTTTAAGATGGTGTTGGTTGTATTGTTTTCAATATTGAAGTATTATTATTATTTATAATCCTTTTTTCTCTCTATTTAAATAGTGAACACCATTCGAATAAATAATTAAATCAATATGGCTCTAAAATACGTATTCAAATTGAAACCCCTTTGGCAACATTTCTTAGAAAATTTCTCATATTATAGTTCCAACAATAGAACCAAGGAAGATGGCTCTTTTTCTAATATGTTTGGGTCTGTCCGGATTTCTCTATGTTCAAATCTCCCGGGAAATTCAATATATTACATTTGTCTCACTTTAATCAACAAGATGGAGGGAACGTTATATGGAACTATGTAAGAGTACTTGCATGTTTTATTTTAATCTTTTATTTTAGATGTAATATATTTAAGTATAATTTTTCAAAGTCAGTCATCTATAGTTATTATGATTTGTGACTGACATATAACATTTACATTTGTTAATTTAGCCATCTAGGCGATAAATTTCTTTCGGTGGTTAATTGTATAATCCAATACTGTAATTCATCGTAATAAGGCTTATATATATCATCCTTTTTTATTTCACGTGAAAAACACTAAATGGGAATGAGTGACCAACACTTCTGCATATCTTCGTAAATCATTCAGTATTAATATATTGAATGATTCACCCACCTGCCCACCCATACACGTACAGTGGCATCTTGTTAATATACTGCCTATTTTTCAAAAGATAAATAGGCAATATTAACATAAAACATAAAACTTGAATAAAATAATAACAAAACAGTTTGCTTTTGAGAAGTATTATTAAAATTAGTGATGGCATTTCTTTATATAAACTATTTTAAGCATACATAAATTGTTTTGTTTTTTTATGGAATATATGTAGTTTTTTAATTAGCATAATACGTGTTGGTACATATACAGTACAAGTAAACGTCACACAACACAAATTTATTACAATATAAGCACAAAATGCACAAATATACTACAATACAAGCACAAAATGCACAAATATTATGGTGATCGATTTCGGTGAACCACGCTCACCTTCCTCAGACCAGAGGGATTCACAAAAGAATCACAGACCAGAAAGATTCTTTTGTGAATCCCTCTGGTCTGAGAAAGGTGAGCGTGGTTCACCGAAATCGATCACCATAATATTTGTGCATTTTGTGCTTGTATTGTAGTATATTTGTGCATTTTGTGCTTATATTGTAATAAATTTGTGTTGTGTGACGTTTACTTGTACGGAATATATGTTTAATTTTTAGTTAAATTGGCTTATAGGTTACTCTGGAATAAAAATGGTCCAATCAGGTGCTAAACTGGTATAAAAATAAAGACACAAAGTATAGCCACAACTTTAGTTAATATTGGATGTTTTTTATGATTGCATTTTGTTTAGTAGTAACAATTTTATTTTATATGAAGGAGTTTCAATTTTATAGCTATGAACTTCTTTTGCCGTTCATTCAATAGTATATAATTGTAAATATAATTAATGTTTACACATGTAGTGTTAGGGTATTTATCTGCGACAAGACCAAAATGAGCATCATGTATTCAATGTCTTATTAGGAAAAATAAGTAGTCATAAAATCATAAACTACGTTTAAAGATTACTACGGGAATAGTGGTTTAGTACGAGGATCCAGCTCACAAAATAGCTTTTTTACAGCCCCAAACCTTATGGAGGTTCTAGGCAATAGGATGCTGTTCTTAGCAATTGTAGTAACCTACATACTCGATCAGCGTGAAATATTCTATAGCTGGTTTAGCTGAAAATAAGACACATCTACGTGAATCGGATTCCATTTCTAAGTGTCAGTCAATCATAGGTAGTAAGAAAGACTACACTTTTTCATTTACACTTATGGCTCTCACTTCTTTCCATTATAATTGGCATTATCTCTATACAAACAAAATCAATTGTGAGCTAGGGCACACCCGTGCACGATTCACGTGCCCCGTCACTCGATGTACTTGGGCATCGGCCTTAAGTAAATATAGGGTAAATATAGGGCTACAAAAATCAACAGAATGGTACTTTTAATGTTGCTTTTATGAGATGAAAGGTTCTTTTAAAGGCTGTTTATGGTAGTATTTTGTAAAATCCTTTCTTAGTGCACGTTTTGTTATTAAAAATGTGCATTCCCTTAAAATTTTAATTACATTAAAATCAAAACAACCAATATTTAATACTGTTTTTTTAACAGCACCTGTTTTAAGATTTTAAAAATCGTTCATTACCTCAGCATGAACATTTTTTACAATTATAGTACAATTAAACCAACTGATCTAATATGTGGTTCCATTTTTGTTCATGAGGTTTTTGTACATTTAATATTACTGTGTGAGATAAAATATTTTTATTGGTATTTTGACAAATATTTTCTCAATATGATGTAAAATCTACATTGAAAGTAATACAGAAAATATTTAGTATAGTTTTCGTTGATCAGTTGATTTCATGATATAAGAAACTAGTTTTTAAATCTACACTAAAATTATGCAATGTGTACATCAGTATAGCCATTATAATGTTAAAAAGATGCTATATGATCGTTACATCATTTAGTGCCCATGTAGTAGTTATTTTACATTTTTTGTGATATTTTACTCATCACCATTAGGCTTTAAAAGAATTTAATCAAGCTGTATTTTATACTAAATTCCTCAAAATATCGTGGGGACCGATTAAGGAACTAAATATATACATGAAAAAATAATATTATAGAATAAAATTAACGCGCTATTAATTTGAAAGAATAATGATGTTTACAATAATGATAGTGGTAATTTGTTAGTATGAATAAATATTTCATAAAAAATATTAAATAACCTACATTTTATGTGAAAAATTATGAATACAAAGGAAAATACAGTAGAGTAGACACTCTCTGACTACATGAGGACTTTGTGCTCTCCAAGAGCATGTTCTAATATGCGGACCATTGCGTTTTACAGCCACCGTATTTGTTCTCTTAAAAATGTACACTATCTCCGCGCTGTGCTAATATTACTATACACTGTTGTACGAGGGAGTAACAGTTTTTCCTTTGTTTATTTGGATGTATATTAACATAAAAATAGATACAATAAATCTCTTACAGGTTTACTTTATTTAAAAAACGTAAACAATATTGTTTATGGCATTTTTTTTAATAATATGGAGGATAAAAGTATAGTTAATCAGTCCAGACCATGTCTAATACGTTTTAAAAGGAATATGTTTTATATACTGGTAGATCTGACCTATAGAAATTATTTGTTAAATGCCCTAACTCTATATATATAATTATTGAAATGACATAGCATAAGGTTACCTAAATTCGTACTTTACGTCCAAATATATATACTCATAAAATACACTTTTGTTAAATATTTAGAGTAACATGTAAATCATACACGTACAGTGGATTGATTGGATGATGAATTGGGGGTGCCATCAAGTATGCATAAACCCACGGTAAATGGTGGGTGGACAGCGCATGCGTGACACGTTCTATCTACGACCATGCCCACCTGATATTGTACAGTCCCTTTCAGCATTTATATATTTATTTACGGTACAAACCATTTTACAAGAGAGTAAATAGATATGACATGCGATTTGAATAACTAGAATGTAGGTAAGTGTAATAATTTTGTCTCCCTTCAAGCTCTCTTCATGCTTTTTTTAATTTGTTTTGTTTTTTCCAAGCAAATTTATTTAGAGCCAGATAAGGGAGGTACAGTGTGTAGAAAATCTAGCTTTATGATAGGAACTAAATCTATAATAAAAAGGACGAGAATAATTTACACATAATAATAACATAAAAACTATATATACAATGATAATAAAATTAGCCAATATAACACATGTTAAATGAGGAACATGTTATTAAAGGAGGATCATTCTCAATTCTCTTTCAACGTGCTATATGATCTGCTATTGTACTGTTAAATGAATTAAAGATTTTTATTATAACTTAAGATTGTTTCAACAAAATTTAATTAATAAACTTTAATGCAGCCACAATGTAGACTATATGTCTATAGATTTTTAATTAAATATAAACTGATTATATAGTTATATTTCTACAGGATTACAAACAATTTCTTTATTATTATTTCTTTTTAATACCGTTTATGAAGCATATACAGAATATTTAAAAACATAGGTTTTAGAAAAACTTCCTATCATTTTTTACGTCAATCGCAAATTTTAATGATAGTTAATTTGTGAATTGGGCTAAACTAACTAATAAGTTAACTTTTATACTTGACTATACCTTGTAGCTACCCCTGGAGGCGAATTGTGGTGGGAGAAGTTCCCTGTCTCATGCACACTTCTTTCCCTACATGCTATTTAGTTTGGGTTTATGTTTATAATGTGAATATTTACTAATAAATCAGTACGACTGCTTGAATGTGTTCTCTAAAGCCACATGCTTATGTAAGTAATAGGTACACTTTTTTCATTTTGAGTACGATTTAATAAAAATACATTTATTTTTATAAAAAAGATGTAAATTTTCTTGTACCTAATTGATTGTACTAATAAAGTACACAGAGTAAAACAGTATACACAATTATAAATAACTATTGGCTTGTTGTGTAATTTTTCGCAGACAGTTTTTGTTTCCGTGATAACATTTTTATATTCCCAATAAACAAAAAATATAAAATATGTTTTAGCGTATAATATGAATATTTCTTCTGAACAACTTTTTCTTCCCTATTGAATTCTGATTTAAAAAAATGATTTCACTGCAACCTTACACATTTTTGCATTTTTTCGTTTTATGAAAACAAAGAATTAAATAAAAACACATTGTAGATTATCTGAAATTTAACGACATATTCTTATAACAAACAAAATTCTAAACAAGTTGGCTATCGTTGCATTATTTACAAAAATGTTTTAGTGCTTCTTCGGAGGCTTTAATGGTATAATTTCGATAAATATTTTCAAATTGTTTTTATTCTTTTCTGGAAAATAATTATTTAATTAATTGGTATGTGAGTGTTAATGGTAGTATGCTAATATACGGTTCTTGTTAAAAAACCAATACGCTAAAATTTCAATTAGAAGCATATTTAGTGTTTTTTATGAATTTTACAAAAAAGACTTGCAAAACGCCAAAAATGGCACGTAGCAGTTTGGAGTTTAAAATTGCTCACCATTGCTAGGGTTAAGCATATTTCTCTGTTTTAATCACTACCACACTCTAATAGGGTATTTTTGTAAAGGCATTCTTATTTTGTTACTTATGAGGTGTTTAAACAATTATATTTGTCAAAATGGGTAAACGCTTTGTATCAATGGTTTGGGAATTCATGAACGGTGCTAGAGAGGCAACATTTATGATACAGTCAACGATAAAAATCTAACTGTTTTAAAAAGTACAATAGTTTGGTACGGGTATATTACTCAACGAAATATAAGTATTTTATCATTAATTCACAAATATTTCTTGTAAGTAATTAATTACTATTATCAGTAATTAATATTTGGAGATACCCTAATGTTCACATATTTTGAAAAGTTAATTTATTCTAATAATTTTAATTCTTATTGCCTTTGTGAAATACTATAGTTACACAAAATAAAATTGATTTTGGATTCAATGTTGTACAAAATAAAATATAAATTTAGAGCTCTGTTAGTAATTGTAAACGTCTATTTTTTTATTTACTGTGCATATTAAATTTGTGAAAGAGGCATAAAATGGTAGAGTTTGTGGTAAATGATATAAAGAGAGCGTATGCTGATTTCATTATACGAAATGGCTCGGGGAATATGACCTGCATAATGGCAGGGCCCTTACTTACGAGGTACCCTCATTTCAGGAATACATGAGGGAGAGGTAAATGTTTAACTTAAAAAAACTAGGTCTCTTTCGAAAAAAATGAAATTCATTCTTGTTAGTTTTATTGGCTGTAAGTCATAAACTATACAGGGTAATGTACATATTACTTTTAAAGTAATATTTAGTCAAATAGATTATAGATATAAGGGCAGCGTATTTACTAAGTGGAATTAGTATTTCAAATTTAAATGAAAATCCTATTTTTACTCTTTTATATATTAGAATTCAACTAGACTTTTGTTAATTATATGATTTTATAACATTTACAGTATATATTACACAAATGAAAAACACCAACAAAAAAAAATTATGGTAGTGATTCTAACCTGATCTAAACAAGTATCTAGCATAACAAATTATAAATTATCTAAACAATCAAAATTTTATCATGATTTTAATAGGTGATTCAAGAGCTAAGCCAGGAACTATACTACTCAGTTATAACTTTTGTCAACACTTGTGGCGCAGTGCTTTAATCCAGCTACTTGGGGACAAACAGTTTTGGAGAATGAAGACGATAGATTCCATACTCGGTCAGTATAAATTATTACTGATATGGCGTCCAATTAATGGTTGCTACTACAAAAGATGTTAGGGGTGTCCATGTTGGATGGTAGTTTGTGTTGTGTAGGGAAGAGATCTGAGTATCAGGCTTGTCAGTTATCTGATAATCAGACCAATACGTGGTTCGGATTCCACGTAATTTTGTAGGCCTTGGTTGGCCTGGTTTGTGGGCTATTATTTATGGCTTTTTCGAAAGAACAGTCAACCTTAGTTAGTAACAAGGACTACAATCGTTCATTCTCACTCATTTACTCCTCATATTCACCCATACATTTATGATCGGCATCTTAATAATGAATAGTAATTATAATGAACTTTACCGTTAAATAGGCTACATGCTTGAACATAATCAAAGGAAACCAAAAACTCAAGCATATAATGAGCTACACATTATGATAAGTACATATATGCTTGTTTAAGAAGGAATGCAACCTTAAACAAGAGGGAGGCACTTTAATTAGGGAAAGACGAGGGCTGACGAATGTTTGTATCTTGTCTGTTTTTATTGGACAAACATTCCAAGAATAGTTGCCAAGGAAGACAAGGAACCTTTTTACATTTTTCGTTGCTCCCACACAAAACAATTATGCATGGAAATGATGATTTATATCCATCCAGTTCTGTGATATTTTTTATCACTTGATTACTTCATTATATGTATAGTAATGGTTTATGTAACATTCATTACAGCGATATAGTTTGTAAAAATATTAAAAATAATAATTCTAATCTCTTCTTACTTTAACGTAGCAGACTATTAACATCAAACCAACATATACAGGATGGAAAAAACATGGAAACGCTTTCATAACTTTTGTATGACTTCACTTGTAAAAGTGAAATCTTGTTTATGGTTTCAAGTAAATTATTCTGATGAAAAATTATACTTATTGATCACAGTTTTTCAAAAAAATTTAATTATCTATGGAAAAATGTTACGTTGTTGTGAAAGCATTTTAAGTATTTCTTTCCACCTTGTATACTCACATCGTAATAAATATACGTTCAACATAACATGCACAGCAATATAACAATATAACAACATAACAATAACAATGTGTTAATATTATAAATTGTTTGAGTTGATCTTATGTACCATCGACTTACAGGAAACATAACAACTTTACTGGTTACAGGTAGAGAGAAATGTTTCTGATACATACTTAAGGAGGGTATCGTATTAGATTATAATGTCATTATAACAACGTTCTAAAGTTTTTTTCCTTAAAAAACAATTCTTTTTATTTGATTAAACTGAAAACTTTTAAATTATTAAAATTTATTAAATAGCAATGCTACTGATTAGGATTGTATTCATTTAGGAATTAATGTTTTATTCAAGATGTACTAACTGAATTGATCACACAATATTTACAATACAGACTTCTCTAGTATAGAAAAGACCTTGGTGCTAGGCATGGAAGAGAGGTAATAGAAGCGAGATAGTGAATGTCCCCCCAACAATTCTCCTATGTATATTCTGTACACTCCATTGAAAATTCAATTCAATAGTTCAATTGGCGATGAGTGAGAATTTGGGTGTCTGTCAATATATGTATGTATGTTTGAAAGGGGGAATTGTTAGAATGGATGGCAAATTATAAAAAAATATGACTTTTGCGATTACAATGTTTATAATTGTCCTAATGCAATAAAAGTTTTATTACTATTATTATTAAAATCTAGCCTTAAATATGAATTATATTGTTTGCTATGTTTATATAATTTGCTGAATGTTGTCTGTGTGCATATGCCGACATAGTTATGAAGATAAAACCCTTAAATAAAGATTAAAATAGATCGTCTTATTTTACCAGCCAAAGTTAGGGGAAGTAAGCCCTCTCGAAGACTTAACCTGGGGACCAACGGCTTAATAGTGACTTCTGAACCACCACCAGTGACCGGGCAGACGGGCTGCATGCAAGGACGGGATCGCTCAAACAGACACCCATCCAAGGGACAGCCACGCTCGATGCTGCTTGACTCCGTTATCTTGCCGGTCAAGGCCACCGGCACATTGAGATAGTATTGACAATAACAATAAATAAAATAATAGTACTTATTTAAGATTGTGATTGTACAATAACTCATTCGGTTACGTGCCAAGAGAAAAATGTAAACAATCGTTAAATAATAAAAATATATTTATTTTAGAGTAAAAAAATAAACAGCTAATTTTCAATCTGAAAAATTGATTTATTAACATGAGTGTACAATTGTCGTTGGAGAAGGAAATCCATTAATGCGCTTGCTGAAACCAGACATCCAGCACTAAGGTCCTGCCTGTAGTGTCCTACGTAGTGACAACCATTGAGCGAGTGCCGAGTTAATATTAAGAGTATAGAACATGGAATAGAACCTATCGCCTACAAGTTCCACATCACTTTATCTCCAAGTAGTTGGGTTAGAACACCGTACCAATAGTGGCCGACTGATACTATCATACAACTATATGTGCTGTACTAATAGTTAATGATGTAAGTAATGATTGTGGTGTAAATATATAATTAGTATATGGTAAATACAAAAAAATTTTTCAAATGTATGATTTGCTTCTATTTTGAGATGAAGAGAACATAAACTGAGCCTCAACTCATTCTCAGCAAACACTGAATGCCTAAATCACTCCTTTAACTCCTAATAAACTGCACAATATATCTATGATATGTACAACAGAATATTGGGTACAACTTATATTTTTATATTCAGAGCTACTTTCATGCAAATCCGAATTATTCATTGAGTCAAATGAGACTTCAAAATATTGGTCAAACAGGGATAAATAGCAAGCAATGCCAACAATCTTTAGTTAAGCAACAGATGAAATAGTAAATTAAAAGTTTCAACATATATGAAGATGGGCTGGATTAAAACTGGTGGTGTATTAACCCACCAGCCCACGAACTGTGGTTTTGACCCGACCACCCACACACGCACTGTGATATTGACCCACCTGTCCACCCATACACGAACTGTGGTATTGACCCACCCACCCATACACACACTGTGATATTGACCCACCAGCCCACCCATACACGAACTGTGGTTTTGACCCACCCACCCACACATGCACTGTGATATTGACCCACCTGTCCACCCATACACGCACTATGGTATTGACCCACCCGCACACCCATACACGCACTCTGATATTGACAGTGCCATAAACACTATGCCATAAACACTATATTATAGACATCTAATAAATCAAATCGGTGTTATAAATACATGCATTTAGATGCACTGTTTATTATTATTTAAACTAAATAGATGTTTGTACATAAAACATTTAATGTTATCCCCTGAACTATTATCAAACTGTCAAAATGTCAAGGGAAAGAAAAGTTTATGTCATTAGTTAAATATTAAATTTGCTTTCCCGGACCAAATATGTTTGTGACTTTTACAATGGTTTGCTAAAATGACTTGTATGATTTCAGATTTCCAAAATGAACTCGACAGAAAAACAAAAATGCAAGAAAATTATTTATGAATTTAAACAATAATTTTAAAAAATGTATGGTTTTCAAATGCTTCTACTTAATCAGAATATATATTTTTTATATGGCCACTATTCATATATACTTATTATTAATACATATTCTTGATTACTAAGTTTGGCGCAAACATTGAAATTATGGAGTTTTTTTTATTCCAATAAATGTTTTAGAGGCTATTTCAGTACAAAACACAAACAAGTAAAAATACATACAAATAAAACCACCTAAGTACAAAGAGTTCAAACATTACACTGATAATTCAGTTAATCAGTTTGAGCCTGGGTATAAGGGACATTTTTTTGCCCATGTATACAAAAGAATACAGTCTGCTATCTTTATATGTATCCGTCTAGCTCATCAAACTATCTAAACGATTTTTCTATAATTGTCGGTTTATATTTGGCTTTGTAAATATGTGTGTCTAAAATATTGAAAAACCTGATTGTAACCATCATTCAACTGTGTGTTAGTTACAATACAAGAATACAGAGGGTTCTAAACATATATTTGAAAAAAAATGTAATATCATACATACTATAAAATTATTTTATGAAACGTAAATAACCAAGAGAAACACTATATTTTTTTGGCAGTAAATATATACCTTTTCCAACTACAAACGAGGTATCACATTTATCTGAGAGTCTTGTATAAACATTTGCATGGCAAACAAACGGGTTGATAGTTCCAAACATTTTGCAGAGCGAAATACTAGCACATGAGTCAACATTATCAGTCCAGCGTTGGTCTGGCTGCATAATAACTACCTGGCTCCCATACAATGGAATAACTCATTATTTACTTTAATTTGGTGGTGAATGATAAACAGTAAATATGTTTTATAAAGAATAATTTCGTTTATTAAGTAAAATTTAATTATTTTCCGTGATTAATTTCATAGAACATGAATAACTCATAAGTTGTAAGTCTACTTAGACTCCTGAGTACTTAAAAAAAATTGTTTCTTCCTTTTAGGACTACCTAATCTTCACTTTTAACAGGAAGTTATTAGTGTCAAACTTAAGAGGTTAAGTTTAAAGGTACTCGAATAGACCTTACTTTGTCTCTTATGTGAAAGCACTCCTTATTAAATTTTTTAAAGTATGCGATACAATATGTTTTTTGGGAATTTATGCTGATTTCAAGTGAACAATAAATGTTGATGTAAAGTATAAAATAATGAAAACTTAATGGGAGGGATAGTCAATGTGCATTAAGCGGAAACCTTTTTACAATTGTGATAGTATAATGTCTTTTTAAATTATTAAATTCTTTTTTTTTTAGTTAAATTGTATATTTCAATTAATTTGTAATTTAAAATAATATTTTACACGTCTTATGATATCGACACTACTTACTTTAGTAAATATGGTATTTTACTTCTTTTTCGAATTATCAGCCCAAAAACCCAATAGAATGTCACTAATGCTTCTGAAATCAGAAATTGTATGAAATGAGCCTTACATTTTTTTTGCCGTTCATAATATTCACTAATATGTCGTTTTTATGTATGTATGAATTCCTCCATTTTTGTCAAGGTGGAGTTATATTAAATTCTCTCTGGTAAATGGAAGATTAGTGAAATTCTGGATCAGGTCATATAAAATATATGCAAGCCCGCATGATTCAAGACGGAAACCGAGAGCTACTAAGTGTTGAGAGCTGAACAAGTCTGTGTACGTAAGGAGGATGGGGATTCTGAGTTGTAGCATGAATTATCGAATGTACGTAGGGCTGCAAGAAGCAACGATGTTGGGTGTGTAGGAGATATGGGATTGATCAGAAAATTATCTCAGAATGATAAATCAGTGATAAATTGCCATTATGTTTTTTTTTTTTTTTTTTTACGCCCATGTGTTGACTATATGTTTTCTTGCAAAAATTACCTCTAAATATGTTTTTATTTCAAGTTTGTGATATCATAGGGAAAGTTAAAAAATATAACAGAAAAATTAAAAATATTTTTACCTGGCGATGTAAGGGCTAAGAAGCCCTTTTTACCATATACCAGCGGACCAATGGGTCACTTCCGAACCATCACCTCCCATGACCGGGCATGCTAGATGCATGCGGACGTTAACCCGTCCAAGGAACAGCTACGATGGATGTTGCTTGACACCGTTATATTGCGATAACATTGGAATCCTGCGGTCAAGGCCGCTGACAAGTGTTTAATTTAAATAAGAGGTACATTAGGATTAAAGTAGATATTAAAATATGACTTAAGAAATGTAAAGAGAATATGATGTGTATACTTTCATATAAAAATTAGTGGATCGGACGGAATGTGCAAAAAGACATATACAATGCTGTATGATTAAGGCAGAGAGGACTCAATAGTCCTACTTTGACTGTATTAATCATGAAAATTTAGTGTTCAATTGTAACAATAAAGGAAGAGTAAATGATCCTGTTGTAGATGGAATGATGTGAGTTACTGGAAAAACGTATTTATTCAAATCACAAAACTAGTATTCTTAAACTTAATTTTTCCCAAATTTCGTTCGTGTATGGGTAGGTGGGACATCCTCGTGATATTTGTATGTAGGTAAACTATATTTTATACATATACTAACGATCCTTTCGTGGATGTGATCAGAACGTAAAATAGTTAACTAACCCAATTTAAACCTATTTATGAACATAATTTCTAATAGTACTTACAAAAATAAAAGTTTAAAACACAAATACTTAATAATACTTGCAGGACATTTGATAATATTAGAATGTACGGACATTTGAGGTGGGTAATGTCAACAGAGAGCGGTCTTGAGAGGAACGTGTCTGTGTTGAGTGTTTGGGTCTCTCGGACCCATAAACACTTGGACGAGACTACAGTACTTGCGTGTAAACACGAGGAGAGATTGATATTTTCCTTGTTGTTCTCTTACAAAGTCTATGATACAAAATACATTATGTAAGTATTGGAAGGTAAGCAAGTTTATAAAACCATCACGTAGAGAAGGAAGAACTGTGGGCTAGTAAGTGTATATACTTTTCAAAATTCAACGACTAGAAATAATCCCAAAAACTCCATTTTCGCACATCTGAACATAGTATAATCAAAATATTTAAAACAAAATTTTGTTAGTTAAAAATAGGATTAGGTGTAACAGTAACTAAGTTATGATATTTATATAAGAGTGTTACAAACTTAAGGAAATTGTTATATAGGCCAAACTTAAGAAAAAATTAAGAATATTCTTTTTTTTCATAAACACCTCGATCAACAGATATTTGCCATTTTGTTTTTCCACAAAAGAATTGTTATCTGCCAGTTTAATTAACCGATTTTTATGAAACTCGCTATATAGTAGAGAGCTATTTTAAATTGAAAGCAAAAAAAAGCTATTTGTTTTTAGCTTTTTGGTGCCTCTCATTAAAAATGTCAATGTGTCTTGTTTAATTTTTGTGTGATTATAATTGTTTTAATATTGAAATTAAGGTATTAAAGTTGTCTAAGAATAGACAGTTGTCTAAGAAAAGTTGTTCCTAGTAATATTTTGTATGTTTTCCCATTTTCCCACAATTTCCGTTCAACATTTTAAAATGGCCACCATTTTGAGATGTTGGATAGTGAGCTTCATAAAGACTGGTTAATCCAACTCGGAGATTCTTTTGTAAATAAATTCTTTTGTAAAAAAAACAAAATGGTGGATATCTAGTAAACGAAGTGTTTTCTTAAAAAAAATTATTCGTGATTTTCTCTTTATTTTGACCTAGATAACCATTTTCCAACAGTTGGCACTTTGCTTTTGGGACACGCTGTACACATGCATCAACCGGATTGCATATAGCACATATCTTTAGAAAATGCTTTATAATAAAAATTTAATATTAGAGTCACCACCATAAGCAGATAGAAACAAGGTTATTACAAACAACATTTATGTCACCATGCTAGAGTTATCAGAATCACTTTGCCACAACGTAGCACGAGTCTTCTGTTATCGAAATAGCAGTTATGTAATAATAGGGACAAAATGAAATACTGTAATAGATTGTTCACACATCATAGTGATTGTTGATGTGTACAAGGCATAAACAGTAGAGATAATTTGACCTTGTTTATGTTATGCCATTTGCATTATCATTTAATTGTAATTTGTTGTCTATTTTAATTAGTAAAGATGACTTTAAAAAAAGAAGAATATTTAAGCAAGTACGTTATGTATTGAATGTGTTTACGTAGTGAACGGATAAATAGTCTAGCCATAATAGTCCTTTTTCAATTTTATGAATTCTTTTTTTTATGTATTTGTACATTTAAGTCTGTAAAAAGTAACAAAAATTTAAATGCAAATATAAGGGAAAATAAATTTACACTACTAAATATAATTTACTATTTTTATAATCTTTCAGCCATCAACAATGATTGGCTATATTTTTGGTTTCCTATCAGAATTAGGTAAAAGTGATAAATTATATTAGTGTGAGAAGGGTTAGTTGAGGCAATGAAGGGCTGTTGAGAACGAAGCAGACACTTGTTGCTGTTGTTATCAAGCCCTACTTTGGCTGGAGGACCTTGTCAGATACTGTCCTTACAGTGTACACCGCTCTAGTTCAAGTAGATTGTAACCCTTTCCCTTATCAATATTCATGTTTAGTCTACTTTATTTCATAAATTACTTTATGGTCTACTTATTGGAAAGTCAACGGTAACATTGTTTTATTTAAAACATTTCATTATTAATAAGAGTCTACCCATGAATAAGAGACTAATAAAAGTGTTAGCTCAGTAAAATGTCTATGCGGTTTTTGTATTCTATTTATCAAACCTTAACTGTCATTAAATTAAAACTGGTTGATGTCTTCGTTGGTTGTACTAACTTGGTCAAGTACTAACTTAATGATAAAAAGTAACTTATAAGGGTGGGAGCAGCAGCGTCAACCTGGAAGTCCATTATACAAGGTGTTCATCAAGGTTCAATGCTGGGCCAATTGCTATTTCTCTTTACCAATGTCATCGGCAGCATTTCTAACTCAAAGTTTCTCTCAAATTCAAAAATCTTCAAAATTCATTGATATTATACTTGCAGATAATTTTGAAAGACTATTTAATTTACGTTGCCTTCAAATTAACCTCATATAAATATGCGTTGCCACAACCTATGCCATTCTTGGTTACTTAACAAAAATTAAGAGCCATGAAAACTCTTTTAAAATATTTTCTCTATTTAAAAGTTTCATTTATTATCAATAAAAGGTTTTTATCAATAAAATATGTTATTTAAAAAGGTAAATAGTAATCAAAATATTATTGTTGGCCTCATTAAATTTTAAAATATTTAAACTTTATTAGTCGCTTAACAATTCTTCATTAGTACTCAAATTCACTGAACAAAAATATGTTTCATAGAACTGAGCAACTAAGTTGGAAAGGGTAGAGTATTACTGTATGATATAGTGCTTCAAGTTAAGGATGCACAACTTGTGATGTACAGATTTAAAGTTTATAGATTTAATCCTCTATGGGGATCACTGTATTACAGCGCAGGCTTGAACAACCTAACGCTCTACAACTTTGCTTTTAAGTTGTTCACATCTACTCAGTCAGATAATAAGGGGTGAATGATTATTGTTTGCAAGTTCCATGAGGAGATGAGATACTGAAAGCTAAATCGAAAATGTGTCAGTAGATAAAATCAGTACTTATAAAAAATTATGTCTAGTATGCTTGAGTTTCGTTCAAGATGAAAAAAGAAAACATGCTATTACTAATGCATAGTACTATTACTAATGTATTAGTATTGCATGCTACTAGTAATACATGCTATTACTAATGCATAGGTTTTCAAAATTGTTCAAACTTTTACTGAAATTTTTCTTTAGCTAATATCTTAAATCACTTCCTAAAGACAAAACAGGACTTTTTCTTTCGTTAAAAGTTTTACCAAGTAATTAGTTGTTTTAGCTTTCCAATTGAAGACAATTTATTTATAATTCTAATAAAGAAAAAAACTTTTTTTTTTTATTAGTGAAATTGGGTCTGTTTCAGAAGAGGACCCCCACGCTTGAAAAATTTACTATAACCTAACCTAACCTAACCTAACCTAACCTAACCTAACCTAACCTAACCTAACCTAACCTAACCTAACCTAACCTAACCTAACCTAACCTAACCAAGCGTGGGGGTCCTCTTCTGAAACAGACCCGTGAAATTAATGTTTTAAGTAAGTTAAGTAAAGTAAATTAAGTTTAAGTTTTTAATGTTTAGAGTACTAAGTGAAATTAATGTTTAATGTAACCTAATTACTGATAGGAGTATGATTGGTACGATTCCGATTTTGGACCACTTTTTAAATGTCCTGGTAAGCATTAAAAGAATATTATAATATACAGTTTTGTTAAATGTGAAACATACATATATACATATTTACTTTATCTGATTAAAACAAATTCAAACAATCTCAAGTAACACGCAAGTGATATTTGAAAGGCAACCATCGTATACATTTGAAAAAGGAGTAATACCATTAAAATACAATGATAAAACTGTCTTCCCACTTGCCCGGTCACTGGTGGTGGTTTGGAAGTCACCCTTAAAGCTTTGGTCCTGAGGTTAAAGGTATTCGATTGAAAATAATTGTAGAATTAAAAAAAAAATAAAATTGTTAGTATTCATGTAAGAAATAAATGTTTTACGGGAAAAATTTAAAAAAATTTCTTTATGGAGATATGGCTGCCAAAAGTGACTAATTTAGCATGTTTGGTGGTGCATATTTGATGAACAAACAGTGTGATATATATTTACTACATTTTTACTACTACATATTTACTACATACTAACATTTTGATAATATATTGGACAAGAGTAGAACCAACCTAGTACAATTGTAAAAAAATATTGTTTTTTTTTAATGTTACCAATTATTTTTCTATATTAAATTTGTTCAAATGTAGAGTTGAAATTTGTACATCATCTTTGGCTAAACGAGTAGATTATTAATATGAATAAAATTCATTTCTATAATTTACTATAAATGAAGGAGTTATGTCCTTCTGTCGAATTTGTGGGGTGGGGGTTATGAAGGGGGGAGGAGAGAGGAACTCACTGCTTGTTCATTAGTGAGTCAGGATCTTTACTACTCTTAGCGGCAGTTGTGATAAAACCTAGCACTTAATTCCTTAGAGAGCTAAACTTGGACGAACGCCCTTAAATGTTAAATAGGGCTCCTCAGCCCTAAAATCACCTGGTAAAATAAGGCAACGTTAAAATGTTTACTTTTAATTTTGCTTGTGCTTTAATTTTACGTAAACAATTCAAACGTAATATATAGTAAAAAAATTTAAATCAATCTGTATATGTAAACTTTCAAAGTCATTTGAAGCTCAAAGGGGATATCCAACTTAAATTTAGACATATTTCTATGATTCTTAGTTTCATTATCCATGAAGACGCCGATCGTAGAGATATTGATGAATATGAATGTGATGATTTTAAATGTATAGATGTACAAGTGTAATCATTGTTACTAGCTAAGTTTGACAGTTCCTTATAAAGAGTCATGTATTGATAGCCAAACAGTCACTGGAACTAATGGATCTACAGCTTTACGTGGAATCCGTACCACGCAATATTCCTCTGGTTTTCAGCTAATGAAAATTGTGATACCCAGTTACCCTACCCATACAACACCCGGACACTGAGTACCACCCAACACGGACACCCCTATGGAATTTTCCAGTGGTTCAGTTATAGTATTGATAGTATATCTTCATTATCATACACTCATATTTCCTTAAGAAAGCCTAAGGGATGAAGAGCAAGTATCTATATAACATGCAACACTGGAGAGTGATTACGACAATGAATTTAATCACCAGTTCAAAAATCGACAAAACAACGTTATCTCGTGACTATAAATTAGAAAGACAATTACATAGTGTAAATAAACCACCACAAAATAAATTATGTAATTAAAACAACACAAATCGCAAATGTATGTTGTAACTCAATGTAAGATAAACAAAGGATACGACCTGAGGGAGGCTGTTGAAGACATGACTTTAATTAAAGAAAGATCAGCTGTGACAAACGGTTGTACCTTGTCTGTTTTTATTGAACAAAACATTCTTCCTGTTGTCTTTTATCTTTAATTATCCTGTTTCGGCCCACGTAATTTCAATCACATAACCTGAATTTTTATTGCAAATGATTACAGAGTCGTGTGTTTGTGGTTGTGTCCTAAGATAATTAAAATTATTACATTGTTAGGTGATGTATTAACATTACTTTTTTGGGGGATATAAGTATAGTTTATTCAATTGAGTTTTGCCAATTTCATATTATTTTTAGTAACTTGTTTACAGTTTATTTTATATTTACATGGTCATTTGTCAAACCAAACTATCTTACTTTGTACACTTTACCATGATTACAATTTAGTTTATTAAACATCAATTTTTTTAAGACAAAAGTTTTTATGTTGGAGCTAGAGTATATTTACTTTGAGCAGCTACAGTTTTAGTTTTCCATTTTGTAAATCTAATATAGCCTTCGTCCCTAATATAATAATTATTAATACGATAATTATTATATTGATTTTTAATACAACTTTTTGTATTTTATCACGATTATTATTAGTGTTATATTAGTTTAAAACATAATTAATTATGAATCCTTAATGTAGTTTTTAATTCAAACAAAGCAGCTACAATTTAAGTCTAGACTTTTATTTTACAATTTTTTAAAGGACGTTCTAAATTTATATGGTTCTGGTATCACCCTACATTACAACAAGCCAAGCAATACTGCAGTTAATTGTTTCCGTTGTAGCTTAACATACATAATATTGCTCGTATTTTCAACTAATAATATATTACGTTAGTCAAAATACAGGCCGTTCAAAAAAAGCTTAATTGTTCCAGAAAAATGACTTGAAATGAAACTATATAACAATTATCATGAAAACTATGTTAAGATAGGTTGTCTGTTTATTTTTCTATGATAATTAAGTATTTATTGAATTCCTTGTAATTACTTTGTACGAATGGTCAATATGTTTAATAACTGTACTAATTTCTTAGATAAAACGTTTTACAAATGATTTTTTTAAATGTTTTTGACCTAATGTATCATACACGTTATTAAAATATCTAAATAATTTCACTAAATGAGAAATATATAAGTTAAGCAATTTATATCACTATTATTAGAACTTATAAATTCGGTGAAATAGACCAGCTCCAGTTTATAATACGTAATATTCAAATAAAATACTACTTCAAAAATATTTTTTGTAATTAATAGTTAGCAAATATCCCAGAAATGTAATAGCTGTTTGAACGTAAACTAAATTGTTTGAGTTATCAGATCCAGGTTTACCAAAATGAAATGTCTGATTAATCTCGTAATCTTTTTACATGCAGTTAAAACCAGACGATTGTTTTATGAAAATCGTTTATTTATTACATATAGCTTTTTAATAAGTATTTCGTCACCTTATTTACGTTTTTATTCCTACAGATTGCCTATGAAAGTAAAACAACCTATATACGAGTACATGTGATCTCCAATAATCGCTATTTTTATAAAATTTCCATAAACTTGTACTATTGTGGATTTTAATTACCAGTAACACCATAAAAACAGATGTAAGCATCTCTTGAACAAGTTTACACGTGTGAGCAGCTTTTACTGACCATTCTATAAATTTCTATGTCCCATTCTTTTATTTGTTGAACTTGGTTATTTAAAATGGCTCCACAATAGTTTTTAAAATAAGCGTAAATTTGTTTTTAGAAATTTTGCATTATTCTACTTAAAAATATATTTATTTATTAATTTATACTATTGTTAATCGAATGTTCATTTTTAAACTCTTCGTTTTAATAAATTTATTTTTCTTTAGTCTTTATTGTTGTTATTGATTTCGTATATAAACACTTCATTTACGTGTGGAGTACTGAGCGACTAAATTATGTAAAATGATGGAAATGCTACCAATAACAATGGTAAAGAGGAATAGCAATGGGCTCAGGATTGAACCTTGAAGAACACCTTGTATGATGTGATTCCAGGTTGACGCAGCTGCTCCCACCCCTATAAATTATTTTCGATCACTAAGCTACCAACGGAAACATTAGCAATTTTAATTAAATGACAGGGATAGTAAACAAAATAAAACCCTTACATACATTTGACTGAGTTAAAACTGTTATGAGTCTCTTATGCATGGATAGATTTTTTAAATAATGAAATGTTTTAAATAAAACAATGTTTCCGATGACTTTTCAATAAGTAGACAATAAATTGATGTACAGAATAAAGTAAACTAAACATGAATAAACATACAAAACGGGTTTGGGAGATTATAGGCGATAGGTTCAATCCTCGATCCTTTTAATAACGACACAGCTTCCACTCAATGGTTGCCATCGACGTGAACACTACTAGAGAAGCTAGAGAAGTCTGGGGTGTCCAAGTTGGATGGTAATCAGGATTCAGATGTGTAGGGAAGATAACTGAGTTTCATACTTGTCAGTAGCTGAAAACATACCTTCACTAAGATGTATATTTCACGTGGGGATTAAATTTTATTTTTTGAGCTTGTAAGCTCCTACAAAATGTTGTATTTCAGAATAAATGTTATATTTATTTGTGTTGGTGTTTACAAAGGTTGACTTCAATAACATTGACCTAGTTTTTAAAACACTGGAGCCATATTTTACAACTATATTTTCAAGTCTAGCTCTCTTGAAAATATCTCATGAGGCATTCGAAATCCAAGAATATAAAATCCAGTAGGCTGCTTCTTATAAGTTGCCAGTATTAATAAATTCAAGGGTCATGACTTTATTTAAAATGTATTCTCAATTGTTAACTGAATATTCCTTAAAAGGTATACATATATCCTTAGAAAACAATCTTCATAACAAAATAGGTTTGCTCTTACCAAGCTCTTGGAGAAACAGTCAACACAATATTCGTACTCATTTTATGTTAGAAGTGAGGTACAATACATCAAATCGTTAATAAAAAAACTAATAGCTTCTTTTATAACAAAGTTCTAACAATATTTAAATATTAAATTAAACAAATAAAAACAACTACTAATAAAATAATTTTAAAACTGTTTTAATGTATACATTTGACAATTGATTGAAGAATTAAGAATTTATAAATAAAGTCCAGATCTAAAACTTAGCGCAGAAGTTACAGTCTATAAAATAAATAAAATTAAAAAACTTTTAACTATGTTGTTTTCCATTAGCGTCTTTGTTTATTGCCCAGTTTTATATTTTAACAATAATCAAATCGATCCAAATTAAAGGAAGTAATATATTTGTTTTTAATCATACAAATAACACTAGTAGCAAATTTATATTAACTTTTTGTTAACTAAACAAATAACACCAGCAACAACGTAATATTATTATTATTTTTTTTTTTTTTTTATTATTTACTACCACACATTAAGTTCTACTTACTGAATTTATAAAAAAAAATAACCTTCAATAACTGTTTAACCCATTGTTGTGAGCATATCACCAACAGTACACCATTATTAATTTATAAACACACCATGACATAGAGATAATTTCATTTTTTTAACTAACATTCTTCCACTCAATGGTTGCCAACGACCAAGTCTGGGGTGTCCACGTTGGTTGGTAGTCAAGGTCCAGATATTGTGTAGGGAAGAGAACTGAGCGTCAGACTTGTCAGTTAGCTGAAATTTAGGCCCACGAACACGACGTGGTTCGGATTCCACGTAAATCTTTGGTCATAACTACGTAGGTCACGTAGTTGTCCCGGCCATTGGTCTATTAATAAATAGTCCTTTCTGAGCTAAGTCGAACTCAGATAGTAACAATGACTACACTCGTTCATCTTCACTCATCACTCCTCATATTCACCCATATCTTGATAATCGACGTCTTAAAAATGAATAACAATAATGAATAAAAAAAGTGTTGTCAATAGGGCAAAAGTTGACTGTGATGCTTTAAGAGCAAAGTTTTAGAGATTCCTTTAAGCATCAAATGTGAAATATCTTGAACACGTGCGATGGTAAAGTTTAAATCCATACAATTCACCTGTTATCTTACACCGTACTTGTAGTACAAGATCTGCCTCCTATAAATTTCCAGTAAGTAAATTCATGGAATTCTGCCATATTACGTAAGGTACAGTGAATTCAACTTAGAGGTGAAATTCTTGATGTGCTCACTTTGAAATGCATTAAAACTCTAACTAATAATAGCTTTCCTCAAAAAAGTATTCTTAGCTATGAGTACTAAAAGAGTTTTAACCGTATAAACCCTAAACATATAAGAACTCTATCCATTTCACTTAATCTCGATTCTTCTAATCCCTTTTCAGTAATATTAGCCCATACTCTGTCTACGACATATATGAGTACTACAAAGCTTATGAGAGTAAACAACGATTTTATACAAATGGAATTTTAAAATAATCTTATTAGTTTCAATATTAAGTAGTAAAAAACACGAGATTTATTGCCAATAAATGTTGTATTTGTTGGCTTCGCAGATAAACGTTGTAAAGTTAAAAACTGTCAATTTTAAGATTATGACTGTGTATAGTAATGAGAAAATAAAATTGACGGATAAAAAAAACTGTTCCATACAACTTAACCACTCTCCAAACAAATGGCTGTAATTATATGCCCCAAAATTGTATTAGTAATTACTGTTTTTTTTTTTTTTTATATATATTATTATAAAATATATAATATATAAAATACGACTCGAGGGGTTTTTAGTTATACCTGATAAGTGTGATGTGTGGAAGGGAGTATAAGTAATTATGTTAATCTTTGTAAGATAAAAAACAAATTTAAGAGGCATAATTTTAACAGTACAGGTTTAGGAAGCCCTCACTAACGCTTAACCTAGGGACCAATGCGTAGAGGTCACTTTTAAAACATCATTAGTGAGCGAGCAGGCGGGCTGCGTGCAAGGATGAAAACCCTCACCCGTCACTTATCCAAGGAACGGCCACACTCGACAGTGCTTGACACATTTCACATTTCACTGGAACTCACTAGCCAAAGCCACTATTCAGATAATAACATTAAACAATAGCCAATTGACAGCTAAAAAATTTGAGGTTAGGAAATTCATTTAACACTTTTCGCAATTCTCAGAGGTAGCTTTCTAATTAATTACGTATTATTATAAAAAATTACTATAGTAACGAGAAAATTTGAGTTTTTTCATGTGTATGCAGGCCTGTGCGTGAACGTTATTCAATGAGTCATGTACCAACCGTTAGCTTGGTGGATTTGAACATTGGACAATGCCCTCTACGGTCTTTTTTTAAGGTACACGAAAGCTCTATAATACAGAAACTGTTAGGAGTAGGAACAGATTTAAAAGGCAATACTCTTAAGCAATTATTAGTTGTAAGAGTAATTAACTAAACTATTCTACGAAAACTTATGTTTGGTAGGGTGAGTGGAATATGCAAAGGGAGGGTGGGAGGCGCCTTTTTTGTGTATATGGAGTGTATAGAGATATATTTACCTGTCTGTGCTATTGCAAAGTTCACACGAACTTTTATAAACACAAGGGGACACCGTGCATGCCTTGTGTGCCAATCCCATCACTCGCTGCGCTCGTTATACCTCGGGCAGTGAATTTTGACTACATATGTTAGTAGGTTAGTTGTATATATTACACACATTACTTGAATTGCTACCTATTTATTAGTACAAACACCCGGTGATATTACTTAGCCTGTTTCAAACGTTTTCATTTCATTTGTTTTTAACAGTTGAAGATTATTTAAATAAATGAATAAACTATACTAACAATGGATTGGGACATTCAAGTCCAGTAGAATGTAACCCTGCAATTGAATACACATAAAACCATTCTTAGATCCTTTCTTGGTTTAACAGTATGGAAGATCTAATCTCCTCAATTACAAACACCATTATTTACATTCAAACAGCTGTTAAAACGTTTTGCAAATCATTATTTACATTTAAACAGATGTTACTTTCTTTTCCATTCATTTAAATCTCTGTACATGTTATTCTTATGGCCGAAAGTCCTACTTTGAGGGCTTACCATACCTTTCATGGTGACTCCCCAGCTGTTAAAATTGGTGGAGAAATAAGGGAGGAGTTGCGTTGACAAAAAACTGCTTCACGAATTATTTATAAGGATGTGAAAACAATCATAAATAATGCAACGTAAGTTATAAATAATATTTCTTTGACACATTAATCACTAATTCATAGAAACTAATTAAAAACCCTATATATGTATTATTAAGTATTCAACTAAAATAAGTACTTCATTTGTTAAAATTAAATCTTACACTTAATGAAAGACCAAAATGTAAATCGAGTAGGTGTTTTAAATGTTATGTTTAAGAATAGATTGAGTTAAACAAATATAAAAATTATAACTAAGAAATTGCGATTGAAAATTACTGCTAATATTTTTACATAGAGTATAGATCAATACTGGTAAAACGTAGACAGAAGATACGTTTTTACGAGAGCTAATATGTTGGCCGTAAAACGTAATGTTTCCGCATATTACAACATGCTCCCTTAATGTACAGCGGCCGGAAGGTAGGCTTTATCCTTACTCACCATCTAAACATAGCTTATAAAACTATTCTGAAATTGTTAGTAATTATTGTACTTTTAGTTTGTGTTGTTTTTTATTTAATTTAATTAATATAATCTGTCTCAGATTGAACCTATACCTACACATTCATATATTTTGTTAAAAAGCTGTATTAATGTGTTTCCTTGCTTTTGCAAATGCCTTGAGTCTGCAGAGGATGTCGGCCATGTTGTTTTTAATCACATAAAAGTATTGTTATTTGTGAATACATACGGTTTCGTTATTCATTGACCAAAAGTTGTGTATGAGGTGTCATTTTATACGTTATCATATTGCGCATTGGATTTGATTTGCTAGTTTTTAAAAATAGGTGAAAATAAAAAATTGAAACTAAATATTTTGTGCATTTTTTCTCTAAAACTAACTATGAAGAACAATTCCAACGGACAATTTAATTCTTGATGACATGCAACTTGTTTGGAAAAAAATCAGTTTGAAAATAACTATTTAATTTTTATACGCGCGATCGTATGTCAGGTTCATAAATAACATTGTTCTTATGGTATTAAAAACCAACATGGCCGACAGCCTCCGATATCTTCTGCAGATTCTTAATGATGCCAAGATAACAAACTACAGTATTGTTCGTTTTGAAATTTGAGGATTCATTTTATCAAACCCAATAAGTAAATTATTTGGAAAAAAGATTAAGGATGCTTTGTTAATTCAAATTAGGGTCTTAAAAGTATAAAATAAATTTTTATGAAAGTGAATTGACGACTTTACTCAGTTGTTTATTGGTTAGAGTTGACGAAAAATACTTTAGAGGCTGTAAAATAATGTTTTTGTAACATTTTATAGTTTACCTTTTTCATACGTTTTTTAATTCATTTTTAAAATGTTTATACATTTGTTAACAATCGTACCTTCTTAACCTATTAATTTAACTTATAATTTTATCACAGTCATATATGTTTTTTTAAATTTCATTTAAGCAATTTACATCTTTATCAAAAGCATAAGCTCGTTTGTTCAGGTTATTGTTCGTATAGTAACAAAAAAATCATTGTAATTTATTGTTATTTTACTATCAACATTTTTGTTATTTCTTTATGTTATTATTTATATTAAAAGTTATTACTCATTTTTTCCGACGGACATTTACAAACTTAATGCCTTTGCGTTTGTAATAATTCTAAGAATTACCAGTGAATAATTGTTATTTATGAGTACATTTTATTTAAAACCGTGACATTATGACTGTTGATCTTGGTTTGAAATTTATTAATATGTAAGTTATTTGTACTCTCTACCAAGAAGTTATGGCTTTTTAAGGACTGAGAAACTTCTTGTTTTGTATTGTTATCGTTAAACAAGATTTAGTTATTGAATAAAATTGAACTAGAAGTTGAATGTATTTTATATAATATGAGTAGTAACCAATAATAGTAGGTTTCAGTTAATGAAGATAACTTTCATTGGATAAATTATTCAAATCATATGATTTACATTCGAATGTTTTTAAGACATACTTTAGGGAGTTGGTTCGTCTTAAGCGCCAAACACATGATGAGCTTTAGAGTTGATAAAAAGTCCATTAATAGAAGATAAAATATTAAATACAAAGTCAAGTTTCCTCTCATAAAGACCTCTTAAGTCAACTGATCCTCAGGGTGAGAAGTAGTCAGTTCCAGGTGAAGGCTGCATTACAGAATTCACACTATAACGAGTTTTAACAAACTTTTTCATTATCACGCTGGTTCTTGGTTTAGTTTGCCACTGAACTTGATTTATCTACATTAATATTAACGATGTGATGGATAGATAATATTTTTAAATGCCCTTTGCTTTTAATTCTGTAAAGGATATTGCTAAGTGTGGACGGCGATAAAAAATATTATGATAAAATAAAACAAAATGTTCTATAGCTAGTTTAATTACAGGTGGAAAAACTTGTATTACTGCTTACATTATATTACTTTCAAACACATTATCCAGTTACTTTCAAACACATTATCCAGTTACTTTCAAACACATTATCCAGTTACTTTCAAACTCATTATCCAGTTACTTTCAAACACATTATCCAGTTACTTTCAAACACATTATCCAGTTACTTTAAAACACATAATCCAGTTACTTTCAAACACACTATCAAGTTACTTTCAAACACACTATCCAGTTACTTTCAAACACATAATCCAGTTACTTTCAAACACATTATCCAGTTACTTTCAAACACATAATCCAGTTACTTTCAAACACATTATCCAGTTACTTTCAAACACATTATCCAGTTACTTTCAAACACATTATCCAGTTACTTTCAAACACATTATCCAGTTACTTTCAAACACATTATCCAGTTATTTTCAAACACATTATCCAGTTACTTTCAAACACATTATCCAGTTACTTTCAAACACATTATCCAGTTACTTTCAAACACATTATCCAGTTACTTTCAAACACATTATCCAGTTACTTTCAAACACATTATCCAGTTACTTTCAAACACATTATCCAGTTACTTTCAAACACATTATCCAGTTACCTTCAAACACATTATCCAGTTACTTTAAAACACATAATCCAGTTACTTTCAAACACACTATCAAGTTACTTTCAAACACACTATCCAGTTACTTTCAAACACATAATCCAGTTACTTTCAAACACATAATCCTGTTACTTTCAAACACATTATCCAGTTACTTTCAAACACATTATCCAGTTACTTTCAAACACATTATCCAGTTACTTTCAAACACATTATCCAGTTACTTTCAAACACATTATCCAGTTACTTTCTAACACATTATCCAGTTACTTTCAAACACATTATCCAGTTACTTTCAAACACATTATCCAGTTACTTTCAAACACATTATCCTGTTACTTTCAAACACATTATCCAGTTCATTTCAAACACATTATCCAATTACTTTCAAACATATTATCCAGTTACTTTCAAACACATTATCCAGTTACTTTCAAACACATTATCCAGCTACTTTCAAACACATTATCCAGTTACTTTCAAACATATTATCCAGTTACTTTCAAACACTTTATCCAGTTATTTTCAAACACATTATCCAGTTACTTTCAAACACATTATCCAGTTACTTTCAAACACATTATTCAGTTACTTTCAAACACATTATCCAGTTACTTTCAAACACATTATCAACACATTATCCAGTTACTTTCAAACACATTATCCAGCTACTTTCAAACACATTATCCAGTTACTTTCAAACATATTATCCAGTTACTTTCAAACACTTTATCCAGTTATTTTCAAACACATTATCCAGTTACTTTCAAACACATTATCCAGTTACTTTCAAACACATTATTTAGTTACTTTCAAACACATTATCCAGTTACTTTCAAACACATTATACAGTTATTTCACTTTTTAACAGAGTAAATAAATATTCGTTATAATTGTCCTACTATCCCGTCTTCTATAGAATTAATATTGTAATTTTAAAACATGGATACCATTTGGTATTTCATCTTTGAGGGATGAAGACTAGAGGCAATACTGATTAATATATTTAGTTATTTTAAACACTAACAACCCCTGTTATATAGACTTTATAGAAGAGAACATAGTATTTTTATTTAAAGCACGAACGTCTTCTGTTACAAAGTCTCTGAAAAGTGGATACCGTGCTGTTATTCAAAACATAGCATTCTGTGCAATGTGGTATGTGAAGTAGTAGACGCAGTGTTGTCATTTAAGGTGGTGCAATCGTCATTTAAGGTGAATTAAATATTTCCCAATTCTATAGTCAACATTAGTTAATGTACCTTCCCTTGAGACAGGGAAAATATGTAAAAATTAGAACTTGCGGCCTTTTAAAAAGCAAATTCATTTGTTATAACTACGTTGTTTACACATAACTGAAGGGACTAAGATATTTTTTTATTTATTTTTCAATTTTTTTTATGTAAAGATATTACCTAGATCAAAAAAGTTAAATTTGTACTTCAAACGATGTTCTCTTAATGATGATTTAATATCAGCTAAATTCACCATTTCATAAGGCCACAAGTTCTAATTTAATGGTTAAAATTTGTTTATATATTTTTCCTGTCTCAAGGGAAGGTATACTAATTAATTTGGACTATACAATTGGAAAACCGATTGCACCACCTTAAACAGTAACGTCTCGTGTTGTAACCTTGTTGTAGATAAATATTGACACGCCCTGATGAGATTGGGAGTTAAGAGCTATTATTCTTTAAATCCAAACTCCATAATTTTGCTAATAAATAGTATGTAAAAGAATCATAAATCTTGCCAAATCTTATCAATATATCTTTATCATTTTCATGATCCGTCCATGACATGTTGAAAATTTTGAAAATTAGATACTACAACTATTTCAATATATTGATATTCTAATTATAATATTTCGATATTCATTAAACTATTTTTAATTTCCTGGTCAATTTTTCCTACTATGAATATAATTGGACCACATTATTGCTCTGCAGTGGAATAAATTAGTATTGCATTGTAACATATTTCTAGACTCATAAAGTCAATGTAATATTATCTAACGACACAGTTCTTCCATGACTTACCAATATAGTTATTAGTTCTTTTGAATTTTAAATACATAAATTAAGTAATCCTGACTGAGAAAGTTTCACTCAGCAAGTCCAAACTTAGTCAAGTCGAACCAACTTAGTTTGATTAGGTGTGGAGTGCCTTTTAAAGATAAGCCGGCACGCGACGCTCCAACTATCGATTGCGGGTATTATTGGTACACAGAGTTTTTTTTTTTTTTTTTTTTTTTTTTTTTTTTTTTTTTTTTTGCGAATAAGACCACGTATTATCTGACCTTTTCATAATTTGCTTTTCTTAATTAATGTAATATTCTTATAATTTTGAGTAAATTGATTCTTTATACTCTTACTCGACACTATAAGGAAGTGCGATGTATGGATTACCACATTTTCTAATGTGAAATGTCTATGTTTAACACCAAAACTCATTCACGTGGAGTATGTAAAGGATATCTTATTTTACCATGTAAAGATAGGGCTAAAAAGTTCTCTCTAATATTTAGCCGTACAACCAGAGGCCCCAACAGCTTAAAAGTTATTTCAGAACACCACCAGTAACCTGGCAGGCGGTCTGTGTGCAAGGACAGTATCGCTCAGACGGTCACACATCCATAGAACAGCCACGCTAGATATTGCTTGGATCCGTTATCTTGCGAGAACATCGGAAACCTCCAGCCAAGGCCACTGGAGCTCCAATACTCAGATCCAGTATTCGATTGATTTTAAAGAAAATCCTATCATGGATAGTGCGAAAGTTTTAAGTTTTTAACGAAATTAAAATTCTTTTTAGGTCAATTTTTCCATCGGTTTTAGTTTGTTTTTAAAATATACGAAATTAACACTACATTTATTGGCATAAAAAATAATCAAGGAACACAGAATATTATCCCTGGGGGCTCTAGAATGTTTGTGTTCTATTTTAAAAAGAAGAGGTTTAAAATTCGACGATTACAAATAAATCTGTCATCTTAACTTGCATTTTACATTGCCATTGAAGAATAAAATCCAATATGGTGGTAGGTGAAGCAAACTCTTAATTTTGTCGTGGTGTATTTTTCATAATAGGCTATAGGATCGCTTTATAACTGGAAGGATACAAAATATATACATTGTGGAAAAAAGTATTTAAACGCTTTCACAATAACTTTATTTTTTTTAGTAGATAATTTAATTTTTTTGAGCAATTGTGTTTCATAATATGTATTTTTCATCAGAATAATTTACTTGAAACTGTTTAATAACGGTGAAATAATATTGTTTAAATTAGTTACTTTGAAATTAATATTACCGCTACTCTGGAAAGGATAAACCTTTCGAAGTCCGGTTTGTGACAGTTAATTTCTCTTGAATAGACCTTTCATGTAATACCAAACTTACTCTAGGATTACATTAAAGTTTTCCATTCAATTCCTCGTTGACCACGCCCTGAAAAGATAAAATGTCGCCAATGGCGTCAAAAAGTGTTTTCTTTGTAACCATGATCATTAACAAGATTTCACTTTTATAAGTGAAGTGATAAAAAGTTGTGAAAGCGTTTCCATATTTTTGTCCACCTTTTATATTGAATCTATTTGTGGAACTAGATGACATAAACATTATTTATTATAACATGTTATTGAAATCCATTGCGTTTCGCTCAGCTTGCCAAGAATGCAGTCAACTACATAGTTCCAGGAAGGGAGTCTAGAAGAAATCTTCTTGTAGAATGCTTTCACTTGCGTTGCACTAAATTACAACTGTAAATAGTCCAGACGACATAAAAAAGAATGTAAATGTTTTTAAGAGACGGATATAAACATAAACTCTCATTGTTCGGTTGTGTTTTCCCTTCAAATGTCATTTTGTACACTAACTGAGTCGTATTCTAAGCAATTTTCTGGAATTAAAAATTTCTTTTCGTATGAAGTCACCTAATTTTTGTAATTTCGTCTTAGCTTTTTATTTTAATTAACTTTTGTTATTCGTTTCATTTCAGATATTATTTTTTCCATTCAATTGTATTATAATTGAAAATATTTTTTTTATTTACGTAACTTATGTTCTCTTTTTTGCTTCCGATATGAAAACACTACGATTGTAAAGCAACCACAAAAAAAGGAATATGCTATTTTTAGACCTTTCTCTTTTAAAATTATAATAATCTACCATGCTTCCTAAACAATCATTTGACTAAGGTATTTGGTCTTAGTTAATTGAAACGTTTAAAACAACTAAAAAACCATAAAAAAGAACACACTGGAATTTTAGTAAAATAAAACAATAGTTCCATTATTTTGTATTTATAGACATAATAAAAAAATCATCTATTTGCTATTTTTATTTTGAAATGAACCTTCTATATTCAAACAGCTTCATTTCCCAGAATAATTCTTGTGTATAGTCACCTAGTTTGGTCTTTTAACTCTACCGAGCAAGTATGGGCGGGTGAACGGGTCCACATTCCTTTAAGTGAACGGATATTCTATTTATGTTTTCACTGTCTCAAAATACCATGGGAATTTGCTAAAATTAATACCTCGGACTTGTTAACATGTTTACTCACTCTAAAATTTTCAGTATCAGATAGGTAGGTTATATAACAGGTGTGTATGGAAAAATTTAACTTCACCCACCCTCCCTACACGTACGGTGGTATTGATCCACACACCCACCCATACACGTACAGTGGTATTGATCCACACACCCACCCATACACGTACAGTGGTATTGATCCACACACCCACCCATACATGTACAGTGGTATTGATCTTTGTACGCCAGAATTTGTCTCTGGAAATTGACAATGGGAAAGCACCAAGATAGATTAACTTGGTGAGAGCTATATTTGCTTTGTTTTCTCTACTCTGGTAGAGATAGGCAGCAGTTTTAAAACTGAGTTAATACTTATCATTATTTAATTTTTTACAAGCCGTTAGTAAGGTATGTTGAAATTTACATTGCAAAAAGAATCGTAAATAAAATATACAAACTAGTATAACTTAATAACAGAACTAACGTAAAAAAGTAACACCAGGTTTCCTATTTATGTATACAAATATTTAAAAAATGCAATCAATTTGATATTTGACTCCAATTTCCATTATAACATTACAATTTTGTGTACATATATTACTTGATTGTCTACTAACATTTTTGTTTCTTCAAGGTATAAGTAGTGTTTATTTTATTTAATAAACTTTAAACTATGATCTGAAGAAAATAATCGTTATTGAAAAATTATTGTTATTTATTGTGTAATTTAAAATTTTTTTTCGATTAATCTCAATATTTAGTACATTTGTAGCAAAGCTCAAGTAGCTATAACTGAATGGTTCGATAAAAAATCACACTTAATTATAATAACCAGTTATTTTACAAAATCAAGTTTTATTATAAAGTTATATTATTAATACATATATTGCTTGTATTTAAAACTCTAGACATTTGACATAAATTATTTACAAAATATAACATATTATACCTACCTATTATAGTTTTATTAGATGATTCTAGTTGTTAAACTTTCGTACTCATATGAACATGAATAATTACCTAATATTTTTCAACTACGGATGAAGTTATTTCAGGTCCTCCTGAATATAAATTTCTTCCTGAATATACTTAAAACAAGTTTAAAAATAATATTTATCACTTTACTTTTTATAGTTACAAATATTATATTGTTATTTAATAAAACACCTGCAAATTTTAAGGTATGGTAAAAATCATAGTTTGGTATAAATATTGAAGTAAAGTTCAATAAAATAAAATGTATACTTCTGTTTATCAATAAATGAACCAACCCAACCCTACACCCTAAAATAAAAAGCCTCTGGAAAGGCTAAAACAGTTTGAGGGGGTAAACAGAATCAAGTTGATGAAGTGAGGGATAAAACCACTAACAGATAAGCCTCAGTCATGCCATCCCCTCCCCCCAACCCCACCCCCTTTCACAATTGATTGGGACTGATAGCTTTCACAAACTGGAATGCAGTTCAAGTGGTATTGATTGAAGAGCATTAAAAACAGTCTAACCAATAGGGTGATTGACTCGTGGTCTATTTTGTTGTACTGACTATAATATACCGATTACGCTCATTAATACTTTTTACTTTTAACATTTGTACTGTTCGTTAAAGGTGGTGCAGTTGGTTTCAGCGAGTTAATTATTTCCCGATGTTATAATCAAATTTAGTTAGTGTGCTTTCCCCTGAGACAGAAAAAATACAAAAAATGATTGTTACTAACATTACATTAGAACTTTTGAAGGCTTTTGAAGAGCTGAATTTAGCTCATTTTAAATCATAATTACGAAAAAAACCGTTCAAAGTACAAATTTTATGTTTTATAACTATGGTTTTAACACATAACTGAAGGGGTTAAAATGTTTTTATTTAAAAAAAATGTAAAATATTGATAATTTTAAATTTAAAAAAAATATCTATTTTAACTTTAAAATTAAAAATAGTTCTTTATTATTTTAACATGAAAAACACCTTAAACCCATCAGTTATGTGTAAACCACGTACTATTTATAAAAAATAAATTTGTAATTTGAACAGATTTGTCTAAATGCAGTTTTTAAAATCAGCTAAATTCACCACTTCATAAGGCCATAAGTTCTAATGTAGTGGTTAAACAAATTTTTTATAGAGTTTTCCTGCTTCAAGGGAATATAAATTTACTAATTTTGATCTTAAAATTGGAAAATATATGACTTGCCAAAAACCGATTGCACCACCTTAAGTGTTACGATTGTTTCAGTGTGATAGTTAACTATTAAGTTGTATGCAAGATACTGATATTGTGGCGCAGTGCTGTAACCCAGATTTGGGGGTTAACAGTTGAAAATATTCTAGGTGATATGATTTTTTTTAGTCCATTTCACACTTGTGGCATCCGCTGAATGGTTACAATCAGAGTGAATACTACTAGAATTATCTGGGGTGTCCGTGTAGGGTTGTGGCCCAAATTTGCAAGTTGATGAGGGAAGGGGGCTTGTCAGCTGAAAATCTGACCAATACCACCTGGTTTGGATTCCACGCTAAGATGTCAATCCTTTAGTTCATTTCACTATTTGGCTATTACTAAACGAGTAACAATGATTACTTTCGTACATCTACACTCATAACAATTATATGCTACTCGTATTATGACGATTTCCGTCTCATTAAATGCTAATAAAAATACATTTTGTAATAATCATTCTACTCATGAGGGTTAAATTACTTCTTAAAAATTTAAGTTGACACTAATTAATTACAAAATTATTATAGCCTATAAATTCATGTTATATAAATTTTTATGTTTTCAGAACATCTCCAAGTATCTCGCTAATAAATTTTAAATAATATATAACCATCTCTAAATATTCCAAATATTTGTCGATCCATAAAGATATGTCATTATTATCTTCACAAGTAAAGTGAATTTAATGAAATACTTTTAAGGCGCAGTCTATGTTGTTGTCTATATTTGCGTGCAAAATTGTCTGTAGTATGTTTAATACTTAAACTATTAGGTATATATTGGCTGATGACTGACATAGTTTTATAAATTCTTAACTAATGAAAACTTCAGTTAAGTGATGGAAGTATTTACTTAGAAAGTTATAAGAACTTATAATTATGATGGATCAGTAATTATTCATAGTTAATGGAATTTTCAATATTTCAGAACAGTAATTATTCAAAGAGCAAAACTCACCTGGTACATTTACAATTAGGAAAAGTTTTACTTTGTTTTACTAGGTTATGTAATTTATGTCTTATAAAGTTGTAATTCTTACATAAATTTTATTGAAGGAGATATAAAAAATAATCACGTTTCCAATTTAAGGTATAATATCTCGTTTAAAATTTGTTTGTTTACCGTTTAAGAACTAATTAATTTAATATTTTATAACTTCTCTTCAATTATCTTATACGTAAGTCGCCGACCAAACTTTGTGCGTATTTGAGGCAAATATGAATGTTACATGAATATATGATAGGTGTGGACGAACTGTGTAGTCTAGTTACTGAGTTCAACTTATGCTCAGAAAGGGCCGCATACTAATATTCTAATAGCCAAGGCAACTAAGGGACCAACAGCTTTACGTGGAATCCAAATCACGTGGTTTGATTGTCAGCTAATTTACAATCCTGATACTCAGTTCTCTTCCCCACTCAACATCTGAACACTGACTACCACCCAACAATGACATCCCAGACTTCTCTGGTAGTGTTCACGCCGATAGCAACCATTGAGCGGACGCCATATTATTATCAAAAGGGCTGAGTATAAAATGTCCACAATACTATCCCCAAGTAGATGGGTTGCTGAACTGTGCCACTAGTGTCGACTAGACACTAGTTACATACTTCAGAGTAGTATTGTACAAATTTACAATTAGTGATGATTTAGGGGAAACTACAATTTATTAATAAAATGTAACTACTAGAAATATTAAATGTATATTAGTAATAAAAGAGGTAAAATGCAAATAGTTAAACCTTACAACTTTACGAAGAAAAAGTAAATGCACTCCATTTTTTATTGAAATAAATAATTACTTGAAATAAATAACTACTAAACAGTAGCGTATTAGTTAAATTTTAGCTTTATAAGCTAATTTTCTCTGTTCGATCCCAATCAGAGTTATTAAAAATGTTGAAAGGAATCAGCTGATAACTACCGGCTATTTATTTGACATTGGGCTATTAATTAATGACATTTTCTAAGGAATAGTTGAACTTAGAAAATGCCAGTGGCTTTGACCGGAGGGTTCCGACGTTATCGCAAGATAACGGAGCTAAGCAACGTCGAGCTTGGCTGTTCCTTGGATGGGTGACCGTCTGAGCGATCCTGTCCTTGCACGCATCCCGCCTGCCCGGTCACCGGTGGTGGTTCGGAAATCACTCTTAAGTCGTTCCCAAGGTTAAGTGTTAGAGAGGGCTTCCTAGCTCTAACTTCACCTGGTAGAATAAGACGATCTTTAACTTGTTGACTTAGTTGGTAACTATGACATTCACTTATCACAATATTTTTAAATATATACTCGGCCATATATTGACGACCGATTGTTTTGATAATAAATAATAACAACAATTGAAATAGTGAAAGGATTCCTCTCCAATATTTTTCATTACTCACACTCAGTCAGTAAACTCATTTCTCAAGTGTTGTATGTTTGGGCCTGAGGGATGTTTTGGACACTTGAGAGTTCAACTGACCACTGGGATGAAAAAAATATACAATAATAAGAAATGTAATTGTTTTAAGAGTTTTAAATAAAATATCACTATCAATGGTTTTATTTAAAACTATGATTATTCATTAAAAACTCTTATATAAACAACTTTACTATTCTTTTCGAAATGTCGTATTTGAAGGGATTTAACGGCAGCCGATATATTATAGTACTAAATAATAATTGTATTGTTATATTAGTTGTTTAATGAAAGTAACCATAGAAATATAGTATCTCTGTATCTAATTGTTCAATATTTTTTTTAATTTAAAAGGAACCACTCATTATATAGTCATAAAATAAAACATTTATTTAAAACTTAACTTCATTACAACTTAAACTAAAACTAAAAATAAGATTAAAAATATCTTTTCTACAAAAGAGGTGAAATAACGAAAAAAGTATAATGTACTAATAGACTTGTATCATGTGTGGTATTGAGTTATTTGTCTAGTTCAACAAGAGACAAAAATAATTTGCATTGATTTCATCCAGTAATTTATTGGTTATTAATTTGGTATATTTTTATATTATTGTACATGAACTTTTGGGAAATAAAGATGGGTTTGAATTAAAAAAAAAATCTAATTGATATTTAGGTATATGTATTCAAAACTAAATTTATTTTAGTCAAATACAAGATAAATATTTTTATTTTTTATGTAACTAAAGAGAAAATTAAAACTAAAGGTTTTAGTATTTCCAAACAAAATTATGTATTTATTATTTACTATTATTTATAATTTTTTGTTTTATTATATATTTATATATAAACATATACATTTTTTTAGGCTTACCCTCAAAAAAACATTTAAATTCTGGGTAGTATATTTATAATGATTAACCTCGTTAAACAACATAATTCCATTTAACGTTTATAATTCTCTGGAACTTTCCAGAAATATACAGGGTGGCTATACATCAGAGAATGAGTTGGTAAACCCATCTTGTTCATGTGTGACCGAAACTTCCAGTTTTCAGTTATAAAACCAATCACCCTTCGGAGTTCTGATATTGCAAGAGAAAGAGCTTCAGCCATGTTGGAGTACGATGGCCTCAAGAGGACTTCCTTGGCTTGCCTGTTACCTGGCGTAGCCTCCCAGTTCTTCTAGAACTTGCCGGCGACCTATGTAGAGGCAACCCTCTTGGCGAGGCTGTAAGCAACCCCGCATGGCAAACGAGACGTTCCTCAGTGCCTTTCCTGGTACAGTGGTCTGCCATCTCGTTTCCCAGTACCCCGGTGTGGCCTGGTACCCATGACAGGAATACCTTATGGGAACGCGCAAGCATTTTAAGAACCCCATGACAGTCCCAAACTAGACTCGAGATGAAGTCAAACGACGTAAGTGACCTTACTTGTAGGTCTGGCGGCACTACTTCAGACAGCCAACTCAGCACTGAAGTAGTGCCGCTTGGCTGTCTGAGTTCAGATTCCCAAACAAGCTAACCGCTGCGCCTTAGTAAGGGATTTTTACAGCAGTAACTTGTTGGCCCATTGGCCACCAAATAATGACTCGATATACAAGCATCGGTCTGATGACCCTCGTATGAATTCAAATTACCAACTGAGGGTTCAATCCCCACATGCATCCAAAGGTACGTCTCAGCCTCATCCATGTGGTCAGAGAGCAGTCTATGGTGTGGGTGAGGTGTCTATTCCAGGTAAGTTTGTCATCTAGCCATACACCCAGATACTTAAATTCCTTAAACACCTAGACGTAGTTGCCAAAGATTCTTGGTACTCTGACAACCTTTGCGTTCCTTTTATTTGCGAATGGTACCATAACGGTCTTACCGGGTTGAACAGATACCCCCTCCACTATGCACCATATCTCCACCATAGAAAATGCCCTCCTCATAAGGTCGAGGAATGTTTCCATGTATTTACCTCTTATTAGGATCACTATATCATCAGCATAACTCTGAGCGTACACTCCAAAGGTCGAGGCATGTCTCCATGTATTTACCTCTTATTAGGATCACTATGTCGTCAGCAACACCCTGAGCGTACACTCCATGCTTGTTGTATGCCGTGATGAGATCATCCACGAACAGGGTGACAAAACACCCCCCTGTGGATAACCTCTTTGCAATCGCACCTCTCTCACCACTCCACACAGGGAAGTTTGGGCTCTACGGGTGCTGAGCATATTGCTGACCCAGCGTACTGTTCCTTTAGTGCCCCTAGACACCAGCTTTGTCACAATTGAGGAAATACTCGTATTGTTAAACGCTCCTTTTATGTCCAGGAACACTGTTAAAGCAATCTCCTTCAGAGAGATCGCCTGTTCGATCCTGCGGACTAATGCGTGTAAAACAGTCTCAAAGGATCTGCCAGCTTGGTAGGCATGATGGTGCGAGTAAATAGGTTGATTTCTTGCTACCCCGGCTCTAACATGCCTGTCCAGCAACTTCTCCTTGGTCTTTAGGAGAAAAGGCGAAAGACTTATTGGGCGGTAAGCCTTTGGCTGTATCGTAAGAGGGTTTCCCAGGCTTCGGGGAAACCTCTCATGATAGTGGTATGACACCTGTGGCTAGGTTCGTCATAAAGAGTCGTAGCAGTCAAGGTATCAAAATGTCTTCACCATTCCGCAGCAAGGCAGGAAAGATGCCATCTCAACCAGGGGACTTGAAGCTTGGAAAGACTTCAGTGCCCATTGAACTCTCTGGTATGTAAAAATAGATCTAGCACAGCGCTAGTCCTCCTGTGAGGTTCCCTCTTTCTACAGGGTCTTTCTGGGTGCTGATATGATCTGAGTAGAGCCAGGAAAGTGAGTATTGAATAAAACTTTAAATGTCTCTTCCTAGCTGTCTGTTTGTGAGCCGTCTTCTTTGCAGACTGTCCGTACAGCGTCAATGGGGTTACGAGCCAAGATCTTGTGGACTTCGAGCATTCTGGGACACTGTCAACGTCCCTGCAAAAGTTTCTCCACTAGTTTCTCTTGGCTTTACGGATTGCTCTGTTGTAGTCACCGAGGGTTCTCTGACACAGTTGCCCACACGTTTGCAAACATTGTGCAGTCTTTGGACAGTTTTCCTCGAGGCTTTAAGCTCACTATTCCACCAACAGGCATTCTTGTTAGACTTTAACTCTGTCTCAGGACACGCTTTGAAGTAAGATGTTTCGATAGCTGATTGTATGATGTCAGCTACACCATGTACCTTTTCGCCACGCCCCAAATTAGGATGGTCTAACCGAGATTTCAGCTCTTTCTGGTATATATCCCAATCAGTTCTCATTAGATTTCTGAACCGCGCCTCAATGCAATCCGACATGGATGGACCGTCCAGTACGGTCCAACCGTCTACTAAGCAATCTGCATGGCAGCTCGCTAGGGTTGTGTCAAGGTCTTATGTTTGCATACCTAACCCCCTCCTCTGTTGGAAAGTAGGCTAGCGGCCTCGATTCAATATCAATAAATTAGCTTCAGTTATATAGTCTAACAGTGACTCACCTCTAGCATTTCTGTTGGTGCAGTGTGATGGGCGGTGGCATCCAATCCTGCCACCAGGTGTCGTTTGTGCATCACTCCGTGGTCTACGATCCTCCTCAAAATCGGGGACGGAGGGAGCTCTTCGGAGTCATAAGGCAGGTATACATATGCCGACAAGATTCTGAAGTCACTGTTACTTGTTGCAGGTATAGCTCAGTTACAGCTGTGTCCCTGGAACAAAAACCGGTTAGTTTTTTGAAATTTGATGTCTTTTCTGATGAAGATACAAGCCCTAGGGTTATTGCAGCTAACATCGTACACAAACTTACCTTTAGCAGTGCCAAGCCCCATCACTCTCCCTCCAACAATCCATGGCTCCTGAATTAGAGCCACTCTTACGTCATCGGAGGGAATATTCTGGCAGAGCGGGGCTGTGGCTGCTCTGGAGTGGTGAAGCTTCAACTTTAAATATTTTAGTGAAAACTGCATGTTCCCAACTTAAATATTCTTTTATTTATAACATATTTTATACGAAAAAACCATAAGAATTTTTAAGTTTTCGTTTATTATTTTAACGAGTTTGATTAAAGTTTCAGTAAAGATAAAAATTTTAATTAAAAATATTAATTATTTATTTTAAATTGAACCGACTAAGTTGGGGCTTAAGACCGAAGGCTGGTAGCCACAACTCAAGTTGTTTACATAAAGTTAAGTTTACATTAATTGAACCACTTTTTTTGAAGATTAATATTGTCCTTACTTTTATTTAAATAAAATAAGTGTTTTATTAATTGTTTGATTAAGACGTTTAATTAATTGAACAGCTGTTTTAATAAAAAATCCAACAAAGGGAAGGGGAGAAAGTTTGTCCTAGTTACCTGGTACCCTTTATATATTTAATATTCATTTTGTCGTTTTAATCAACAACAGCATAGATTTGCCTTTACATCCTACTGTGTACATCGAACAGTTATAAACTAAAACTTTGCTCAAATACATTATAAAATACACACTGGTATGATGAGTATTTGCCAGGTGCAAGCTTGGTTTGTTTACAAGGGTGTGTATTGTGTGTATTGTGTCCACTACCGAGTGTATTGGTAAGCCTGCTCTGTTTACTTTCACATGATACATGTTTGTAAATAGTGTCTTCTTTAAAAATACCTGCACACAATTACTCATCTCATATTTATAATAATGAAGTATGATTAATATGACAAAATATTTTATTTTAAATACTAAATAAGGCATTAGTACTGGAAATTGTCGTCAGTTTGTTTGACATGTACAGTATTTACTATTTGTATTGTATTTTCTTAAACGTTTTCAGGATTTAATCATTATGCTAACGTTTTTTCACATAAATTAAATTACAATTAATTTTTAAGTAAAAAACAATACTTTAATTAAAATAAACAATAATAATATACACAGTATAATAGTTTTTTTTTTATCGAAATACAGGATTGTTTCCTTTGGTGTTTAGTATGCAATACTTCAGAGATACATGTAAAAGGAATGGCTGATGGTGCCTCTCATGACAGTATACAGTAATATTAGCACTGGGGAAGAGGTAATATACATTTTTACGAGGACAAATACAGTGGCCGTAAAACTTAATGTTTCCGCATATTAGAACATGCTCGCCTAGATTACTTAGTCAATGAACTAGTCTCTTTAATAATACTATTGTTTTACCCTTATTTAGAACATGGTGGAAAGTATATTATATGTGATTTGTTGACTATGGTGTTTACAATAATCTAAGATGTTTTTAAATATTTAAATATAAAAGAGTTATAGATAATTGTACAATACTATATACTTAAAGAATAATACGTTTTTTACAATTAAAATCAGATAATTTTATTAGTTTATTCATTAATAGATAAAATGTTTTATTCTTAACTTTGCTTTGTTATTATACTTTTTTTTTAACACATATCTCAGCATCTAAGGAATGGTGTTATTAATATAGTTAATATTTTCTCATTTTAAAGAGAATGTTAAATGTTTAATGTTAAAAAAAAACATTTAACATTAATCTGTAATAAGAATAAGTCCTGCATGAAAAAGAGTGATTCAATATAAATTGGATTCATTTACTTTTAACTATTGTGCTTTCGTAATACAGTAAAGTTATACTCTTTTGCAAGCGTTAACTATTGCTTGTACTTAGTTAAAAAAAGCAATAAGTACACTCGTAAAAAAAGGAATTTACTGGAGAGTTCCGACGTTATCGCAAGTCAGCGGTGTCAAGTAACATCGATCGTGGCTGTTCCTTGGAGGGGTGGCCAGTGAGGGACTTCATCCTTGCGTGCAGCCCGCCTGCCCAGTCTCTGGTGGAAGTCACCCTTAAGCCGTTGTTCCCCAAGTTGAGAGTTAGATAGTGCTTTTTACTCCTACTTCACATTGTAAAATAAGGTATCTTCTAACTAAGAATATGGTTAATAACCATTTAACTTAACATTAGACCACAAATAGTTTTTAAGAAAAAACTATTTGTGGTCTAATGTTAAGTTAAATGGTTTCGTTTTTTTCATAAATATTTGACACAATGTGTTACTATATTTTTATCTTATAGGTAACGTTTAACATCACTTATCTATGAGCAATATTTTCTTCCATTTTTCTACGTCATGTAAAATTTTAACTTTTAATATTACAAATTCTTTCATTTTTATTGTTCTAAATAGCTAAATTAAAATTTTTTAATATATAGACAACTTTGATATTCCACTAGTATTTGGTGTAAAATCAGATGCAGCAATTAGGGTAATTTAGAATAAAATGTATGTAATTAATAATGTAGAGGTTTCCGGAGCTAAGCGTAAGGAAATCACATCTAATACTGAATTTATCAATATTGTCAGCTGAGTGCACTGTGGCTGGCTTCTTATTTTTACAGAATGCCTCAATTTCATACTGGTTTTGTAGAGCATGTTGGCCTACAAATTCCACGATAAACCTTTCACTCAAGAGTTCTAGTGATTTTCCTTGCTTCAGAAAATGTGCTCCAATTATTGCGAGTGCTGTGATTACAAGCAGGCCTCACAGTCTACAATTTCTTATAATTATAGCAGTTTTTTAAGTTGATTCTGCAGTTTTAAATTATGCAGTTAAAAATATTGATTGGGAAACCAAACGCATACTAACTGACTTTAGTCCCATTTATTGAATGCTGCTGGGGACTCTAGGTTGTTTTATACACTTAAGATATAACCTATCCGATGTCATTAACCAGTTTGATGTTCGGTTGGGTGCAGTGGTGAGCCCCCTAAAAAACGTTGTTACAAGAAATATTAAATAATTAGTTTAGGAATATTTTAATTTTAAGTTATCAAATTTTAAACTGTAGGCTATATTTTGACACCCAATGTTTCATAAAGCATTTGATAGAAACTCTTTCAACTGTTGATAACTTTACAAATCTTACTAATGACAATTTAAATACTACAATATAATGTTAAATTAATGATTTATTTTAGATACGATACATTTATGTGTGTTGAACTATTTTTTTCAGATTTTTACTTAAAATCCTTTTAAAATGTTTTATATATATGATAATTCTATTAGCTGTAGGTACCTGAAACTTTGTGCCATACTGATCTCTTAGACTTAATCACGGGTTCAGGACAACTTTTCCATTACAATGGCTAAACTTCTAAACCCTTGGTGTTGTTCTACGCTGAACTTCTCAAACTTTATAATTATCCTTAGATCTTAACTAGGAATAACTAGTTGGGCCGTTTGATTTTAATATGATTAATGTACTATTTATTTTTAAAGCGGTTTAATGCTATTAGCCAGAATATATGATATAAAACTATAGTAAATGTTTAACTTTTGAAGGAAAAAATATTATCCATTTAGAATGTACTATATTCCGTCTATTTGGATGAAAATAATTGTTAGCATATTAATCCTTAAGTGATAACAAGAAAGTTGTAATTACCGTTTTTTAAAAAACTTCCAGGCTTTTAAAAGAGATGAATATCCAGAATTTTTTACCTTTTTAGAATACCAAATTAGAATGAAGTAAGGCTTACTAATGGAGGAAGCGCAAATAAGTTTGTCCTTAAAGACTAGGAAACATTTTATTATCCTTTAAGATTTCCATGATAGTGTTAAAGGTTATGTTTTGAGGACAATATTTCACCATGTGAAAATGTATGCGAGAAAATAAATATACATAAATATATTTTAGGTTTTATCCTGTAATCCTATCATGGAGATCTTTTTAATGATTAACCATTTTATTTAGAATTCCTCTGTAATTTTCATATTACGTTTTCCAACAATTACTTTCATGTATATAACAAACACAAATCATCGGAGTTTTGTTTACAAACACAAAGATCGGAATTTTAATATACTTTTGTTCAGTGACTTTAATTTGTTTTCAAACTAAATATTTAACATAGTTTTTAAAACTAAACTTGAGTGATTCATATCTATTTGTTCAATCAATATCATCTTATGTTTAAAATAAAATATTAAAAGTATTAAGGTGCTTATATCATTTGCATCAGTCACATTCATTTTCTTAGCCTAATATTTATTTTTCAGTCATTCTTACTTAGCCTAATATTTATACAAGGCTTGAAGTGTATTATTTTTTTTTGTTCAGACAGTTTCATATTATGTTTGAAATAAATATCTGACGAAAAACTTGAAGTGTTCAACCTAATGCTTTTTATGTTCAAACTAATAATCGATTGTAAAAGACTTGGAGTTTTCATATTATTTGGTTCAGTCATTTTCATTTTATATTAAAAACTATGTATTGGTCTAACGCTTGAGGTATTTAGGTCATTTAGTTCAGGTACTTTCATTAAATTGTGTCCTAACTAAATAATTTTCAATGGCTGAGGTGTTCATACCATTTGATATTAATTGATTACGTTGGTCTGGACACAACATCTCGTAAAAGTCATCAATATATATTGTTCCGATTTTATTTTCCTAATGCTTTAAATAAATTGTAATAATTCTCTTAAGAGTAGTGATAAATAAATCAGCAAGGTATAGAAGCTTAATGCATAAAATCTAAAAAATCATCAACTTAGTCGTCACGAAATCTATGAAACCACTGAAAAGACATGGACGAAATTTGGATTTAAATTAGCTTTTGTATCATAGACACTCACTGAGAAAGGATTAGTTGAACTGTGATATCAAAGGGGTAGAAACAGCCCCTCAACGTTTCCTGTTATTCCGCAAGAATAACATTGGCATTAATTTTATTTAATAATTAATTACAAACAGCTAATAATTATGGACATGACACAAAAGGTTGGCTAATTTGGTTTTCAATGAGAAATAATTGAGGTAATTTTTTTCAAAATTAGACTTAAGGGTTTTGCTTGATTAATAGCACTTTCTTTACAAACCTCTAAACAATTAAAAAGGTGCGCTTTTATACTCTGATATTATGTTTTTAAAAAACCAATGGAGGGAAGGGTAAGCAAGCGTAGAAAACCATCCGTAGTGAAGTAAGGGCTATTTATAGGTAAAATGTAAAACAGATTTATCAGTTAGATATATTTATGTTAAATGAAACCGTTTAATGCATTTTAAAACTCCCAACAATATTAGTTTTGCAACTTTGATTAAACATTATTTTAAAGTTCACACAGAACATGTACTTGAGACTGGCTTTTAATTGTTTACATAAATATTAATAAAATATTTAATAAAATAAAAACAAGTATTAACATCATTAGGAATGAATACAAAAATAGCAAGTCAATAAACAAATGTATAAAGTTCCTGAAATGTAAAAAACCCAGTTGGTACAATGAACTTAAAAATAAGTATAATAAAGATAGAGATAGTATGTTTTCAGGGAGTACGTTGCAATATTGGCGTTGGAAAAGGTAGAATATGTTTACGAGAACAAATATAGTGGCCATAAAACGTAATGTTTCCGCATATTAGAACGAGCTCGCTGAAAGCACACACTAGTATCTCAGATAGATGAGCCAGAGAAAGGTGACTTCTGTTATTAAGTATTTAACGTGTTTTTGTTCTTATTTTGTCTATAAACATTAACACTAAAAACCATAAACTGATTAAATATTTTGGGTTCAATCAGTCTATTATACACATCTGTATAGTTGATAACAGTTTGGTGTAAATCTAACAAGTATTTTTCATTTGAATCTTTCATATAAATAAATAGTCCCAAAGAATTTGCACAAACTTTCCCTCCATATTAAACATAAAAATATCAAAACTATGAAAATTATTGGTTTGATTCCCAAATATGTTTTTTTCCACAACTCAAAAACTAGTTAGGCTAGAGACATGTGGTTGTTACTAATATATTTTAAATTGTAATTCACATCTTTCCTAAAAACTCGTTTAGTGTTTCCTAAAACTTAATCAAAATCGTTATGGTGGTTTTGAGAAAGTTCCATTTTTTTATGTTTTTTGGTCATAAAAACAAAAAAAAGTTTTTAAAAAGTGAAAAAAGGTTCTGGAGATATAGGCTAAATACACCTACATAGTAAATTTCTTACAAATTGATCCACCAGTTTCGTCTCCAGTGATCTGCACATACACACAGACAGACCCACATACGGACAGACACCAAAATAAAATAAACAAAAAACATACTTTTTTGGGTTCAGGGGACCTTAAAATGAATTTTTAGTCCAACTTGTAAAACACTTTTTTTGGACGATGACAATACTTTCTCAATGCTGACGCATCTGCGAGAATGAAAAAGCAATCCAACTGTGAAATAGTGGTACTTTTAAACTCCAACAAAGACTAAACTAATTAAATTAAAATTCATGTATTAAACCTACATTTTAATAAGGAAAAAGTGGTTAGTGTGCAGTTTTTTCAATATCGGATAGCCATAATTAACTTTGAATGAGACAGTAGACTGATGGTCTGATACCTATGTTTTAATTAAGCTACCAAACACAGATGTATACATAACCCCAGGCCTAAGTACACACTATTAATTTTAACACCTTAGTTACGTCATATTTAGGGCTGCTTAGCTCTAAAAGCTTTTACCTGGTGTAATTATTTTCACACAATAATTGAAAATAAAATTTTCACGATCAAATTGTCAGGATACATATTAGTCTAAAATTAAGAAAGATTTTCGAAATAAACATTTTGAATTTTGAAATTCTATTCGTAAACTTCAGTTAAACCTGAAAATAGTACATTTTATAATAAAAGGGTGATCAATTCACCATTGGAATATATGAATATATATGAATAAATATATATGAAAATATATAGTTTAAGCTTGATTACTTCTTATTCATTTTATCCTCATAACTGAAGTAGCAGTATACATGAAATAGATATCTTTATTCCTACCTGGTCAGTTGCCAAAAATTGTAACTGTAAATAAAAAATAAATAAATAAATAAATAAAACACCAAAGGCAAATCACTAAAATATTCAAGTATTACAGTTAAGAGTAAATATGGTTTGATTGATTTTTAAATGGGGAAAAGACTTGCGTAAAAAAAGTTAACTACTGTGGACCAAACTGCAGTCGATAATGAAGCGAGGTGGCAAGAAATTCATGCTTACAATTTTCCCAGGGAATATTATAGATATCAATACAGATTGTAGATATTATAGACAGTTTTCGAACATTAAAGCCATGCTCCTCACTGACTTTAATGGACGCGAAACAAGCTGAACTTAAGGGGTTGTCAGAACAAGCTCACCGGAAAATTTTGTATGAAAATTAAGTTTCTCCACGGAAACGCCTGCGAAATTGTCTGTACACCCAGAAAATCACACTCGATAAATTGTAGATGCATTCAAGGGGGGTTTACATTTTCTTTATCAAGTTACTTCGGTTTCACATCGCAAATTTACTTATATCTTTATATTTTGCGTTTTTTATAATTGTTGTTTTATACGAATATAGTGACTCATATTACATATCAATTGGTAGAGTAAATATACGGTGTTCAGAATTAAATCATATGTTAATCGTAATAACGTATTTTTAAAGTAACACAGTACTCAAAAACTTTAATTATTTGAATTTTCTTTTATTACAGAATATTAATCTCCATTTGATTCTGAATTTGGTGATACCAAACACTTTGTGCTAAAAAAATTATTTCTTATTTATATTCGTACAATTCTAAATCATCACACACACTTTTGTAGGCTAGCAAAATAAATGTTGTAACACACTTGGGAACAATAATCTTAGTATAGTATAGGTTTCATTTATTTTGTACCTTTATTGTTGCACAGTTTGCAACTGTGTATACTGTTGTTGTTTGTTCTAGTTTCCAGCTGTTATTATAATTATATCAGTTTACTCAACAAAATAATTACCTAAACAAACAATCAGTGCTCTTATAGCCTAGCTTTTGTAAACTAGTAGTAGTTTTATTTAGTTTTTGTATTAGTCTTACTTTATTTTAATATGTTTTATACTTGGGACTAGTTGGTAAAAGTAGTGATTACATTGCTGATGAAATGGAAGAGGGTAATAAAATCATAGATCAAAACATTCTTTCACAAGCTGTTTTGTTTTAGGTAATTTTTTAACGCTTTTGTTGTTGTGTTAGTAATAGCTTATTAGGTTTTTGCTATTTTCCGAAAACTGTTATTTTAATACTTAGGTACACTTATTAGCATTGTTTATGTACTGATTTCAATGAAAATTTCACTAGTTGTTCCATGTACAGTACTTAGCAGTATTATGAAGTGAAATTCTCTGATTTTGTCTAGTTCATGACTTATGATTTTTTTTAATTTTTATTTTAAGATTTAAAATGTTAACAATTTTATTTCGCTGTCAAATGACTATTTGTATACATAAATAAATTCTAGTTCATAATATTGTATATAATATTATAAACTAATAAGGGTTAAAATTTCAGTATGATATAATAGTATTTAAAAAAGTTATGTGTTCCTAAAAACTGTAAATTTAACATGGGTGAGATAGAGAGTACTGTGTTACCTTAATCAAGAAGACTAAATATAAATATAAAATAACTATCTAGTGCCAAACCATTTTGACTGATTAAATTAAAGTTAACAAACAAAATAGACTAAACTAACTATATACTCGGTGTGTCCAAAAAGCACACTGCTGATTGAAACAAATATAGGTATATGAATATTAGATTAGTTTAATGGACTTTACATTATTTTAAAAAAATTACTAAAAGGAAGATTTTTTTGTACTTAATAATAAGTAATAATCCACCTTTTTAATTTCAACCTGTAACTTCCTTTCAAATAAATAAACCTGGATAAATATACTATTCTTATTAAAATGACAATAGAATACAATCTTATTATTCCACAAATTTTAAGATCAAAAGCACTTTTTGCCATTTAAAGTGTCATCAGTAATGTTATAAAATTAGTAAATAAACACTCGTTAGAATGTTTCTCAATAAAAATAATAACCAAGTTAAAATAATTCATAGTACAGTAAAATTTAAGTTTAAGTATAAAAATCATATAGTTGAAACATGTTTAAAGTTTATTTTCGTTCATCTTAAAAATAATTAAATAAAAGTTTTGCAAAACTCTTAAGAAAATTTAGTTTCGGTGTTGTTAATTGTTAATTATGGTCATAAATGTACTTTAAATCCATAAATAGTTAAATATATATACCTTCTCAAAATGTATTTATTATTTCTGGGGTTTTGTGTTTTTTTGTGAAATATAAACGTGTATCAATATGTTTAAAACTATATAACGCAGTGGTCGGTGTTTGCTCTGCACACACATGGTTTGTACACAATAGACGTTGTGTGTACACTTTCGTCCAGTCCATACGGCATTGGGAGAACAGCTCTCCGTTTGTTGTCAAATGACGCAGGTTTGTGAAATGTTGCTTTGTGTGCGTTTTAGTGGTTTGTTCCGAAATTTATGAACTTTAAGTATGTCTAAATTATTTTAACATGCATTTAAGTATTACGTAATGCAAATACATTATATAAGATAATAATTACATAAATCTAATGACAAGTTGTAAGTAAATATTTATAATAATGTTACCTTTAAACGTTGGCTAATTGGTTCAAAGAGGAAACCAGTTAATAAGAGTCTGCAGAGGCTGTCGGCCATGGTGGTTTTAATCCCGTAAAAACAATGTTGTTTTCGAACCGGACAAACGATCACGCGTATCTAAATCAGTTTTTTAAGGGATTTTTTCCAAACAATTTGTGTTTGATCAATAGTTAAATTGCACGTTGGAATTGCTTTGCGAATTTCTAATTATTAGTTTTACTGAAAATGATATAAAAATATTCAGTTTGAAGTGTTTATTTTTATCTATTTTTCAAGACTATTCGTATGGATTGAAAAAAATTAAAAGCAAACCGAATGAGAAATACGATAACGTTTAAAATTAAATCTCATACATAACTTTTGGTGAAAAATAAAAAAATTTTGGATTCGCAAATAACAGTGTTATCAAGGTATTAAAACCAACATGGCCGACAGCCTCTGCAGACTCTTAAGAAAAGTACTTCCAAAAACTATTTATAAAGCATAACTATATTGAGGAAAATGAGTAATCGTGTCGCGATGCCATTTTTATCAGTTTTTTTCACAATTATATTTCACTGGCACATTTATGAATATTTAATAGATAAGCTACCAAATCATACCTAAAGCTAAAATAAATTTGTCTAAATATGCATTCTTAAAAGTTAGTTCCAAATGTGTATTTGTTACTAGTATCACTGCATTAAACTAAATCCTGAGAAAAATAAAATTTGGCCGCTTTCCAATGGATACAACAGCTGTTAGCACAAATGCAAATGTGAATAAAATTTTTTAAATAGTTTATACGTTTAACTTATGGAAAAGAGGAATAAGGGAGGTTCTGAAAACTGTTCTCGCTCTGCCATTCACACAGAGAACTGCAAAAATACTCAACACCACAAGTATTTATAACTCAACTCCTATATATCACACTCTTGCATATTAAACTTCTACATGTTAAAATTGTGCTTCTTTTTTCTCCGTGAAGAAATAATTCTTAAGCTTAATTTCTAACTACTTAATATCAAACTACTCGTGGATTAGTATACAAAATTATTTTTTAACTAATTTTGAACTATATGAGACATTTTTATTGTAAAAATAAGGGAATATTACAATATTTGTATAATATTAGTTTTTTATTACTACTACAGCTTCCTTTTCACTTTTAAAATACTTTTTTTTAATTATCAAGTAAATGCTATATTGTTTGAAAAGTTAAGTACTGTAAATAAAAGTAGAAACAGAATAATTTTCTAATTTATTCTTTATTTTTTACTATCTGAAAAATAAATGAATATATTTCAACTCATAGGGAATGTTTTTATCAGATAAATCGTTAACACTCCTCCTTCCAAGTCGAAACTAAATTCATCTCACTACATTAAAATTATTTCTAAGTGTTCTCCCTCTACAAATTTACAATTATACTACCACTACCTTTCCTATCGACTCTACTTTTAACCGATACATATGTTGTTTTAAGATGGCAATTAAACTTACGAGTTTCAAAATCGTCTCTAATATATGAAAAGTTTTGATTTCTATCAACTTCATTAACTCGAAACATTGAAAAATGGTTTAATACTTCATTAACTCGAAGTATTTAAAACACATGCAATTTTTTATATCTCTTGGATCTGATTAATGTATTTTTTGTTTTAATTAATTTGATAAATTAGCTATAAATGTCGTTTGTTTTTCCCTTTATTTATTAGAAATGATAATTTACTGATCCGTAAAGAGTATTTGATTTGTTTATTAAATATATTTTTACATCGGAGTTATTATTGTTTGTTACTGTTTAAAATTGTTGTTTTTTATATTTATGTAATTAAATTTGTTTTATCTCTTAAATAGCAGTTATATCAAAAGATTGATTAATTAATCTACAACGTAAAATGTAATTATCAAGAAAATAATAAACTATTTTGAAAATTGTAAAATAAATTCTTAAGATTATATTTTTTGGGTAAATCAGCAAAGTTTATTTTATAAATGTCCAACTATTTTAGATATTAGTATTGGATGATCTGCATTTTATGCTTTTCAATGCTAAATAATTTAACACGTCCTTTTACTTTTGTAGCTTTTAAAAATGATAAGTCATAAACAACTACAGTAAGCGTGTAGTTGTTTTAGGGCTCTTTTAAATTATTAAATTTTAATTTGAGAAAAAATTATTTAAATTTAGCCTAAGGTTGTATAAGTAACACTTAAAGACGAAATGTATTTTGTACAAACTGAAACACGTTGTTTTTTAGTTTTTTTTTTAACTTTAATCTTTTTGAGTCGGCGTTTTGGCTCAGTGGCTAAGGCTTCGGACTGCGGAGGCCAAGGCCATATGGCATCCATATCTTAAAGCAGGCCACACTACTAAGCCAAGGTAAGGCCCACCCATACACGTACTATGGCATTGACCCACCCGCCCACCCATACACGTACAGTGGCATTGACCCACCCGCCCGCCCATTCACGTGAAGTGGTATTGACCCAACCGCCCACCCATACACGTACTATGGCATTGTACGTGCCCCACTGAGCCGTTGGTTCGGATCCCCACTGAGCCAACGGTCGGTACTTTACTCATTGAATAAGGTTCACGCACAGACCTGTAGGCCCATGTGACCTTGCGAGTGAAAAATAATCTCCTTCAAAATCCTAATCTATAGTCAAGAAATAACTGTCAAACTAAAAATGCATATGGAAGAGTAAAAATATGTTTTGAAAATATGTAACTTGTATAACTAAAGTGCAGAGTAATTCATTGTCTTGTGACGGATGAAGACAGGTCTTGGGTCTGAGTGTTGTAGTCTTGTGCAAGACATGACAAATCACCGCACCAGGAAAGGTCTTACATCACACCCAACACGGGGAGCAACCTAATAAAGCCTCTAAACAGCTGTTTAGTACAAAATATTACACATTAATTATTGAACGGAAATTGATTAAACACATGGAAGCACTTTAGTGTAATAAATTCTCGTAGCTTTTGGAAATTACATGTCGAGCAGCAAGCAGTAATGAAGATAAAATGATATTCCATCTGCATAATTTGTAAATTAATGAGATTAATGAATTTGCTTGATTAAAACGATAGATACGTTTTTAATTAATAGATTAATTGCAGTGATAGTAAATAAATTTAAACTGCTTTATAGATATTACATTTGGTTTTGTGGCAGATAGGTAATAGTAATAATAATGTTTTATTTTTTCATTTTTAATAGAAATAAAAAACAACATAATTATACTAGCAATGTTGAATATTTATAGAATAAATCCATACACACATTAATAATGCTTTCATACATCTACATACATAACCTACAGTCTTATATATTTGTTTATTAACATTTAAATATAAATTTTTTGGGCAAATGAGCTTAGATTATAGATTATATAGATATGTTTTGGAGTTCCAGTAGTATAATATTATCTAAAATAAGATCAATTCTGTTGCAAACAAAGGACACTGTATTCATAATCTTCCTTACACTAATATTCTAACGTATTTAAAAAATATATATTCTTTAATAGTTAGTTTGGTTTAAAAATTATGGTAAAAATATTACTTAATTTTAAACAAGCTGTAAAAAACTAGGTAAATTGTGTACATTTATAAAACCAACGTAACAACTTATAAAAGTTCATGGCAACTAATTATTGTACATGATTTAAAGAAAATTTAAAATTGAAAATGGAGATAAAAAATGTAAATTAACCTTTCCATTGCATGTTTTTCATAAACGTTGCAACAGATAGTTTTATCATTTTAAAAATATTATTACCAATAATGTCCTAAGGAAACAATATCTAGAAGTATTTAATTTAATTAAAGTGAACCTAATCTATTAGATTTTATAGTATATTAGATGAAAAGAAATATGGGAAGAAAAACTAGTTACTGTATCTACAAGTATTTACCGTAAATGGAGTATATTCCCAGATATTTATATATAAAATCCCAAAATAAATATGTACATAACAAATATATAAAATCTAAAATCATTGTACTGACTCATCACATATTCTCCTGAACCACTAAAAAGATTTTGATAAAATGTTGGTGGAAGTTAGCTAAGAAACTATTTCTCAAAATTACATACCTAAGGGGTATATATAGCCATCAATGTTTTCCCCTAAGAGAAAATAGGCATTAATTTAATTTAATAATTTATTTCAAATATCTGATACATCAAAGGTACACATGACACAAAAACTTGGCTAATTGGCTTTTCCTTTTGACATTTTTATCGTAATTTCTGCCAACACTAACATGATTGCACTATTTTTCATCTCCTTAAAGTATAGGATTTTCTGGACTATAAATCAGTGTTATCTTACAGAGAACCATCGAGGGAAGGATAAGCAAGCATAGGGAACCACTTCGTAGCTAAGCAAGACCTGTCGGCTGGTAAATACATAAGACTGAAAATAAATTGGAACACAGGGATAGTTGAAGATTAATCTGGAACAAGTCTGAAGACAGGCTATTACCGGTTTCAGCACGGCTGAGATTGCGGGATTAGATAGAGGAATTATATGTGGTAACGGGAGATTTCCACAAGTTTTGTGGTGGACAACCGGAATATGATGGCTTGCAGTGACGAAGAAGAACCTGCAACATTTCAGAACGTATTTTATGAGGACGTATCCTATGTTACACATGTCGGCCAATCAAGATAAAGACATACAACTTGGAACTTGTTGGGTGGCATTCAGGGTCCTTATGTTGCGTGTATCAGGCATCTCAGATAGTTAAATATCAGATCAACACTACGTGGTTTGGATTCTACGTAAAGTTCTAGGTCCCTTAGTGGCTCTGGCTATTACGCTAAATGTCCCTTTATCAGGAATAGTTGACCTTATTTAGTAACAATGACTTCACAATCTTTCGTCCACAACCGGCGTCTTAGTTATGGGTGACAATTTTTTAAAGTTGAATATCAAATAAAAACCTCTATCGTTAAGAAAATTTCAAGTTAATTAATATTGGACACAAATCTAATTGCTACGCCGAAGGAGGGATAGAACTTTGTCTTCGAGTAACTATCACATAGTGACAGATAAACTAACGTACTAGGAATACATAGTGCGTTCCTATAAGGGATTTAAAAGTGATGATTGTTGGAAGATTCAGATGAGACTTTTACTTGTGAAACTAACTAACTAGTGGAACAGAGAGAAAATAAACAGAGGCTGATTTCTTATGGCCTTATCTAACACATCAGTGGCAGTTTACAACTAATGGGCATGTTTATAAATTTATATTTATATATTTATGCCCCATACGTAACCCAACTACTTGGGGGAAAAAGAATTGAAGAGATTGTAACGACACGTCATCCGTTTAATAGTTTCCATCAACGTGGACCATACTACAGAAGTTTGGAATGTCCATGTTGGATGGTAGTGAAAGTTTAGATCTTATATAGGGAGGAGAACTGACTGTCAGGCTTGTCAGTTAGCTTAAAATCAAACCAACACTACATGGTATGGATTCCACGTACAGTTGTAGATCCCTTAGTTGTCCTATCTATTGGGATATTAATAAAGAACTATCTCTGAGGAACAGTCGTTCTTAGTTAGTAACAAGTTCGTTCAGCTACACTCATTCGCCCCTCATATTAATAAAGAACTATCTCTGAGGAACAGTCGTTCTTAGTTAGTAACAAGGTCGTTCAGCTACACTCATTTGCCCCTCATATTAATAAAGAACTATCTCTGAGGAACAGTCGTCCTTAGTTAGTAACAAGGTCGTTCAGCTACACTCATTCGCCCCTCATATTAATAAAGAACTATCTCTGAGGAACAGTCGTCCTTAGTTAGTAACAAGGTCGTTCAGCTACACTCATTCGTCCCTCATATTAATAAAGAACTATCTCTGAGGAACAGACGTCCTTAGTTAGTAAAAAGGTCGTTCAGATACACTCATTCGTCCCTCATATTAATAAAGAACTATCTCTGAGGAACAGTCGTCCTTAGTTAGTAACAAGGTCGTTCATATACACTCATTCGTCCCTCATATTAATAAAGAACTATCTCTGAGGAACAGACGTCCTTAGTTAGTAACAAGGTCGTTCATATACACTCATTCGTCCCTCATATTAATAAAGAACTATCTCTGAGGAACAGTCGTCCTTAGTTAGTAACAAGGTCGTTCATATACACTCATTCGTCCCTCATATTAATAAAGAACTATCTCTGAGGAACAGACGTCCTTAGTTAGTAACAAGGTCGTTCAGATACACTCATTCGTCCCTCATATTAATAAAGAACTATCTCTGAGGAACAGTTGTCCTTAGTTAGTAACAAGGTCGTTCAGATACACTCATTCGTCCCTCATATTAATAAAGAACTATCTCTGAGGAATAGTCGTCCTTAGTTAGTAACAAGGTCGTTCAGGTACACTCATTCGCCCCTCATATTCGACCAAATCTTGACGATCGGCGTCTTATGAATGAATAATGAAAAGTAATAAATCAAATAGTAATAATTAATATGTTTATCCTTGAGGACTTTTGGGAATAAGTTGAATTATTACTATTTGATTTTTTTTCTGTATATTGTTGATCATTGTGTTATTTTCTTCTTTGGATTGTATGTATTTTTCATAGTTTTGTGTACCTGTAATAGTTTTTAAAAAGATATGACTTTCTTACAAGGTTATTTTAATCCATATTTGTTTACTTTTTGAAGGTTTCTGTACGTCATTATAGGTCAGTAAAGTAAGAAAAAATAATTTCATATAATAGTACCTGAAGGTGACAAGAGTTTCATACCTGTTGAAACGTTGTGTTGGTGTTATAAAAACTTTAAGCACTGGACTCTCCAACAAACTTACTAATGTCAAGTGCATTTCCGTTGGGCACACATAAAAACATTTGATGTATCAGTGTGACAGTGTGTGTGCTTATGTCACAGGCTGAATCAGTCGTCCTTCTGACATGTCACGCTTCACTGCGTCGCACCGACCTGGCAAAAACGTTGCCGTGTGGCTCGAACGTCACGCCTCATTTTGTAACCGTGTTTCCGCTTAGTGTTCTGCATGCCCGAGTGCAATCCGAGTAAACAGGCGAGACGCCCGGACACCCGTACAGCTGACTGTAACCTTATCTTGTCCACTAGTACTTCACTAGATAAACAATCATTCGCCGCTAGGGAACGCTAATATTTTCAACATATCGATAAATCAAATTATCAATATATCGCAAAACAAATATTGAGCCTACGATAATATCGATAGAAAAATATCGATGTATCGGGTAACCGATATATTGCATTTTAAATGATTTTTCTTTTTAAAATCATGCAACAACTCTTATTTTTTTATGCAACAACTTATATAATTTTATGCAAACTTCTCTAATTTTGCGTAATTTACACCGTTATTACGCAAAAACAGGTCCATGTATTGGATTCATATTTTAATAAATAGTCGATAGAAATTCTTTCTATAGTTTTATCAATTTTATAACTTTAATTTTTTTATGTAAAAAAAGTTCTGATCAAGTCCCTGAAAGGATGTTTTCTTGGCTTATAGAGGTCTTAAGATCAATTACTTGGTCTTCTTGTAATCCTTATGATATGTGCAGTTACAATGCATTACTTTCATATAGTATGTAAGTAGGTGCAGCTGTTTAGCTGTTTTAAATAGATTTTAATCAATTTTAAATACATTTAAATTGATTTAAATCAATATAAAATCACTGAATTTACTTAAGTGACCAAAAATAAACTCATGTTTTGCTGTACTATTTAGAATAGCCTACTGAATGTAAAAATTAAATCAATAAATGTAAAAGAAACAAGTTTTGGTCTTTGGGGTCGAATGATAAAAATTCAAAATAAGAGTAATTATACCTTTAATTACTATGTTAATTATGAAAGAATAATGTAATACAATTGTTATTTTCGTTTTTTTACATTTAAAAATGCCTCTAGGCATCTTAAAAACACTACAAATTACACAAATTAACTCATAGGCCAAAACCATGTTTTAGTGCATTAACCTCACGTAAAAATAATAATTAACGTTATTTTTTTTATTTTAATGCATGTTTTGTATTCATAAGGGGCACTTGAAATGTGTTTTTTTCGAATTGTGATGATTTCGAGGAGAGAGAATAACGTCAATATTTAGTCATATGATATATCGGACCAAAATATCGATATGGCTGATATTATTATACTAATATATCGATATATCGAAACATATTTATCGATACATCGAAACATATTTATCGATATTTCTGATATATCGATATAACGTTGCCATCCCTACCTATCATTCATCACTCATATCGTCTTTACCTCTTAAATTCGTATCTTAATGACGGATAGTGTTGTAATTGAGGAGAGCTATGGATCACAATCCATAGCTCACAGACGAGCGGATGGGAACGGTTTGTGACGGATGGTTAGCCCGAAGTAAGGATGTAGAGAGCGGTACAGAACGAATGATTGAAGAGGAGAGAATATACGTGGGACGGGAGAGTAATGGAATCGACCCCACCTTATAAAATTAATTTGATGTCAAACTACAGAATAAATAGAAACAGATTAAATGTAGTGTTTTCATTTCGTACAGGTAATATTACATTTTATACAGTGAAACATCTACATGAGGTACCATAAATTAAATGCAGCTTAGTTTTCCTGCAGTTCTTGTTACGTGTACAAATATATTTTATTTATGTAATTACAGATATTACTTTAGCAAATACAACATTTCCACGTCAGTTTTATATAGAAGAGTATTTATTTAAAACTAGCTAATAAACCTGTCCTCGCTTCCCTGTAGTTTAGTTTGAATTATATATTGTTTACTTTAGTTGTTAGAAAAATAAAGTTTATCCGTTAACTTTATTTTGAGATAAAGTAAATTCCAGTTGTCGTCAAAAATAAACAACCATCTACTGACAGTAATAAATTAATAGTATATGCACTTGATATAATATGCAATAAAATCAGCTGGTCACAGAATCACCTCTTCAGTAGCAAAAGTTTGTTATCAATCGTAAAATGTAGGTAGGTCGGGAAATACTTTAAATGCCCCGTTACAGTTTACAATGTCAAGAAGTAAATATATAAAAACTCTCGTATAAAATGTAATTTTTTATAATCATTTAAATTGAGTCCATTCATGACTTTTCGAGTTTTGTTCACACAAACATACGAATGTTTGGTTTTATATAAATAAATATAGTTATATACTCTTACTACAGTATTAGCTTTGGTATTTAACATTTTAAATACCCTAATTTATATATAAACAAGTTGCTTTCTTTATTCGGATTGTTTTCTAATTATAACCCGTTAAATTTTCAATTTTAGGCCAATTATAAAATTAATTTCAAATGAAATACTTTAATATAAATTAACGTTTATATATAAAATTTAAAGTAACTTACTGACAAAATTTAACAAATAAATAGCATACAATGTTAACTTAAAAATAATGTATTTTCCATTTAAATGAGGAGTAAAAGAGCCTGTAATATTCTAAAGAGTAAGGCTAATTAATCGGAAAAGTGAAAATCTGCTGACACAATTTTAAAGATAAATTCGCCCAATTAGATTGATTACGCCATCAAAGCAGTAACTTGTAATTGTATTACAATTAAACTGTAGTTTTCGAGATTTTTTTAAGATAATTATATTTTCTTATGGTATGAGGTAAGGTATTATGTTAAGAGAAAACTTCTTTTTTCTTATGTTAAGAGAAAAAGGTAACAAACTAAGAGTTTTTTTAAAGAGAAGTATGATTTGGCCTCTGTTATAAGAAGGTAAACCATTTATTTTACTATCCAGATAATAATCAATACACGGGTATGTAAATATAAAATATATTTTGAAAAAAATTAAATATATCTCTATCTGCAGGGTGTTTCAGAACTCTCTGCCAACCTTTTGAGGTGTTTATTTTTGGCTAAGAGCAAATCTAAATATCACATTTAAATCATACAAAAGTCCTCAGTTACTCACATTGCCGCCATTTTGTTTTTTGTCAATGATTTTTTTCTCAAAAACCGTTACACGTAAATTTTTGAAAATGGGTATACACCTTAATAATTGTAGAGCCACCTTACGGAAAAAATTTCTAAAATGGAAATTTAAAATGGCGTACATCCAACATTTTCAAACAGGAACAACGTTTAAAATAATAGTCGTATAGCACTTTTACTACAGTTACATTTCTTAAACAATTTTAAGGCAAATCTAAAGATATCTCATTTATTTAGATCAAACAAAACATAATGAGATATGACGCTTTTTGTGGTGTGCGGCAGATGGTGCAGACCAATGTACGCAGCCAATGCAACAATGTGACAATTACCTAACTCCTAAAAATTATTTTATAAGATAAATAGTTAGTTAATTTATTTTCAATTTATTCAATATTTTATAGCATAGTTAGGATTTATTATTATTTTGTTAATACAAATCAGGTTTTAAAATAATCCTTTTGTATTTTCATTGCTGAATGTAACGAAAACATACGAAGACTTTAAGGGAAAATAAAGTAGAATAAAACAAAATAAGGTTGCTTTAACTAATACTCTTATTTTTAAAGAGAAAAAAATTTTATTAACGTATAAAAAGCATTATTAGGGGTTAGTGAATTATATTACACAATAAAGACAAGAGTTTCTTGAGTTTATTTTCTTTTCCTTGTTCTATTTTTCCTTTCTGAATTTTATTTATTAATCGAATGTTTATCTTTATTTTCTTTAACAGATACTTGTAACTATAGACTACTATCGGTATAGAAAATTCGTTAAAATCTGTTTACTAAAAAACAACTAAATCATTTGCAAAATCCAACCCGGATTATTAATTTTACGGCCTCTAAAAGCCAAGAAAAGGTTGTTTGAGGTAAGTGATAAAAACCTTTTTTCTTGAGCAGTGAACATTTTGAAAATCATAAAACTTATAGAAAACATTTTTTTCGATCACGTATCAAAATATTAATAGGGTAATTTAACGGATTTTTAGTGAAAAGAGTGTAAATTTGTTGCAGAGTGACAACTAGTTAAAACTCCAAAAATGTTTTGTTCTAACTAAGACAAAAACTATCAAATTTCATAATGAAATTGAAATACCACTATGTTAAAACGTACAATTAAACAAAGAAAGCAACGGTGTGATTGGAGTATTCATAGGCCTTTTAGTTTCTCCTTCAAACTCGGGTACACATAATTTCTGCGCCGACAATAAGTGATCTGTAATCTATTTTTTTTTTTTTTTTTCAAGAATCAGGAATCATTATTAGATTATAGATTATCAACAGTAGATCAACCTCCATTGAAGTATAAAAACATCGATACCATAACTCAATCGAGCAATCAAGTCGACAGTGATTTGCAACCCGTGTCGTAATTACTAAGTGTTGTACCCTGAAGGATGTGAGTGCAAGGTGTTCTTTAGATTTTTCCTGTTTCTAAGAAAAACCAGTAGTGACCAGTCTATCAGCAAATTACCTCTGGTCGGTTAGTTAGGATCATAAAATGACTTATTGCACAGATTGTGCTAACATTAACGGTCGAAGGACAAAAAGTCCCGGCAGGACATTAAAGGCAATTACTCCGAGAGACGTCCTTCCGACAGACAGCAGTAAAATCCCTTACTGTTGGTACATACTGTGCGTGGGTGGTATGGCCTTCTAAAAAGTTCTCTGACGTCACGCGTAGCATTGTGCTGTAACTGGTTGATACCAGTGGTATGGTGGTTGGGTCAAATAATACCACCGTACGTGAATGGGTGGATGAGTGGGCCAAATATAGCTACAAAATCAAAATTCACACAAATAGAGAAAATACGCGAAGCATAACTGATTTTCGGATAATGTTTAGAGAACTAATCTGAAGATCATTAGTATCATACTTGTCATCATAAGTCGAAAACAATAACAATACTACGTGGTTCAAATTCCACGCTAAGTTGTAGGTCCTTTAGTTGCTCTGGGCCATCATTAACTGCCTCTTTATAAGGAAAAGTTGACCTTGGTTACAAACGATGACTACACTTGTTCACCTACACTCGGCATATTCATTTACCAAGGGTCATATAAGTGTTGCTCATTCATATTCACCCTTATCTTGATTACTGGCATATTATTAGTAACAAATTAACCAAAAAAATGTGATCTATTGGCATAATACGCCTCACTGTCAAAAATATAATCGTCACTAAAAATAAAGATATAACAACATTTTACATATTTCACTATTCATAGCAATTATTTTATTATTATTATGATGTATTCATATATGACTTCACTAAAAGTAATAATTAAAAAATGAAGGTAATTTTAAATAGTTTATATAGTTTTATAAATCAACAGCTTGATGCAAACGACAATAAACAACAATATCTATGAGATCATCATGGTATACAGCTGTTAATGAATGATATATTTATTGGAATAATTTGAAATTATGTACAAGATTTGAGATCATTTTTGTGCAACATATAATTTCCTAAAAAGTAAAAGAAACATTCATCGTATAAATTTCTTAAACAAGAAAAAAATTTTCACAAAATGCTTTTATAAATCAGTAATAATTATACGTAAATTCAACATTTGCACAGCAAAAAATCCACATATAACTTTTTTAATGTCATATTAGAAACTTTGTTTTATATCAGAAACATAAAACACAACACTCCAGTAAAAACTGACGAAATAATGAAATCAACAGTCAATTAGTAGATTCAAAATAAAATTCTTAACCCAATTTACGTGTCCATCAGTGTTTAGGCCAGGTATATATGTCCATATATTATCCTTCAGGGTCTACGTTGTGTTCTAATAACGGTAAACGTAGCCCGAAGGATACCAAGAGCGATTGCATCAGGAGATTCTGTTTATGGTGGACCACACAGACGTGCGACGGGTGTTGGGGGGATGGGACATTGGGAAACCAAGAGTGTGGGATTACATCTGGAAGATGGAGACAACTTTATTGACCTCGGACAAACAAAGCTACAAGCCGCCTGTAAATAATTGGATCAGTGGGTGAGACAACCACGTCCAATCTTTCGAATAGTTAAGCCAAGCTTGTCTCGTTCCACGTTCCGCACACGATCCTCTTTGTAACACCATGTCCTTTAGTGGGAACAGTTGTCACTACCTTAATTAATTTACATGGATAAAGAGGAATTTAAAATCCCATTTATACAACATTAAAACTCATTGTAGTAAGGTTTATGGATTTGTGACTAAATTTACGAATAAAATGATTATTTTGATCAATTTACACGTTAAACTTGTAGATAGTGAAGATGCAGATTTCAAAACAATAGACAGTCATAGATGAAGAGTTGCATGGTATAAAAGGAGACAAATTATAAATAAACGTCTACTTTGGTAAATGGCTTTATGAAAAATAGATCAGTGGAATTAAAACTTAATACTCCCATCGATTGCTTCAGAAATTTTTTGAGAAAGTTTTCAATGTACTCGAAACTGTAGCATTAAATACAGTAACGATTAATTTATTGATGTAGTTGATGAGTTTTATGTAAATTTTATAGGGAAACTACATTTTTTATAAAGTTAAATAATTGATACGCAACTCCAAAATCCTCGTATAATGTATTGAAAGAAATATTAGCTCCTCTTAATACAGTGACTATGTGTGTGAATGATTTCAGAAACCAAATAGGTAAAAATAATGTGGTGGAATAGACAGCAATATTTCATACGAGTGTGAATGGGATAAAGAACTTAATGTCATTTTTAATGTGAGTATGTACAATCAATGTCTTTCGTATGTGGATGGGAGGGAAGCTTATCAATGTCATACATGTGTGGGTAGGGGGAGTAATATCAAGATCATGCGTGTCTAGGTATGGGGAGTGCTATCAAAGTTATACATGTGTGGGTAGGGGGAGTGCTAGCAAAGTCATATATTTGTGGGTAGGGAGATTGCTATCAAAGTCATATATGTGTAGGTAGTGAGACTGATATCAAAGTTATACAGGTGTAGGTAGGGGGAGTGCTATCACAGTCATACAGGTGTGAGTAGAGTAAGTGATATTAAAGTCATGCGTGTGTGGGTAGGGGGAGTGCTATCAAAGTTATACATTTGTAAGTAGGGAAGTGCTATCAAAGTCATAATTGTGAGGGTAGGGGGAGTGCCATCAAAGTCAAACATGTGTGGCTAGGAGTAGTGATATCAACGTCATACGTGTGTAAGTAGGGGTAGTGCTATTAAAGTCATACATGTCAAGGTTGGGGGAGTACTATCATAGTCATACATGTGTGGGTAGAGGGAGTGCTATCAAAGTCATACATCTGATGGTAGGAGGAGTGCTATCATAGTCATACATGTGTGGGTAGAGGGAGTGCTATCACAGTCATACATGAATGAGTAGGGAGAGTGCTATAACAGTCACACATGTGTGAGCAGGGAGAGCACTATCACAGTCATACATGTGTGGATAGGGGATTTCTATCACAGTCATACATGTGTGAGTAGGGGGAGTGCTATCACAGTCATACATGTGTGAGTAGGGAGAGTGATATCACAGACATGCATGTGTGAGTTCTTGCATTCAGCATTTTTCCGGTATCAATCTACACATAAACAACGCAAAATCAAATTTCATCAAATATTGTCTCACTCAGAGGGAGGACGAAGTTCTTCCAAATGTAGTAATAGATGATGCTCTTATAGAGAATGCAGATTCTACTAAGTTCTTGGGAATGTACCTTGATCGAGGGCTGACCTGGGATGACCACATTGATAATGTCTGTACAAAGGTTACCTCAGGCATTTACGTCTTACGTAACCTCACAAAATTTTGCTCCCTCGATATCTTAAAAATGGCCTACTATGGCCTCATATATCCCCACCTATCGTACGGGATAAGACTCTGGGGTAGCTGTACTGCAACCAAATTCGAAAGGGTTTTTCGGCTCCAAAAAAGAGCTATTAGAATCATTTCAAAATTACAAAACAGAGAGTCGTGTAGAGACGCCTTCAGGGAGTTGGGAATACTAACTTTGCCCTGCCTGTACATGCTGGAGGCGCTCCTGTACTGTCAATTTAAAACTGAATTGGTTCAGGGCAGGGACGTCCATCAGTATGAAACTCGTGGCAGGGAGAATTTCCGTAGATTCCGGTGTAGAACAATGGCGTCTGACCGCCTTCCTGCGTAGGTTGGGGTTGGATTGCTTAATCAGCTCCCTGAAGATATCAAAACAAGCCATAGTTTCAATACTTTTAAATATCGTTTAAAAAACCTGTTGATGTCAAGAGTCTTTTACTTGGTTGGCGAGTTCATGGAAAGCCGCTGGGAATAAAATTTCAAAATTTAGCCCCAATGGCACTGGTGTAAAGTATGAATGTAGAATGCCTGTAATTTATGTACGTACGGTTGACAGAGTGGTAGAATAGAGTAGGCCATTATAACAATTTTGAATTTTATTAAAATATTATTTATTATATATTTTTATTAAAATATTATTTATTATATATTTTTAAAACACATATTGACATTTGCAATACGATGTAATAATTGTTAATACTGCAATAAAAAAATTGATTGATTGATTGATTGAGTAGTGAGAGTGCTATCACAGTCATACATGTGTGAGTAGGGAAAGTGATATTAAAGTCATGCGTGTGTGGGTAAGGGGAGTGCTATCAAAGTTATACATGTGTGGGTAGGGAAGTGCTATCAAAGTCATACGTGTGAGGGTAGGGGGAGTGCCATCAAAGTCAAACATTTGTGGGTAGGAGTAGTGATATCAAGTCATACGTGTGTAAGTAGGGGTAGTGCTATTAAAGTCATACATGTCAAGGTTGGGGGAGTGCTATCATAGTCATACATGTGTGGGTAGAGGGAGTGCTATCAAAGTCATACATGTCATGGTAGGGGGAGTGCTATCATAGTCATACATGTGTGGGTAGAGGGAGTGCTATCACAGTCATACAAGTGTGGGTAGGGGATTTCTATCACAGTCATACATGTGTGAGTACGGAGAGTACTATCACAGTCATACATGAATGAGTAGGGAGAGTGCTATCACAGTCATACATGTGTGTGTAGGGAGAGCACTATCACAGTCATACATTTGTGGGTAGGGGATTTCTATCACAGTCATACATGAGTGGGTAGGGGGAGTGCTATCACAGTCATACAGGTGTGAGTAGGGAAAGTGATATTAAAGTCATGCGTGTGTGGTTAGGGGGAGTGCTATTAAAGTTATACATGTGTGTGTAGGGGAGTGCTATCAAAGTCATAATTGTGAGGGTAGGGGGAGTGCCATCAAAGTCAAACATGTGTGGGTAGAAGTAGTGATATTAACGTCATACGTGTGAAAGTAGGGGTAGTGCTATTAAAGTCATACATGTCAAGGTTGGGGAAGTGCTATCATAGTCATACGTGTGTGGGTAGAGGGAGTGCTATCAAAGTCATACATGTCATGGTAGCGGGAGTGCTATCACAGTCATACATGTGTGAGTAGGGAGAGTGCTATCGCAGTCATGCATGTGTGGGTAGGGGGAGTAATGTCAAAGTCATACATCTGATGGTAGGGGGATTGCTATCATAGTCATATATGTGTGGGTAGAGGGAGTGCTATCACAGTCATACATGTGTGAGTAGGGAGAGTAATATCACAGTCATACATGAATGAGTAGGGAGAGTGCTATCACAGTTACACATGTGTGAGTAGAGAGAGCACTATCACAGTCATACATGTGTGGGTAGGGGATTTCTATCACAGTCATACATGAGTGGGTAGGGGGAGTGCTATCACAGTCATACAGGTGTGAGTAGGGAAAGTGATATTAAAGTCATGCATGTGTGGGTAGGGGGAGTGCTATCAAAGTTATACATGTGTGGGTAGGGAAGTGCTAACAAAGTCATAATTGTGAGGGTAGGGGGAGTGCCATCAAAGTCAAACATGTGTGGGTAGGAGTAGTGATATCAACGTCATACGTGTGTAAGTAGGGGTAGTGCTATTAAAGTCATACATGTCAAGGTTGGGGGAGTGCTATCATAGTCATACATGTGTGGGTAGAGGGAGTGCTATCAAAGTCATACATGTCATGGTAGGGGGAGTGCTATCACAGTCATACATGTGTGGGTAGGGGATTTCTATCACAGTCATACATGTGTGAGTACGGAGAGTACTATCACAGTCATACATGAATGAGTAGGGAGAGTGCTATCACAGGCATACATGTGTGTGTAGGGAGATCACTATCACAGTCATACATGTGTGGGTAGGGGATTTCTATCACAGTCATACATGAGTGGGTAGGGGGAGTGCTATCACAGTCATACAGGTGTGAGTAGGGAAAGTGATATTAAAGTCATGCGTGTGTGGGTAGGGGGAGTGCTATTAAAGTTATACATGTCAAGGTTGGGGAAGTGCTATCATAGTCATACGTGTGTGGGTAGAGGGAGTGCTATCAAAGTCATACATGTCATGGTAACGGGAGTGCTATCACAGTCATACATGTGTGAGTAGGGAGAGTGCTATCACAGTCATGCATGTGTGGGTAGGGGGAGTAATGTCAAAGTCATACATCTGATGGTAGGGGGATTGCTATCATAGTCATATATGTGTGGGTAGAGGGAGTGCTATCACAGTCATACATTTGTGAGTAGGGAGAGTAATATCACAGTCATACATGAATGAGTAGGGAGAGTGCTATCACAGTTACACATGTGTGAGTAGGGAGAGCACTATCACAGTCATACATGTGTGGGTAGGGGATTTCTATCACAGTCATACATGTGTGAGTAGGGAGAGTGATATCACAGTCATACATGTGTGAGTAGGGAGAGCACTATCACAGTCATACATGTGTGTGTAGGGGATCTCTATCACAGTCATACATGAGTGGGTACGGGGAGTGCTATCACAGTCATACAGGTATGAGTAGGGTAAGTGATATTAAAGTCATGCGTGTGTGGGTAAGGGGAGTGCTATTAAAGTTATACATGTGTGGGTAGGGAAGTGCTAACAAAGTCATAATTGTGAGGGTAGGGGGAGTGCCATCAAAGTCAAAAATGTGTGGGTAGGAGTAGTGATATCAACGTCATACATGTGTAAGTAGGGGTAGTGCTATTAAAGTCATACATGTCAAGGTTGGGGGAGTGCTATCATAGTCATACATGTGTGGGTAGAGGGAGTGCTATCAAAGTCATTCATGTCATGGTAGTGGGAGTGCTATCACAGTCATACATGTGTGAGTAGGGAGAGTGCTATCACAGTCATGCATGTGTGGGTAGGGGGAGTGCTATCACTGTTATACATGTGTGAGTAGGGAAAGTGATATTAAAGTCATGCGTGTGTGGGTAGGGGGAGTGCTATCAAAGTTATACGTGTGAGGGTAGAGGAAGTGCTATCAAATTTATACATGTGATAGTAAGGGGAGTGCTATCAAATCCATACATGTGTGGTTAGAGGGAGTGCTATCACAGTCATGCATGTGATGGTAGGGGAGTGCTATCACAGTCATACATGTGAGGGTAGAGGGAGTGCTATCACAGTCATACATGTGATGGTAAGGGAGTGCTATCACAGTCATACATGTGTGGGTAGGGAAAATACTATCACAGTCATACATGTGTGGGTAGAAGAAGTATTATCAAATTCATACATGCGATGGTAAGGGGAGTGCTATCATAGTCATACATGTGTGGGTAGAGGAAGTGCTATCAAATTCATACATGTGATGGTAAGGGGACTGCTATCATAGTCATACAAGTGTGGGTAGAGGAAGTGCTATCAAATTCATACATGTGATGGTAAGGGGAGTGCTATCACAGTCATACATGTGAGGGTAGGGGAGTGCTATCAATGTCATGCATGTGATGGTAGGGGAGTGCTATCACAGTCATACATGAAAGAGTAGGGAGAGTGCTATCACAGTCATGCATGTGTGAGTAGGGAGAGTACTATCACTGTCATACATGAATGAGTAGGGAGAGTGCTATCACAGTCATACATGTGTGAGTAGGGAGAGTGCTATCACAGTCATACATTTGTGAGTAGGGAGAGTGCTATCACAGTCATACATGTGTGAGTAGGGAGAGTGCTATCACAGTCATGCATGTGTGAGTAGGAAGAGTACTATCACAGTCATACATGAATGAGTAGGGAGAGTGCTATCACAGTCATACATGGGTGAGTAGGGAAAGTGCTATCACCGTCATACATGAATGAATAGGGAGAGTGCTATCACATTCATACATGTGAGTAGGGAGAGTGCTATCACAGTCATACATGAATGAGTAGGGAGAGTGCTATCACAGTCATACATGTGAGTAGGGAGAGTGCTATCACAGTCATACATGAATGAGTAGGGAGAGTGCTCTCACAGTCATGCATGTGTGAGTAGGGAGAGTACTATCACAGTCATACATGAATAAGTAGGGAGAGTGCAATCACAGTCATACATGTGTGAGTAGGGAGAGTGCTATCACAGTAATACATGTGTGAGTAGGGAGAGTGCTATCACAGTCATACATGAATGAGTAGGGAGAGTGCTATCACAGTCATACATGAATGAGTAGGGAGAGTGCTATCACAGTCATACATGTGAGGGTAGGGAGAGTGCTATCACAGTCATACATGTGTGAGTAGGGAGAGAGCTATCACAGTAATACATGAATGAGTAGGGAGAGTGCTATCACAGTCATACATGTGAGGGTAGGGAGAGTGCTATCACAGTCATACATGTGTGAGTAGGGAGAGTACTATCACAGTCATACATGTGATGGTAGGGAGAGTGCTATCACAGTCATACATGTGTGATTAGGGAGAGTGCTATCACAGTAATACATGTGAGGGTAGGGAGAGTGCTATCACAGTCATACATGTGTGAGTAGGGAGAGAGCTATCACAGTAATATATGAATGAGTAGGGAGAGTGCTATCACAGTCATACATGTGAGGGTAGGGAGAGTGCTATCACAGTCATACATGTGTGAGTAGGGAGAGTACTATCACAGTCATACATGTGATGGTAGGGAGAGTGCTATCACAGTCATACATGTGTGATTAGGGAGAGTGCTATCACAGTAATACATGTGTTAGTAGGGAGAGTACTATCACAGTAATACATGTGTGAGTAGGGAGAGTACTATCACAGTAATACATGAATGAGTAGGGAGAGTACTATCACAGTCATACATGTGAGGGTAGGGAGAGTGCTATCACAGTTATACATGTGAGGGTAGGGAGAGTGCTATCACAGTCATACATGTGTGAGTAGGGAGAGAGCTATCACAGTAATACATGAATGAGTAGGGAGAGTACTATCACAGTCATACATGTGAGGGTAGGGAGAGTGCTATCACATTCATACATGTGTGAGTAGGGAGAGTGCTATCACAGTCATACATATGTGAGTAGGGAGAGTGCTATTAACGTCATACATGTGTGAGTAGGGAGAGTGCTATCACAGTCATACATGTGTGAGTAGGGAGAGTGCTATCACAGTCATGCATGTGTGAGTAGGGAGAGTGCTATCACAGTCATACATGTGTGAGTAGGGAGAGTGCTATCACAGTCATACATGTGTGAGTAGGGAGAGTGCTATTAACGTCATACATGTGTGAGTAGGGAGAGTGCTATTATCGTCATACATGTGTGAGTAGGGAGAGTGCTATCACAGTCATACATGTGTGAGTAGGGAGAGTGCTATTAACGTCATACATGTGTGAGTAGGGAGAGTGCTATCACAGTCATACATGTGTGAGTAGGGAGAGTGCTATCACAGTCATGCATGTGTGAGTAGGGAGAGTGCTATCACAGTCATACATGTGTGAGTAGGGAGAGTGCTATCACAGTCATACATGTGTGAGTAGGGAGAGTGCTATTAACGTCATACATGTGTGAGTAGGGAGAGTGCTATCACAGTCATACATGTGTGAGTAGGGAGAGTGCTATCACAGTCATACATGTGTGAGTAGGGAGAGTGCTATTAACGTCATACATGTGTGAGAAGGGGTAGTGCTTTAAAGAGGTACTTGGGTGCAGTAGTGTAGTGTTATATATTTTGTGCGTGTTTTGGTGGGATGGGAGGATTGGATTTGTATTTATGTGGCTCTTTTAGTGTCATATTTATCTGTGAAATACGACCAATATTTCAATAAATGAATGGAGGATTTTAAGAGCAATGAATTTTCAAAGGTTTTTCAATATATTCTCCATTTACTTTAGCATCTTCTTAATAAAAATGAAATTCTTTCGTACATTAAAAGAATTATTACTCATTGGGAATTAAAAATCCCTAAAGTAATAATAGTATTTAATTATAATAAAATTAAATTAAAACCAAATTCTGGAATATATTGAATGACTTACGATAAGCTATCAATCAACAGTGTTTGCCTAAACTATAGGAAAGAAATGTATGCCCAGATTTGTGAGGCTAAAGCCGGGCAAACAAGTTTTATGGCACGTGAATGCTTGACAACCATAAATAAAGTATCCATAAACAAGTTAAGCTATTATAGGATGTTGTATTGGTTAAAACCTTTTTGTTCGTAAAGAATCAAAATAAAACTAGTATTTGATTAAAGTTATTTAATATGAATATAACCAGCCTCAAACAAGAGTATGTGCTTAAAACTTAATAAAACGTCCGCATGTGATTTGCGAAGTTTGAACATGAATATGTAAAAATGTAGACATTTAATTCATTTTATAACCTCATTATTAACTTTTGATGAATCTAGGGTTAGTAAAAGTTTGTTTTGAGATACAACCAACATTACATGAACTGAAACTATGTATTTATTAAATACAGTATTAATCGTTTAAACATAACAATTTTTATTTCATGTTTCCTAAAAAACTTGCGTTATTGAGCAAGTTTTTTTAGGAAAAAAGGTTTTTATAATGGAATAAAAAAGGTTACGTTAATGTTTATTTTTTATTCCAATCGATACTTATTTTTAAGACGGTTTTGTCGTTTGAAATGGTTTTATATACGAATTGGAACTATGCGACATTTGTCTGACGGCTCTGGTGAGCAGTGCTGTAATCCAGCTACTTGAGGACAAAGGCGTTGAGGAGATTGTAGGCGACAGGCCCTTTTCTCGGTCCTCTCAATAACGACATAGCGTCTGCTCAATGTTGCTATCAGCTGCTAGAGAATAAAGCACACTACTAGACAAGTCTGGGGTGTCCATGTTGGGTGGTAATTAGGCTTGTCAATTAGCTGAAAATCAGACCAACACTACGTGGTTCGGATTCCACGTAAATATGTAGGTCCTTATGTTAACCTGGTTATTGGGCAATTATTAAATAGCTCTTTCTGAGAAACAGTCGTCCTTAGTTAGTAACAATGATTACACTCGTTCATCTACACTCATTACAATCATACGCCTGTCATATTCACCCATGTCTTGACGATCGGCGTCTTATAGATAAATAATGAATAATTTCCCCTATTTTTATTTAGTAAAGGTAGTAACAATACATTTACTCCATACTGTTTCCTTAGTTTATGCTTATATTTACCCTAAATTTATTAATGAATAATGTCAAACCGTACATATTGTACTGTTGTATATTACGTTTTTCAATTTACAACTTAATTAAACAAATATTTATTTTAACTCTTATCTTAATATTATAAATAATAGTCGCATAAGAGATGATTAGCCATGACAATTAAATATATTAAAGAAACTTTAACTCAACAATTAAAATTAATATTAATATGCTCTGAAGGACTGTGACGGCAATCCAATCTGTGACTGCCTTACTCCCAAATTCTACTATGTATTCCCACACACCCTACATGTATACATGACTATTGGTCTCCTTTACAAAACCGCTGTCTTTTAAACTCTATCAAATAAAGGTATATAATTATTTCCATATTATTTTACCTATGTTTGCCAACTACTGATTATATGAAGCGTAATTTTTTTGTGAACACAATATTTGGGGTATGTTTTCCGTTCTGATTTAGGTATCCAAATGAGTTTTCTCAAAAGTATGGAAAAACCTAAACAAAAAATGAAATATGTTGAAATTATATTGCATTTTCTTCTGTTTGCCTATAAAAAAAGTACTAAAATATTTAAATGTGCTGTAGATGAAAGAATAATTAGCTAAATCAGTATTTCTAAATATCCACTAAACGTAAATCTTCCAGTATCAAAATAAATGTCCAATTACCTACTCTTACTAAAAAGAGAAGTATTCATTTAAAGACCATAACAAATACAACCAATGTACACAACAAAATTTAAAATATCTACAGGAAGCACTTAAACCATACAAATATGCGTCTTACAAACAAAATATGTTTTAAATGGCTTCCATATTATACTCTTCGCCTATGCATAGAATTCAAATAAGTCATCAAATTCAGGAAACTGTTTTCATTACGTTACTCTATTAACATAGAAGATTGAAAGGATTTAGGGAAAACGACTAGGTGCAATAACAGGTAATCGATCATGGGAGTGTTATACACACTGATAAATAGCTTACAGACTCCTACACACACACACACGCGCCCCGCAGCCACCCAATAAAAAGAAGAATCCATTAGGAATCACAAATGGCGAGCTTCCAGTGCAAATGGAGTGAGCTTAATGGAACTTGGAGTGCTTTCAGTAATCCTTGACAAATTGACAAAAAATATTACATTCAATTACTAAAACAAAGTTAGCACTAAACTACTTTCACTTCCGACCAACGATTTCCTCTTAATGTTTAAGCTTTCGTGAAAATTTTTAAGCTTGGGTGTAGTGTAGTAATTCACATACTTAGTCTGGGTTTTTTCATGACTGGAGACATTGAGTTTGACCCAAGCTTGTTACGGAGTGTTGTACTCCAACTACTTGAAGCCTGGTTGTTCTGGTGACTGAGGACATTGAGTTTGACCGAAGTTTGGGGCGTTGTATTGTATTTCAGCTAATTTTAATCTGAGATTTCTGTTTACTAAAGACATTGAGTTTAACCCAATCTTGGGGCATAGTGTTGCAGTCCAGCTACTGTGAGCCTGGGCAAGGAGTCTGTCTTGATACTGTTACGTTAATTACCTTGCCCTCAGTAATCATCGAAGATTTTACTTTACAAGTATTCGTATATGGTTCAGAATGGGTGGTTGGAAACGGTTGGACCGAATTTTCAAAGAGAAAAACGTACAAGTCGTGTTTGAATGGAGGGTAAGTCAATACCACTGTACGTCTATGGGCGGGCGGGTGGGTCAATACCACTGTACGGGTATGGGTGGGCGGGTGGGTCATACCTCCGTACGTGAATGGATGGGTGGGTGGGTCAATACCACCGTACGTGTATGGGCGGGTGGGTGGGTCAATGCCACTGTACGTGTATGGGCGGGTGAGTGGATCACTGCCACTGTACGTGTATGGGCGGGTGGGTGGGTCAATGCCACTGTACGTGTATGGGTGGGCGGGTGGGTTGGTCAATCTGCACCAATGTACTTGTATGGGCGGGTCAACTCTCTATACCAATGCACGTATAGTATAGTCAACTCTCCTTACCAATGCACCAATATACTGGTTAGTCCATATGAGTCGTATTTGACACCATTTTAATCCATCATCTAATCATGGATGGGCAGGGGAGCACGTGTGTGTGTGTATCCCAATATAGAAAATTTTAATGGCGCAGTTGCTCATTATTAAGAACATTTACAATTACATAAATCGTTCTTTATCATTTTAAAATCACTTTATAGAAAGCCAACAAATTCACACAAAATATACAGAGTAGTCCGATCAGAGTAGTCTATCAGACTTCCTCTGACTATATAAGAAGAAAAAAGAAAAAATAACAATATACACAAGATTGGAATGTAGGCAACAATGCACATCAATAAGGAATGTGAAATATCGTTACCCACTAAAATGCATCCAGTATGTTGTGATCAACTAAATATTGTATGTGTACTGAAAATAATTTTAAATAAAAATTACGTGACATCAAAAAACATTGGCATATACCTTATAAATAGTGTTATTCAAATAATCCGTACAAATGTGTTATTTGCATAGTTCGAATGATACAGTTTTACTCGAAACAGTGGTTCCAATGCATTCTTTTTATTCAGTTAAAATTGCATAAAGCTATCTAGGAGTAAAGTAAAATATATTTTATGTCAATATTTCACAACATGGTAGAACATGGTAGTAATGTTTTATGTTGCCATGATGTAGAACATGAATGTTGTCATACTCTAATATAGTCACATGTTTGACTACACTACTCACCACTAACATTTCATACAACAAGATGAAACATACGAAAATCTATAAAAATATGAATTTTAAAATGAATAACTGTTAAAATGAAATAAAATGAAAAATGTCTTTATAAAAGGGGAAAAAGTTAGGACTGTAAATTCCTCCCTAACACTTAACCCCAAAAAGTAAAATGTAGTTGTTATTTAGTTGTCATCTAGTTTTCTGTTCAAAAGTCTAATATTTTTAATGCTACATTTGATCTCCATATTAGGGGACTCATAATGTAAATATAGATTTTTATAAATCGTCAATAATATATGAATGTGTATGAATGAGAATATTACTTTTTCTAACTTACGTTATTTTACCACCAGATTTTCTGTACTTCAAAATTATTTTGACTTTTGTTGTCATCGAACTTTGAGATTCGATACCTTGGAGTAATTTGGTCAAGTAATCAAAATTAAAGATTGTGTATCATAATTTTCATTAGTACGTTCATGAAGCCAATATAAAGACGAAAAGTAACATATTATATAACTTTAAATTTGAAACTTTTTGAAATAAAAGTAAAAAAAAACCGCCGTAGACATAATTTCTGTTTTGACTCTCACACGCTCGGTTATTGAGCCATCCGTCAGATGGTTGAAGCCCTACAAATTCCAACTGTAATTAATAGTCGAGAAGTCAATTCATTATCGGACAGTGGGGGCAAACAAGGCTCTCCCCGAAACCTACCCACCAACCCCCTCTCCTACGTCCGGGGTCAAAACATCATTTGTCCCGACGTGGAAATAATAAAGGGCCGGATAAATTAGTCCATCGATCAAGGCGTGTCAGATCTCGTGGAGAGAGAAAAAAGTTGGCTTTTCAATCTCCTACGAGTAGGGTAAATGGGGGGCTTCTGGGACTTGTTATGGGACCAATCATCTTCAGTATAAACTGTAGTTGATCGATTGTCCCAGCTGTAGTCCGGTAGTTAGGAAGTCATTAACTACTGTAGATCAGTAACGTTATACAATGCATTTTTATTTATGTATCTTATGTGTCTACATGCTTAACTGTGACCATCCTCTTTACACAGGGTAGTTTTTAAGCCCCATTTTTCTTCATTAAATTCTATATTAAACAGTAATTTTTACTCTAGAAACGTTATGTTTTATGACATCCAAAACTTCTGGAAGTGATATGAGATCTAGTATGTCAACTTCAAAACATTTAATGAGAAGCTGGCCATTTAATATTGTTTCTTTTTATTTATTTATTTTTTTATGATGAAGTCAATAGTAAAAAGGTTGTGCGTTTTTGTAAACTCACACGTTTAATATGTGACAGGTGAATTGGAAGACGTAAAAAAATAATCATGTGAAATATGGTTTGCTATTGTCTTTTTGTTTAGTACAATGGTGCAAACAAATTAAAAAAAAAAAAAAAAAACTAGTATATATTGCACGATTTAAAATTAAACTGTTTTAGATGATAATATTTTATAAAAAATATCCTAGCTGCTCTCCAAAATCTTACAACTGAGTGTTTCTCAAAAAAAGAGAAACCCCTTTTTATTCTTGATTACACCACTGTTTTTGAAAAAAATATAGTACAAAATTAGCATTTAGATAGTATCGTTAACAATCCGGATGGATCGGATTCCACGTAAAACTGTAGGTTCCTTAGTTGGTCCTGGTATTGGAATATTAATAAATAGCTCTTCTTAAGGAAAATATGACATTAATTAGTAATAATGACTACACTCGTTGATATTCACTCAACACACTGATTCACTCCTTATATCCACCCATATCTCTACGATCAGTGTCTTACTAATGAATGAATGAATGGTGCTGACCCACACATCTTGAACTTAAGTGAATCCGAAACGTTTGTTATGTCACAAAAAGTAATGTTTGGTCATGCATATTGTTCGTTGGGATGAGGGGTAGGGACGGAGCTAAAAACTACTGTGTATATGCTATCAGCCCTCGAGTAGTAGATTTAATCAATTACTGACAAACTATATAAATACCGGTGGTTTGTAAATATGTTGAAAACTATTAAAATTGTCAATAGTTAACTTTCTGTAGTTATATAATGCAATTGATATTAATTAATCTTTTTTTATGATATTCAATAGTTTTGAGGCCTAAGGTATTGGGGGGATGGGAGGGTCGATACCATTGTACACGAAGAGGTGGATTGGAGGGTAAATACCACTGTACATGTATGGTTGGATGGAAGAATTGGTACCATTATATACGTAGGGGTGGATTGGAGGGTAAATACCACTGTACATGTATGGTTGGATGGAAGAATTGGTACCATTATACACGTAGGGGTGGATTGGAGGGTAAATACCACTGTACATGTATGGTTGGATGGAAGAATTGGTAGCATTATACACGTAGGGGTGGATTGGAAGGTAAATACCACTGTACATGTATGGTTGGATGGAAGAATTGGTACCATTATATACGTAGGGGTGGATTGGAGGGTAAATACCACTGTACATGTATGGTTGGATGGAAGAATTGGTACCATTATACACGTAGGGGTGGATTGGAGGGTAAATACCACTGTACATGTATAGTTGGATGGAAGAATTGGTACCATTATATACGTAGGGGTGGATTGGAGGGTAAATACTACTGTACATGTATGGTTGGATGGAAGAATTGGTACCATTATACATGTAGGGGTGGATTGGAAGGTAAATACCACTGTACATGTATGGTTGGATGGAAGAATTGGTACCATTATATACGTACATACTGTACATGTATGAGTGAATGGGTCAATATCTCTATTCGTTTATGAGTAGTTACAATCCCCTTGATAATTATAGATTGTTCTTTCTACAGCTGAAACTAAACAGGTATTTGCTTTACAAAATTAAACTCAAAATGAAAAAAAATGATTTAAAAAAACTCCAACATATTTTGCAATTTAAGCTTAATCGACAGGTTTACTGTTTTAAATCTTAGGCTGAAGAATAAATGAACATTTCAGAAGTGTGGGCCCTACATCAGCTGGAAACGAGTTCACAGAGTCTGGGTTACGGGCTATTTGAGACCCTTCCGTTTGGTTATTTAAAACCCAAACGATATTACGATATTGATTCCTTTGTGCAACTGAATTCGATTGACAATCGACTTTCGATTAAAGTTATATTTAATGCCAATTATTGTTTATTGTGAGTTTAAATTTGATTTGATTATTTGATTATAGATGAAACGATTAGATGTGATATTAGTAATGAAAATGTTTGGTTTTGATTACGGGCTGCTTCAAATTTATGTGTTAAAGTGAAATTTAGCTTGGCTCGTTCTTTTATGCCAATAAAGAACAATTATAAAATATAATTATAAATACAATTATAAAGTATCAGTAAACTGAGATATGATGTACTAAAGCTATTATTTAGATAAAAATTATATTAAATAATATGCTATGACATTTTTAAATTTAGTGCTTTTGTTTTACCTAAGACTTTAATTATTTATATTTATTTATTTGAATACGTCTTTTATTTAATCGGATTTCAGATATAGTTTTAGTAATCACTAAGTATCTAAAACATCCCTGAATGCATTTTAAAGAATATAATATGTGTATGTTTTTAATTGAAATAGGTTTGTGTAATTTGAAATATCAAAAACTGATAATTATTGAGATTTGTTGTGTTTGATTTACAAGTTTATTTAAGTACCAAAAAAAGTTGTATTTATATTACACTATGGCATGGTGGTAATTGAAACTCTAAGTCATAACAATTATCCATTACTAATATGACAATCATAGAGATAGGGTTGAATGAGTGCGATGAGTGTAGATGAACGAGTTTAGTCAGTGTTACTGTTTCTTAGAGAAAGCCATTTATTAATAGCCAGACATACAGGGGGTAATTAAGCGACTTGCAGTTTTTCTTGTAATCTGAACCTCGAATTATTGGTTTTATTTTGACTATTACCCCACATGAATACTCCAGACTTGTCTAGTAGTGTCTACGTGGATGGCAACCATTGAGCGGACGCCATGTCGAGCATGCCGCGCAAAGAGTCTATCGCCTACAATCTCCATAACATTGTTCTCTAGTAGCTGCGTTACAGCACTGCGTCACTAGTTCCGACAATACGCAGATAATACTTGACAATAATTATTTGATATGTCCTAAAAACAAAAATCAAATAACTGAATAATTCCGCTAAAGGAAAATCCCTAAATTAGTGCTGAAAAAGTTATTCTAAGTAACATGCATTTCCGAGTAAGAAAATAAAAGCTAAATCGTCTAAAACACATAAATGGTCAGATTCCGTAGTATGACATCCAAATGCAATTGGGTTAGATTAGGTTAAGTTTGGTTTGGTTAGGTTTGGTTTGGTTACTTTAAGTTAGGTTAGGTTTGGTTTGGTTAGGTTATGTTACTTTAAGTTAGGTTTGGTTAGGTTAGTTCAGGTTAGGTTTGGTTTGGTTACTTTTAAGTTAGGTTTGGTTTGGTTATTGTAAGCTAGGTTTGGTTTGGTTTGGTTAGGTTACTTTAAGATAGGTTTCGTTAGGTTAGTTTAGTTTAGGTTAGGTTAGGTTAGGTTAGGTTAGGTTACTTTAAGCTAGGTTTGGTTATGTTAGTATAGGTTATATTATATGATTACAGCTGTATAATATAGTTTCTATACAGGGAACATATAAATGAATCTGACCCACATAAATATATCACGGTCAGAGAACTAGGTTATTCTCCAGATCTTTCAAGGAAGAAAATACGTGACACAGTTTTCAAGTTTTGAACCTAGCGTATGGATCATAAAATAATGTTGAACATTTGAACAAGTATTGGTAAACAATAAATGTTGTCTGCCTACTGAATCTACTCTCGCTCTCTGTGCGGTATCCTACCGCCTATGACGTCACTGCAGGTGTGCGGTAGCAGGTTTACCCAGGTCAGACTTGTCCAGCAAGTTCCGATACATTTTTTCTAACTCCAGGCGCTGGCGGGGCTCCTAGCTCGAAATCACCGAGACCCCACACCTGCCACCTTACCCCTCCCGCACCTCCTCTCTCACTCACCGACAAAACTTTCACGAACTTTCCGAAACACACTTATATCACGGCAGATTCATAAATGGATTTAGACGGGTAACATGTTCCAACAAATCTTTGTTTGCCTAGTTCCTGAACATGTCTCTACTTCTCCTCTCTCCCACCTCGTCTTCACTCACTTATCGGAGGTAGAAATATGTCTTTTCCACGATCGGATCTTATTTGCCTTGACAGTTTTATTTGCGGGTGGAGTTCACTGTAAAAGTCCCATAAAGTATATTTTGCATATTGACTCACTTCCTTATAAGTGGAAATTAAAAAATAAATCAATTAATAATTTTATTAATCAAAAGTATATACTACTTGTACATTCCCAGTATTTCTAGAGCTCTCTAGCCTGATTAGGAGGCTGTATTTATCGAAACATACATTAATGTACACAGTATAACTAATATGTATAACAAAAGTAACTATAAATTAAATATGAACTACTTAAATATTACTTAAACATAATTGCTATGATGCAAATTAAATTTATCAATCAATTTTACACAGTAAAGTGTTGACTGATTGCAATATTTTATTGACCTATATAAAACATTATGAGATGTTCTCCAATTAATATGATCAAATGGGTGTGGCTTACTAGCAGTGAATCGTTGGTAGCTCTCAATATCTATGATACATTTCATGTAAATCTATATTTTCAGCCCCACACCAACTTGTATGTTTAAACATCCCTTTCCTATACAATATTACTCCAAATAAATGAGATATAATAGATAATAAAACTCAATAAATAACAAAATGTAACAAATAACAACAATGAGAATAAATACAACAGATAAATAAATAAATAGCAAAATAAACTATGTAAACTCAGCAATATAATATATTTATTTTAAAAGAAGGTACATTCTTTTAATAATAAAAGAACCTTTTAAAAAATATATTCATTCCTTCCCAGATAAAACCATAATTAGTTCGTTTTTTTTTTCTAAGTTGATATTCTTCTGAGTGAAAATAAAATATAGTTTGTTATTCGTTTTGTATTTACAAATTTTTTTATACTTGTATTATAAAACGATTAAATAAGTACTTTAACTTATAGTACCACGAAAAATAGTTATACATTTACATTTAACAAATCGATTACATAGAAAACGAGACAACATCACGATAAAACAACTTATCCACTATTGTATTCTTGATATAGCATGTTATACGTAAAATGTAGTTAATCATATTCAAACAGTCGAGCACACTTTTATCTAACTTTTTAGATAAGCTAAATAGGATCAAGATAAAAATAACAAGTCATGTGTATATCTTACTGCGAGTCATACATTCAATACAAGTAAATATCATACAGCAAAAATGTATTACAATATAAGTACAAAACGTAGAAATTCTGTGGATATAAATTTGGGAAACTACAACTACCATTATCAGACTTATTCTTAAGTGAACATGTTTATTAGTAATGACAAACCTACTTACACATATACGTACAGTGGTATTGACACTACCACTCACCCATACACATACATTGATAAAGGAGGTACATGTTCAATGGTATTGACCAACCCTCCCACAGATACACGAACAGTGGCCTTGACTTACCAACCCACCCATTCACGTTCATTGTTAACGGAGGGATATGTTTAGTGGTACCCTTGATTATATACGCAGGTGCGTATATAATCAAGGGTGGTACTAACCCACTCACCTACATTGGTATTCCATATTTTGTGAAATTCTCTGGTTTGAGGAATGTGAATGTGGTTTCCCGAAATCAATCACCATAAAAATGTGTACATTTTGTACGTATATTGCAAATAATATATATGTTGTGAGTTCACTTGTGTTGTTAGTATGCTGTTTAAGAAACACTCACACGTACTAACACGTAAAATGCTGTTTAAGAAACTAATGGTATATTATCATTTTGAAGGTGTAAATTATTAAAACAAATTGTATGCGTTTTGGGTTGATTTTTAGTTGTGATTATTTACGGACACAGTGAATAAACTGTACGGCCAGTTGCAGAGACTTATTTTTTGCTGCATTTTGGAATCCAAAGTGACGTTAATTAACAAGGAATACTTACTTCTTTAAATTCTTTTGCCACTTAACCTACAAAACCAAAATTTCTTGTAGCGGTTTCTTTCTGAAATGGCAAATGTCTCGAATTTGAAGATTCCAAAATCCCTTCATAACATCTACCGGGAAAAATATCGTAAATCCGACATTTCTACAGTTAATTAGCCCGACAGAGATCTCGATTGAGTAAATACCAACATATCCAGCCAAATTCCAAACTCTTTAAGCGGCTCGTTTAAACATATCTGCGTGAAATGATGAATATGTGACACTTTGGAGTCTTACACGTGTCACGTGGTTTCCATTAGTAAGTTAAAAAAATCATGGATGGCAGCATTCTTCGAGAGCCATGATAACTATGTTGGATTTTCGCCACAAAATACTTGAAGAGTCTTCCACACATGCCATCATACTGAATTTTATTTTCCATAAACCAAATGTTAGTTTCAAAACAAAATGTCAGCTTTACTTATGAACATAAAATACTTAATAGGGCAGATTTTTTTTCTGTTTTGGTTATCTCTACAAATAAAAGAGAAATCCCTCACACACTCATCACTAATTCGTCCACTTCCCTTGGTGTTACAGAGCTTAAATTTGGTACAATTTTTTTTTTTTTTTTTTTGTAGGCCAAATAGGAAAACTAAAGTATTTTCATCTTGATAAAATACTCCTAAGGGTTAGAAACCACCCCTAAAAGATTGTTCCATAAGGCTATCATAGGGCTGATTTTAGTAAATTAATAACAGTAAATTAATATTGAGTTTTTATATTATGATATGCTATTATGAGAGGGAACCACGTGGGAAGGGCAAGCAAGTACAGATAATAACCCCGTACTGAATCACGGGCTGTCGGCTTGTTTTTTATATCAGTAACTATTGTTGTAATTTCTTTTCTCAGGGGCACTAATCACACTTGTTTAATAAACCATCTTAAATTTAAAAACATATGTTAAAAAATTAAAGTTGAGACGTTTCAAAGTGAAGTAATGTTTCATTGCAACACGTGAATGACAGCTACTCATAACTGGCACTGTCTGGTAGCCAAGCGAGGAAGGTGAGGAACTGCCACGACTGTTCAAATAGACGACAACTGACCTTTTTCAAAATGCAACACCAAGAACAGGTCAGAAACGAGATTGTAATAACATTTTTCACTAGAGAAGACTGTAAATAAGTATTTTTAAATATAATACTTGGTGGTCACATTTTATTTCAATTTATAACCACAGTAAATAAATTGCGTTTTAAAGAGCCTTCAAATTGTTTGGAAAGTCCATATTTATATCAATTATTACAACCTTTACTAACTTAATCTAAGTGATGAAATTGTTTTATTTTTAGATTTGAATTGTTGTTTTTTGATGTAAATATTTTTCATTGGCTGAACTTTGATATCCGATGTTTACTGAAAGATGGGATGGAGTGGTGGTCTGAGCAGAGGTTCATTACTCCAAAAGCCAAACAACCGTTATAATGGACCTGGAATGAAAACAAAATAATTATCAGTAAAAAGTGTCTTACTTCGTTGTTTCATGTAATCTAAACATAATAACTCTCATGGAAAATATTTAATTTCATATATAATTAAAGTTCATTGTGTGCTTTATTTTATTACCATATTCATGGAAATGTACAAAGAATCACACTCAACACAAAATCATTCTTTAGTGAAAATCTCTGGTTCCATACTGGTCAACTCATTAGTTATATTAAACACTTTATTATATGTACATTTATTACTTGCAGAATACTTCCATAACTATTTGCCATGTGATTTTCACTTCCTTGGTGTTTTATTTAAATAGTTACGTTCAGAAATAAAATTTAAAAACAATAAAAAGTACGAAATGTCTATTTTATATGTCATGTGGGTCCAAGATACCAGTTTATCAATGAACTTCAATTTACAAATTTTTAAGTGGACGTTAACTTCCATTTTTTATGAGAACGATAGGTGATGAAGACGTGGACAAATCCATGCAATAAACGTAGTATACACACACACACATATATATATATATATATATATATATATATATATATATATATATATATATATACGTTTGCTAGACACTTATATGCATATGCATACGTCTGTTAGAAACGTATAATATATGCGTTTGCTTAAACCTTTACACAGTTAAAAAAAAAATGGTTTAACTTAAACAGAGACTTAAACAGTTTTTTTAATATTAGCAAACCAATAAAAGTCTGATAAACAAATTGTTTACCTCCATAGGGAAATGCTCATAGAACATCGGTGGGAGGTTAGCAATCAGGGCTGTCCTAGATTGCTGGCATGCAGTGGCGCATTCAGTGTCACTGCACATTCATGTGACAGTCATTAGTTACGTCAAAATGGCGGCCAAATATTTACTAATGGCTATACATACGACTGACTAATGTGATAGTTTGGGTAAACAATGTCATGTGTCATGTATTGTTGCAGATGAGAGGGGCTGGAACGCGCATTGTTGTCGTTTGGCCGTACTACTAATTACAATTGTTACACATTTCCCCTCCCTCCACTCTTCTCCAATAGAAGGCGAATTATCAATGATCACGAGTCTTAATAACTTTCTTACTTCTTAACTCTTGAAGAAGAGTAAGACCTGTTATTAAATTATATTCATCTACTTATCGACAAGAATAATTTTTATCTTTTATTCAATTTATTTGTTACCTTTAAAACTTCAAACGCTGATAAATTCATGAATGCGAATTGAGAATGAGTGTAGATGAGCAAGTGTAGTCTTTGCTACTAAGTAAGGTCAACGGATTTTTAGTTATGGCCATTTATTACTACTACCAACCGTCATAATTAATTACCCTACCATATCAATCCTTCATTTTATCATGAAATATTAGTAACCTTGTACTCGTAAACACGACTATATATGCCTCCCACCCACCTTACACTGAGGAGAAATAATGATTAACTTGGTACCCAACGTACTTATGTCGGCACTAGTGGGACAGTGCTGTAACCCAGCTACTTTGGTACAAAGTGTTCTGGAGATTGTAGGCGATAGGATCTATATTCGCTCCTCTAAGTACTGATATGACGTCCCCTCAATGGTTGCCATCGACGTGGACAATAATAGAGAAGTTAGAGGTGACCATATTGAGTGATGGTCAGGGTCTGGGTATTAAATAAGGAAGATAACTGAGTATCAGGATTTCCAGTTAGCTGAATATCACATAAATTGTACGTGGTTAAGACTCCACGTAAATCTATAGATCCTTTAGTTGCTCTTGTTATTAGGCTGTTAATAAATGGCTTTTTCTAAGGATCAGTCGACCTTAGTTAGCAACAATTACTACACTCGTTCATCTACACTCATCACACTCATTCTAACCTCACATTTACCCGTATCTGTACGATCGGTGTCTTAAAAATGAATAATTAATAATAATCTTGTATATGTCTTCCAAATTCCAGTAACAAGACTAAATACTTAACCTCTTCCAGTGCCTACTTATCCTACACATCTACACTATGCCATCCTACCTACTCTAATTACGAATAAAAATAAAAGTTTTACTGAAACTTACCCTATTTGTAAGGACGACTTCAAAACAACAAACTAATGTTCCCCCTCCTATTGGTCATGCTACTGTAAGACATTGAGACAAATAGTGACTCCCCTTAAATCACTATAAGTCCAAGCACGACTAACTATTTAATCCGGTAAATTGCAGCAAAACAATTATTGAGACCATTGGTATTCGTATACTCCCAATAACGTACAGTTGTGCTTAGAAACTAAACTATATTAAAATGTGTAATGATACCGTGAAAACAATGGTATTGACGACATATATGTTGACCCACCCACCCACCTACACAGGGTGTTAGAAAATTACTGGGCAAAACTTTGGGAAACAACTACACAGGTAAAAATAAATAAAAAGTGTCAGTGAATGTGTATCTTATCTAGCTTAGTTTGGCGTCTGTCTGTCTGTATGTGTGTTAAAAAAAAAAAATATACCTTATCACATAAATGGTATTAGCTATAGTTTGGAACTTGACACGATTATTTAACACAAGTATATTTCTTCATTATTTTGAAAATAAATAACATCATTAATTATATTGCAACCTACATTATTTGTTATATTTAATACAACACTTTTTTTATACTGACAGTCTACCTCATAAGATTTAATTGTTCAAGTTATAGTCGTACAATCATACACATACAGTGCTATTGACCCACACGCCCACCCATACACGTAGAGTAGTATTGACTCACCCACACACCCATACACGTACAGAGGTATTGACCCACCCATACACATACAGTGCTATTGACCCACCCATACACGTACAGAGGTATTGACCCACCCGCCCAACCATACACGTACAGTGGTATTGACCCACCCGCCCACGCATACAGGTGCATTGGTATTGACTTACCCGCCCACCCATACACGTACAGTTGTATTAACTCACTCGCCCACCCATACACGTACAGTAGTATTGACTCACCCACCCACCCATACACGTACAGTGGTATTGACTCACCCACCCACCCATACACGTACAGTGGTATTGACTCACCCACCCACCCATACACGTAACACCCATATACGTACAGTAGTATTAACCCACCCACCCACCCATACACGTACCATCCATACACCTACTACCTATACACGTACAGTGGTATTGACTAACCCACCCACCCATACACGTACAGTGACATATACTCTAAAAATATAAAAATAAAATTCTCACCCGTTTCGAAATGGCAGCTGTTTAAAAATGTTAAAGCTAAATTTCATGAAAACTAAAGCAAAAGCAAAAAGTTGTCCCGGTACCTAATATTTATCTTAAAAAGAGACCAGCTTGTTGGTACCTTATTTTTTACAATCGGACAGTAAATAACTGAGAAAATGTAATTTTTCTTATTTTGTGCAAAATGTGACTGGTGGTTTTGTTCAAGACCCAAGTATACGAAGGTTTAAATACATTTTGCACACAATCAGAAAAATGACATTTTATCAGTTATTTACTGCCCTATTGGACCAAATGAGGTACCAAAAGATTTGCCTTTTCTTAAGCTAAATATTAGGCATCGGGACAACTTTTTTCTCTGGTTTTCATGAAAATCAGCAGTAACATTGTTTAATGCCCACCATTTTGAAACGGGTGAAAACATTACTTTATATTTTTCGAGTATATTAGGTGGTGTGAAGTTCAATATTTGTGTCAAGATAGCTAATACCTTTTAGGAGACAAGGTATTTTTTTTTTAAACACACACACAGACAGACGCCAAACTATGTGAGATAAGACACATCTTCATAGAAACTGTTTTTGTCCCGAAGTTTTGCCCTAAACTTTTCATACACCCTGTATATGTACAACGGTGTTGGCCCGTAGTAAATACGTTTAAAGGTCTACTACTAACGTGTTTGGGAGGACAGAAGGACTTCGGTGGTGGTTCAGTTAGGACATCCATCATATTCAGAATAAGGATAAACCTTTTTCTTACTGTACATTATTAATATCATTGATTACAGTGACCATTCTACACACAAGCTCTCCTAGATTACGCATAATGTTTGGTGAAAGACCAGAGATTATGGGCAGGTGTTTTGAATTATTATAATGAAAAGTGAAGAAAAGCTAAAATGTCTAAGGTGTTTACAAACCAATGGACAGAAGGAAGCAAAGTATTTACTGTAGATGTGCTCCTATGCTCCTATCTAACGGTGAATGAACTTAAATAAGAACTTGGACGACTCTTTAGAAACTAATAGATCAGTTATTAGTCAACTCAGCGTATGCAGGAAAAAAAATAGAGAGAGAGAGAGAGGGAGAGAGAGAGAGAGAGGGAGAGAGAGGGAGAGGGAGGGAGGGAGAGAGAGAGAGACAGAGAGGGAGAGGGGGAGAGAGGGGGAGAGAGATTGAGAGAGAGAGAGAGAGAGAGAGAGAGAGATTGAGAGAGAGAGAGAGATTGAGAGAGAGAGAGAGAGAGAGAGAGAGAGAGAGAGAGAGAGAGAGAGAGAGAGAGAGAGAGAGAGAGAGAGAGAGAGAGAGAGAGAGAGAGAGAGAGAGAGAGAGAGAGAGAGAGAGAGAGAGAGAGAGAGAGAGAGAGAGAGAGAGAGAGAGAGAGAGAGAGAGAGAGAGAGAGAGAGAGAGAGAGAGAGAGAGAGAGAGAGAGAGAGAGAGAGAGAGAGAGAGAGAGAGAGAGAGAGAGAGAGAGAGAGAGAGAGAGAGAGAGAGAGAGAGAGAGAGAGAGAGAGAGAGAGAGAGAGAGAGAGAGAGAGAGAGAGAGAGAGAGAGAGAGAGAGAGAGAGAGAGAGAGAGAGAGAGAGAGAGAGAGAGAGAGAGAGAGAGAGAGAGAGAGAGAGAGAGAGAGAGAGAGAGAGAGAGAGAGAGAGAGAGAGAGAGAGAGAGAGAGAGAGAGAGAGAGAGAGAGAGAGAGAGAGAGAGAGAGAGAGAGAGAGAGAGAGAGAGAGAGAGAGAGAGAGAGAGAGAGAGAGAGAGAGAGAGAGAGAGAGAGAGAGAGAGAGAGAGAGAGAGAGAGAGAGAGAGAGAGAGAGAGAGAGAGAGAGAGAGAGAGAGAGAGAGAGAGAGAGAGAGAGAGAGAGAGAGAGAGAGAGAGAGAGAGAGAGAGAGAGAGAGAGAGAGAGAGAGAGAGAGAGAGAGAGAGAGAGAGAGAGAGAGAGAGAGAGAGAGAGAGAGAGAGAGAGAGAGAGAGAGAGAGAGAGAGAGAGAGAGAGAGAGAGAGAGAGAGAGAGAGAGAGAGAGAGAGAGAGAGAGAGAGAGAGAGAGAGAGAGAGAGAGAGAGAGAGAGAGAGAGAGAGAGAGAGAGAGAGAGAGAGAGAGAGAGAGAGAGAGAGAGAGAGAGAGAGAGAGAGAGAGAGAGAGAGAGAGAGAGAGAGAGAGAGAGAGAGAGAGAGAGAGAGAGAGAGAGAGAGAGAGAGAGAGAGAGAGAGAGAGAGAGAGAGAGAGAGAGAGAGAGAGAGAGGAGAGAGAGAGAGAGAGAGAGAGAGAGAGAGAGAGAGAGAGAGAGAGAGAGAGAGAGAGAGAGAGAGAGAGAGAGAGAGAGATAGAGAGAGAGAGAGAGAGAGAGAGAAGAGAGAGAGAGAGAGAGAGAGAGAGAGAGAGAGAGAGAGAGAGAGAGAGAGAGAGAGAGAGACTGTTGCTACTTATGAAAATAGAACATGAACTAATTTAACTTAACATGAAATTCTGCATGAGGGGACCTATATGAGTGGACAGTGTTCTAGTTTCTATAGACAATGTTTATGTTAACTAGTACACACAAACACAACAACTGTTTTAATTTATGTTTAACATTACTTTGTTCCTCTATGCATTTTTTTTTCTTCAGGTGACCATATTTTTGTTATAAGAAGTCCGCGGCTCCAGTCATGTATTCGAATGGAGACTAGACCCATAATGTACGTTAAGTCTAAAGCACAGATTTATTTACGAATATTGTTCATCAAATATTGTATCTATTCTACCTTTATAAACATTTATTGCTTTGCCCTCTTTGGTGTTCCAGAAATGGTATCGACGTAATTAATGATTTATAGATTGAATGTGTAGTTGAACTGGTAATCCGCCTAGTAGCTCCAGCGGACAGATTTAACCAGCTTTGAATATAAACTAATATAAACAGCAATCAGTAATCGGCAACGTTTGTGTACACTGTTAAGTATGGGATAAATATTGCATCAAATAAATGGAAGGGATTCATTGATTATGAATGAAATGCAGCGTAGTTTAAATATATACGAGGGACTGTGTATGTTCTGATAGACTGGGGACGTTAATTATCAGCAACGTTAATTACACCTCGATTTTATGTTTTCATGAATTGAATAAGTCCTACTTAGTTAATGGCTAAATTGTATACTTTGCGATATATTTACCAACTAATTCTAGTATTAATATCAATTATGAGCTGGATTTTAACGAGGAAAAAAGCGTGTTGTTATTTAGAACTTCCTATTATATACAATCAAAAAACGATGTACTGACTTATCACAAAATCTCCGGAGCTATTGAAGAAATGTTGATGAAACTTATAGGAAAGTTAGCTTTTGCATAATAGATATCTACTAAGAAAGGATTTCTTGAAATTCCATTCATAAGTGGTAGAAACAGCCCCTCATCGTTTCCTTTTCTCATCAAGAGTAACATTGGCTTTAATTTAACAAGTTATTTCCAACAGCTGATACAAAGACCACAAAGACATTAATAGCCCAAGAACAGTTTGACCAACTGATTTAAATTGCTGAACACTTCATAACATTGACATCACTATACAGTACAAAAAACTATCCAACTATTTATCCTTTGCTACTATTAAATAGTAGCATTTCAATAATAGTATTTATTTGGTTTAAAGTTATATGGAGTTAGAATTGTCAAATGGCAGAAAGTTGAGCTATGGGTAGCTTAATTTCTATTTTCTGCTGTATAGTAATGGTATGGTAAATAAATTATATAAATTTCAAGTAAATTGGTAAATTTGTTCTTTATTTATTGTTTTATTTATTTATTTATCATAAACACAAAAAATTTTGTGGAAAAAATACCATTTTTTACATTTTGTATTTTAATTTACTACGAATTGCTTACACTATGAGCCCATTAATTGTCACTTGTAAAGGGTTTCCCGTGATAGTTGACATTTATTTAGCATTTTTTCTAACTAAATAAACTAAATGTTTGATAAAAACCCCTGTTTTGGACAAAAATACTTAATCTCTTTTACGATTTTTCCTAACTGAAAACTAACGTTCAGTGCTTGGATACAACACTTTGATTCAGACCTTCTGTCAGCAAATATAATGGAACGAATTCCAATTCAATTATCTTTTAGAGTTCGCTTGATAAGGAATATTAATTTATAATACAAACAATATATAAAACACGGTAAACTTTGTTTTACAAAACGAATATTGAAATACTTTTTCAGAACAATATTAACACTGATGTAATATTAAACCACAATGGTATTGAAAAATTATAATAACAGCTTTTTACGTCTGTCTACAAATTAATTTGCAACGAAAGAAAACACCGAACATTATAAAAGTGTCGCTCATCACACCGGTATTACAATGTCACACGTCATATAAAGTGTCAACCGGTTTCCACGTTGAATGATTAAAACGTTGACCGCCAAGGAATGTTTTGATTGTGGCCGGCTCAAATTTCTATTCGTGATATTTTGACATGGAATGCTGGAAATGAAAACCGAGCAGACTTTTTCAACTGCGTGTTCTTGTTGATTGTATTGTTTTTATAGAACTATAGCCATAGTTATGTTTGGGTTGAATTTATATTGTTGCAACGATTGTTATTTTTATACCTCCATATTGACCATTTATCGTAAATATTTTTATTGCCTTGTAATATCGACATCTTTGTTGTTATGACTTAGTTTCAGAATTTGAGAAAATAAGATATATTGGTTACAGTTTAATTTTTCTTAAAATCCATAGAATGTCATTCTTTATAAGAATTAGTGGAATTCTTCTAAACTATTATATTTCAAAAATTCTTACCCCAAATAAATTCCTAACCATAACATAAAAGTGTTTTAAGTTATACTTTACGTCAAGTGACGAAAAACTATTATTTTAATCACAATTCTTTAAATAACATTAATGATCGCAATGACGTAGGACTTTTGATTTGAAACCCCTTGCACATGAAGTTTTCTCGTATTGTTATAGCAGCGAAGAGAACCAACTAAGTACATCTTATCACTTAGTTTCTACAGCATGGTACAGTTACAGATTAATGGTAGTTACAGATTATTGCAAACTAATGTCAGTTAAAGATTTTTCCACATATAAATCCTACAAATCTCTAAGCAATCATTTTAAGAAATAACAATGTTTTTATTATAAGAATAAATTAATATGTTTTGGCTGTAGTGGAACTTGTTTTGTTCTATTTAGAGAATATTATCTTCTCAATACAATTTGTTAATATTAAAATATCACTTAAATTAGTATTTTTCTTTTTTTTAGCTTCACTCGACAGTTTACATGGGCCTGCAGGCCTGTGCGTCAACTTTATTCAACGAGTGAAGTACCGACCATTGGTTCAGTGGAGATTCGAACCTTGGACCCTCCACAGTTTGAAGCTTTAACCACTGAGCCACCACGCGGGGAAACTGACTAGTGACTATACTGCTTGGTAATATACATAAAATATACAGTACATGACTTGTTGAATTTAAGCCTAAAATAAATAGAACAAATTGTAATCATGTGGTACTTGGAAATATAATAGCCATATACACTCAAATTAGACCTGACATGTCTCATTGTAAAATAAATATAAATATAGAATTACATATACAGTATACATTTATCAGAAGTGCATCGTATGGTATTATGAAAGTCCTACATTTTATAAGGGACTATTTCGTAAATTAATTTTTATCTACAGTCTACATCATTACAAAGTATCACAATTATTTCCTTGCTTGGAAGAAAACAGAAAATTAACGTATAATACCCGACTATCCAGCAAGTAAATAAATAACATGAACTATTTTATTATTGGGCAATATTTTATTCATGTATATTTTAATCTATCTTGGAAGCAAGTACCTTTTATATTTTACACAGAATATTATGTTATAATATGTTTCTTTAAAATACAATGAAATTGCTGTAAAGACATAATTTTTGTCAATTAATAATATATATTTATGTGACCTTCCCTTAGCATTCCACATCCAAGATATTGGAATATCAGTTTTAAGTCCGTAGACAATCGTCAGTTTGCAGAAGAAACAACGCAATGCATTAGAATTTTAGTATCGTGACTTTATAAATAGTGTTTTTAATTTTATTAATTTTAATGAATTTACTCAATTCTTTATTACCAATGAATTTAATTTGTTACTCGTAAATTGGTTTTCCTATGCGACTGATAATATGTCTACGGATCTGAAACTGAAATCCCAATATATTAGATTGCTAGGGTAAAAACACTTTAAGAATATATTTACAAGCAAAACAGGCTGCAAAAGGATTTAAATAATAATATTTTTGTATCAATTAAAATTCAATTCAAATAATTATTATACCTATTTCTATATTTTACACAAATACAACCAAATATAAAAAACGAAATTGTATAAGAGGGTAAAATAAAATATCCTCTGTACTGGAACATCAATTATACAATGATACCTACTCTTATCAGAAACAAATAATAGAGAGGTCTCTGATGTCCATTTTAAATAGTAGTCAATGTTCAGATGTCGTTAGAGAAGAAAACAGAGTCAGGCTTGTCAGCCTCTCATATTCCCTCACATTTTGATCGGTGTTGAACTAATGAATAATAATGACAAATATCAATTTAAGCCTCAGCTCTTTATGACATTACGTGAATCTTAATTAAGTATTTAACAGGTTAATTAGAGTTAACATTAAAATCTTGTAAGTAATAAGCCTATGTACCTGGTAATGTTGTTTAGCTTGAAATAAGCTTAAACGTTCCTTATAATTTTCCCTGTGAATAGATTTATTCTTCGGATAAGGTAGCCAAGATGGAAACTAAGTTTGTTGACTACTCAAAACCACGTATTCTTTTGACAGTTTCTTTATTTGTAAAGTGGAAAAGTACCGATACTAGATATTGAATTGTATGTGACACAACACTTTTTACTATACGTCCTACTTTATTAAAAGTTTATCAAAACCACTAAACGTGCATAGGTGAGTGGGTGGGTCACTACTACTGTACGTATATTAGTGGACAAGTAGGTCAATACCACTGTACATGTATGGGTAGGTGGGTGGATCAATACTTGTACATGTATGAGTAGCCAGGTGGGTAAATATCACTGTACGTGTACGAGTAGGCAGGTGGGTCAATAGGACTGTACGTGTATAAGTGGGGCAATACAACTGTACGTGTATGAGTGGGGGTGGGTCAATATCACTGTACGTGTATAATTGGGGGTAGATCAATACGATTGTACGTGAATGGGTGGGTGGGTCAAAATCACTGTACGTGTATGGGTGGGCAGGTTGGTCAATATCACTCTACGTGTATGGGTAGGTGGGTGGATTAATACCACTGTACATAATACTACTGTACGTGTATGGGTAGGTGGCTGGGTATATAGCTATGTACTTTTATTTGTGGGTGGGTAGATCAATACTAATGTACATGTGTGCGTGGATGGGTGGCTCAATACCACTGTGCGTGTTCGTATGTGTGGGTGGGTCAATACCATTGTACGTGAATGAGTGGGTGGGTCAAAATCATTAGATGTGAATGGGTGGACAGATGGGTAAGTACCACTGTAGGTGTATGACTGGGTGGGTGGGTCAATACCACTGTGCGTGTTTGAATACCACTGTATAAAATAGGAAGTATAATAAGATGTTATTTGTATCGGTATTACAGTTGAGTTTCATAACGATTTACAATTTAATTTATTTTCTTATGAACTAAACTTGTTAAAAAATGAATTGAAAAAACACAGATTAGTGGATGTTGAGGAATTAGTTTATTATATAAGTTATTATTTAAAAGTATATTACTCACAAAATATATTACCTAGACACCGATCATAGAGATATAAAATGTGAATGAGTGTAGATTAACGAGTGTAGTAATTTTTTTTGTTATCCAATTTATACTAAACTTGATGTCTATTAGTTTGATCCTTACTTTATATTCAAAATGTCAAATGGTTTTTATAAGTTGTATTAAAAATTCATAAAATTATTGTGTAAAGATTGAGTATAGGACTTTCTTTTATTTAATAAAGCCCATTCTGGCAAGAAACTATATCCACATCATATTTTTTGTATGAATCTTGTATTTTGTCACAAAATATGAAATGAAAATATCCTATTTTGACTAAGTGTATGCTTCATTAAAAATAACATGCTTTCCTTCCGAAGCGAAGTAAAAGCGTCTGTAGATGCTTTAAATTCGTTATTGAAGGCTACTTTATGATCTACAACATAGTTTTATTTTTACATCGCAATAAATTCGCCATCATCATCCCTGTCGGTGTTGCTAAAGTCCAGTGGCTACATTTTTCACTACGCTCCCCTCGTAGTTGTCGGTCCATTTTTCTTAATCAACCCTCCAAGTCCATTTTTCCTGGTTCAAAACTCACCCCAGCACAATACAAGTGATTCTGCCCCCACACAAACAAACAACTATTCTTATTTCAGACACAAACAGCCACGGACTGTAACAATTATTTACAATAAGTTTTGCTTATTTGAAATAAGGTCATTTAGATTCCCCTTATACATAGAGAGAGAGGTATTTTTTATATATAAACAAAAATACCTAAAATGTTGACTGATTTGTGATTAAACAAAATTATTTCTGGGCTATTTATGTTTCAGTCCTATCCCAGAATAATACCCATGATCTTGTTTGCCTTTTTCGGTCAGTTTACCTTATCGACAAACCATTCTGGAGAGATTAATTACAATTTATTTTAAAACGAAAATAGAAAATTTAATACCTAGTTATACAAGGGAATGGGAGCGATCAATTACAACAAAATATTCATTGATAACAGGATATAACAGTAAATGATACAAATATATTAAACAGGGTGAGAAAAAAACACGGAAACACTATCACAAAATTTGTATGACTTCATTTGTAAAAGTGAAATCCTGTATATAATCACGGTTACAAAGAACGTACTTTTTTATATTAGCGACATTTCATATTTTCAGGGGGATGGCCCACGAGTAGTTGAACGAAAATCTTCAACTTAAATGTATAAACTAGTTCACGTTAGGGCTACTATTTTAATAAATTAAATGATAAATATAATAAAGTACCCTTTTATTCATTTTTTATAATATTTTTATAATATAATATTTACTATCTGAAGATGGCCTAAGAGCCGAAACCGGTAATATATTTTTATAAAAAATGAATAAAAGGGTACTTTATTATATTTATCATTTAATTTTTTCTTCAACTTAAGCCTAGATCGAGTTTTATATCAGATGAAAGGTAAATTCAAGGGAAATTAATTGCCGCAAACAGGACTTGGAAAGGTTTATCTTTTCTATAGTAGTGGTTACTTGAATTTCAAAGTAGCTAATTTGAACAATATTATTTATCCGCTAAATAATGTTTTTAAGTAAATTATTCTGATCAAAAATTATACTTTATGGAACACAATTATAAAATAGTTTTTAATTAGCATAATACGTGTTGGTACAAATAAAGTACAAATGAAAGTCATACAACACAAATTTATTACATGATAATCACAAAATGCACAAATACATTACAATACCAGTATAAAATCCGCAAAAATTATATATTAAAAAATAAATTATATAAATTATCTATGAAAAAAATAACGTTGTTATGAAAGCGTTTCCATATTTTTTCCACCCTGCATATATAATAGAGGTACAATTTATTGATTCCAAAGATATAACACCAAGTGACAACGAGATGAAGTAGTATAAAGTGATATCAATATAAATTTATATAGAAATGTAACTTATGTTAATAAATAAACTTGTCAGCTGGTTACAAGATATTGATTGTGTTTGTGAACAGTGATAAATGTGTACCACTCATAACAAAAAAAAAGAGATATCTAAAAATAAACAATATATATATATCGTATCGTTCGTTGTCACCTACCATTTGTTAATTATAAAGCTGCGATGTATATTTGGATGGATACCCAAAAGTGATGATTATATATTCATTGATTTTAAAATGTAAAGTGATCTCCTGTCACAAAGCTAAGTCCAATCCATCGAGCCATCTAACACCTGCCTCACTTATTCTGTGTATGCTGACCAATCCCTCCGGAAAAGTGCACTCTGTAACTATATGATCAATTGTTTGGATAGACTACTTGCATCACATGACTGATCTAGTGTCAATCCCCATTTATACTTCCAGTATGTGCATCTGTCAACGCCAATTTGGAACTGATTTAACAGTGTCCACTCCCTATGAGAGAGGTTCATCCCAGCCACAGGTATTGACGAATTACGTCCATCAAAACTGTTCCACGCTACGGCCCAGCTGGTATTGGTTGAGAAGTTTTATCTGCTCAAACGGAGAGAAGTACGTAGAGGTGAATTTCGAGGTTTTAAGCGACCCTTCTGAAGTGGGAGATCCTGTATAATAGGTAGGTGCGAGGCATTTCTTCTTTGAGTAGTGCCTCCTGACGTCTTATCTCCAGAGGAGCTATATTGCACAGGACTGGGTGCCAAGGAAATGGAGTTGACATGAGAGTGCCACTAATAGCTCTCATGACCTTATTAAGTTATACATCGACCGCTTTAGTAGAACTAAAACTGTGGGGTATGATGTTGTTCACGTCCACGGCAAATCTTTAAAGCTGTAGGTACACCCTGGGTAGTTCTAAACGAGCAACACATCTGGTAGCTGGATTGTCACGATTTTGTGATCTCCCAGCTATGGCAGTTACCTCAAAACACAATATTTATGTTTATTTTACAGAATATTGCCAGTGGCCTTGACCAAAGGGATCCGACGTTATCTTATGATAATAACGGAGGTAAGCAACATCGAGAGTGGCTGTCCCTTGGATGGGTGACCGTCTGAGCGATCCCGTCCTTGCATGCAGCCTGCCTGCCCGGTCACTGGTAGTGGTTCTTACATTCTTACATGTGAGACGCCGACACAACGTTGTGCGTATTGTTCGGAAGTCACCCTTAAGCCATTGATCCCCAGGTTAAGTGTTACAGAGAGCTTTTTAGCCCTAACTTCACCTGGTAAAATAAGACGAACTTTGACTTTAACTTTTAAATTTTTTGGAGTTTATCTTTTTGTTGCGCCTTTTGTTGTTTCCCTAAAATATCTCTTTACGTTATGTACTCACCCTGAATGAAAGGCATTCAAAAATCAGTTTCTCTTTGCGAGGCACTCAGTCCCTTATGCCATTTGTATATACCTAACGAAACTTAAAACCTGTAAACTGAAGAGATCTGCTAACTATTCTAATGAACGATATGATCTGATATAACATGATTTGATGCGATGTGATCTGATGTGGTATGATTAATGGTAGGCGACTCTCCTTCAAATATAAGACGTTAAAAATGACCCACCCATACATCACAAATAAAAGTTTTATTCCCACCGGCCTTACGTACACAAAACACGTAAATGTACAAGTTCATAATTGGAGCCTGGAATAAAATTGCATATCTATTGTTGTAATATAAAATAAAAACCGTTACTATCAATTTGACCTATGAAAATAAAATAAAAGTAAATACATTCGTTATAATAAATATTCTCATAAAACTATTACTTAAAATTTAAATTATACTGTGAAAATTATTGTTCGCTTATTGTAAATTGTTTAAGATATTACGGATCTTCGACTGACATTTCCGGAAACACATTTCTATGCTACCCAATGACAAAATTGGATTTAATATGCCATTTTCCTGATTATATTTCAAGAGTTTTAAGAGCTTTTACTGATTTATCCAATAAAACAGCCATACAACTATGGCACTCGGACAAATTTGGCCACGTTGATGGCATAAATTGTGCGCTTTTTATTGTTTCCTTAATATATTATTTTGTCACCTTCTACTTTAGGTATTAATTTTCCAAATTTCAAACAAAAGTTATTTTTTACCAACAAATATAACAAAATTGTTTGAATGTCATGATACATGATAAACTTGTAGTAACCTTCTTCAGTACAAACGTGTGATTCTTGGCTATTGTTCCTGCACTCAAAGGAAGTATTACATTAAAAAACGTCCACAATATCTATTTTGAATAATATATATATGCACGATCAACAATATATCATACATTTACCACCCCTAACGTGAATATATTCAGTATTAATAAATGAACTCCTATCCAACTAAAAAAAAATGTGTTATTTTTATTTTTCTCTCTCACCCTAATTTGCCACTGTCCAAAAACCCTTACTTTTCCTATCCAATCTTTGTGTGAGTTTGTACGTTTCACACTCGAATATTTTACCTCTATCATCTACCTCATGGAGCCTTTTTTTTTAATAATTTTAAATACGATTTGTTTATTTAAGTATGGATTAGTAAAATATTCTCTGCTGGAAAACACCATTCAAGTTTCTTTAACTACTATCGTGAATGTATATTGTATAGTGCTGTTGGAAATAAATCATTTATTCATTTATTCATGTTCGGGTGTTTCAATATAAATACGAGTAATGTACCGACATCTTGCAGCCATCTGATTTATTTATTTTCAGGTTGTAATTTCTGAAATCCACCCTCCAAAACAGGTTAATTAAAGTGTGCCTGGTTCTTAGAGAAAGTTCCTTTAGACACCTGAACGATGGACTGCCACAAGGATCTGTACTTCCTCCGCTTTTATTTAATATATGTATTGCCGATATTCCAGCCACACAGTCTAGAACATTCATTTATATAGATGATGTTGCTATTTCAACTCAACACGAGGACATATTCAAAACCAAAAGAACAATTACACTTGATCGATCCTAAATAATATTTTAGAACGGGACAGCTGAAGTACAATTTAATTAATAATATTTAAAAGAACTGCCTTTCAGGTAATAATCACGATTTTAAATTTTCTACCCTGCTATAATTAATAGGAATCATTAAAGTATTTGGATCTAAACTGCGTTCGACCACGTAAGTTGAAGACGATGAAAATAAGATAATAGAACCTAAATTAAGTAGAATCGTAAGAGATGATTCGATATTTACTCTGTTTAATGAAGTGTGCACCTGCGATATTGGTGAGAAATGGCATATAAAAAGCGTGAACAATTATAGATAAACGTTTACAATTGTAAGAAGTGCATTAGAGTCGCAATGCTATTACCATCTACCATTCTAAACGGGTAGTTTTTAACGGTGCGTTTTACTAAACGTATCACCTCCACCATATTACTGCAGTGTATATCAGTTCTTTTAGTTTTTTTTACAAACAAACAAAAAACTCCGATAAACCTAAAATATTGTGAGCTTCATTACATTAACATTATCAGACAGCAAGAAAATAGCCATTGATAATCTTTAGGCATTTTAAAACTGTGGCCTTTCTAATGTTTTTAAGATTTTTGGTTTACAAAATATATGGAGAAAATTCAACCATTTTCAAATGGCTAACGATAGTTAAATGTCTGAATTTAGCTAATCAATAATATTTCTGAAAAGAGGTGTGCATGATTTCCAGTCAGTCGACAAACTGAGTCACTGACTGGAAATCAGTCAGTGACTTGTATTTTTAAAAATTGTATTTTAAAAATACACGAAGACAAACTTTAAAGAGAGTGGAATTCGAAAAGAAGTAATCTTATTTATGGCTCTAAATTAGGTGTGAAATAAATAAAATAAAATAAAAATAGCCTGGACACTTATTTGTGACTCCCTGTATAATATTCTCTTAAAAATTGTGATTTGAAGTTCTCTTTATCCACGTTATTTACTTTTGCAGTTATCTACCTTTTCTCTCGTATTACTTTTAAAAAATACACTCTTTACTGTACAGTAAATATTTTTTAAACACTCTTTACAGAAAACCTACAAATACATCTTTGTACGTGTCTATACGCTTTTTCAGTTATTTTTTACCTAGAAAGTATCGCTTATAAGTTTATATATAAATATTTTTTTATTAAAAATACTTTAAGATCCTATTTACCCAAATTACTGATGATGAATAACAAAGTGCCTCTTCTCTAGTAGCAGGGTATGTGATCCTTCTGCGTACGCCTGGCTTGTCGTGTATATAGTGGGGTGTGACATAACTGTGGTGACGATCGGGGGCACCAAACGTAAGGGTAATTCGGAGCGTTTGTTGTTGTATTTCTTACTCTTCCGAGCCTACTTGCCAACTTCATAATGCCAACATGGCGTCTACTCAATGGCTGCCTTCAATGTGGACAGTACTAGATAAGTTTCAGGTGTCGTTCGTTTTGGCTAGTATTGAGGGTCTAGAAAACCGAGTGTCAGGCTTGTAAATTAGCTTAAAATCAGACCAATGCTTGGTGGTAGGTACTCCGCGTACGACTCTTAGGTCCCCTAGTTGCCCTGGCTATTAATAAATGGCTCTACCAATGACTACACTAGTTCATCAACACTCACCACATTCTTTCATCCCTCATATTCATACGTAAAGATATAATCGACGTCTTAATGAAGAATAATGAATTCACTTTCTCATAAGGAATACTACACCCTTTTGCATACGTGGAATGCATGAGGTGCCTCTTTATGTACCTTCACTACAAATAATACTTTATATTTATATATTGAACTTTTACCAATTTTAATTACATAACATTGTACTACCCTTCTTGAACACCCTTACTCCTCAAAGTAACGAGTCTCCCTCCTCATCTACCACACATAAAACGGATATATTTATGAAACCCCCTTATCAACCCCTGAAACAAATTTGTTTCAACCCTACTTTCAACGATTATATAGATGTTCTCTACCCACCCTACTTATGAAGTTTATAGGTCATTTACCAACAACTAATCACACTTTTATCCAATTAAAAATACTAGCTTAAATGGATATAATCTCATAAAAAGCTGTTTGTTAAGTTGCCGTAGGAAATAGGTGAGTCGACTTAAACTAATTGTGACTGTATACGATAAATAGTGATATTCGTATCGTATAGAGACTGATCGTATTGACTAAGCTGACGATCGTGAGTCTCAGCTATTTCTCTAGATGAGATCTGATCAGCAGACATCAATCAATTCGACACTTAAGACAGATCTACCTGTGATAGTGTTAATAATGACCACCAAACTGATGACCTGTCAATGTTAGCACGCCGAGCGCATAACTCTTTACCTCTAATAATTAAATAAACTGGTTTACCTCAACTCCCTACATTTAATTACAGGTAACAGGTAAATTCAACGCTTTATTTTATTTATTTTTTTGTGATTTAATTTAAACATATATTTACTCATTAATTAAAAATACAAAATAAATCAACATTTTTTCTTTACTCTTAGTGATTATAAAACGCTTGATAATATCAAATACTTAAGGAATAATGACAGAAAAAATTAAGTATTTATAACAAGTATACATAATGAAAAAGTATTAACTATAATATAAAGTAAATAAACAAACATTCATACCACATAAAAACTTCTAAAAATCTTAATAACTGGCGCAAAACGTTCAAAAATGTACTACATATGAAAAACTTAATGACAAAAACTGCTTAAGGAACCAGTATAGACTTAACAGAACTAATAAATACTAAAGTTATGTATAGTATAATGGTGGATATTTGGACACCTGTGTAGGAAGTTGTGTTAGTTTCTTTTAATCAAGAGTTAAATTCTGTTTAATAATGTTTGCCAATCTTTTTAATGTGTCATATACATACTTAATGTTTAAATGTTTTGTCTGTGTGGTAAGCTTACCAAAAACAACTAAAACTAATTACTTACTTAAACACTTAATTTCGAAATATTCTAACACTCCCATTTTCTTTCTTTTTCAGGTTACTGGCAAATTTCCTTTATTAAACATCGTTCTAATAGGATTTGACGAAGAATCACTTATTGGTGATAATATTTTAAATATCGACAGAGACCTTGGATCTCGGATACTTCGGTAATCCACCAGTCTGTCCCCCCCCCCCCCGTTGTATTACAGGTTAATCCTTTTAACAGATTTTAGTACTCCTCAGTTAACGATGGATCAAGGACTATAATCCTCATGAGTTTTTACTTTTTTTATTTATTCTTACCAACAGTCAGAAATGTACAAGGAGATCTCAAGAGAACATGTTGAAAGAACGATACATTTACCAATTATTATAAATTGATATAAGTATAATTTGTATTCTCACACAGTAACATTAATAGTATGCCGAATATCTTAGTTACTCTAATGAGGTGTTCCAATGCAAGCAAACAAATTTTTTGATAGTTTGCAAAATTAATGAATAAAAATAGAAATTTATAACTTTCAATAATGTTTTTACATAGTTTTTTTTTTTGAGTTATTTATTTAATTAACTGATGAAAGGGAATATTAAAGACCTCATAGTTCATAACAATATTTATATGTTTTAGTAAACAGTGGAGAAAAAGTAACAATTTTTTAAAAAACTGATTTCAACGAGAATGAATTGATGAAAAACTGTCTAAATCAGCAACTCTTTATTTGAAGGGGGAGTTGGAAGATTTGACTATGGCACATATCAAATAACTGCAATCTGTTAGATTTTATACTGGCAAAATAAATTAGTTTTTTTTATTTATTTATTTGTTCTTGAATTGTGCAATTATAAATGTTATAATTAATTACAAAAATGTATTCAACATATTTTAATTGAACATCATTGTTTAACTATAAAAATAAAATGTGTTAGGTATTACTAAAATCCTTATTTAAATTAGTTTACTTTCTACCAATATTTCTCATTTTAAATATCTGAGAGCGTTAATATCTAAGGGGGAAAATTGGAAGAAAACTATCAGCCAGACTACAGAAAGGGGGACATTTTTATCAACTTATAAAACTCCTGGAGTAGGACAAAACTATTTCATTGAAATCAAAAATTAAAGTGTAAAAGTCACGTTATGCCACAGAAATGATATATTTCTCGGAGACATGGACCTTGAATGAGGTGGAATGAACCCAAATGCAAGCAGCAGACAAAATATGTCTTAGGAGTTATTTTGGCAAAAATAGAAGTGGCGAAATAACAAATACGAAATAATAAGGACGCCGGGAGTAAATAGTAATAATGGAGAAATTTTACATAAGGTATATTTTTTATATGAGATTCATTCTTTTTATTAATGACTGTACACATAATAGTAAATACTCATAGTTCTATAACAAATATTTTATAGTCGTTTTAAAGTAAACTGTCAAAAATAACAAGTTCTTTCTATAAAATTGATTTCAAACGAATTGATTGAGAGAAACTGTCCCAAACTCTCAGCCAAAGTCTTTAATTGGCTATAAAAGGGGGAGCTGCGAAAGAATTCAGACTAAGTGGTCAACATATCAAAATAAAACTGCAAACTCTTAACATCTTATAACTGGCTATATATTAAATTAGGTTTTTTTATTTATTTATTTTTTTGTTTTAATTAGAGTCGACCATACATTTATTTTTAAAATGTTATCAAAAGTCTAAATATAACAAAAAATGTATTAAGACATATTTAATTAATTGATAGTCTATATTTGCTTAACTAGAAAGTAGGAATTGAAATATGTGTAAAATAGTGGTCTAGGTATATTACATAAATAATTAGGGCAGTTATATAATCACGGAAGGAGCTTGATTAGACTACACAAACAGGTAAAACTAGATTTGTGAGAGCATGCAAGGGATCACGATTTCTAAAGGAAGCACTGAAGTAAAATTGAGTTCTTGAGGAGAGCCACAGTGAGGAAAGATACAGAGGTCGTTTGTTTATGCAGTGAACGCCTCAACGACATTTATAAGTTGGGATGTGCATATTTGCAACATATCGTTATATCACAAATCAAATATCGATATAACGATAATATTGGAAGAAATATGTCAATATTTTGGGTAACCGATATATCAAATTGTAAATGATTTATCTGTTTAAAATTATGCTATAACTCTTATGTCATGACCAAAAATAAACTCATGTTTTGCTGTCACTATTTAAAATAGTCTACTGAATTTAAAAGTGAAATACATTTTTATGTACATGAAACAAGTTGTGGTCTGTGGGGTGGACTGAAAAATATTCAAATTAAGAATAACTATACCTTTAATTATTATGTTAATTATAAAATAATAATGTAATAAAAATGTTATTTTTATTTTCATACTTAAAAATGCTACTAGGTTTCTTATAAACACTAAAAATAAAACAAATTAATTCATTAAATTACATTTTTGTGCATTAATCTCACATAAAAATACTAAATAAAGTTACTTTATTATTTCAATGCATGTTTTTTACGCACAGGAGACAATTTGAACGTGATTTGTTATCGAATCGTAATTACCTTGAAGAGAGAGAATAACATCAACATTTAGTACGATATATCAGACCAAAATATCGGTATGGCCGAACTACCGATGTATCGAAACATATTTATCGATATTTCTGAAATATTGATACATCGTTGCCAACCCTTGTCATAAGTAGATTATAACTAATTTACATCTTTATACATCTGTAGTAGTATTTACTACGTGTAACATTGAGGATTTCGGGGTAACAAATGTGGGACTGACAAGGTACTGGCCCTGTCATCGCATGGCTAAGTGGAGAAATAACCACTCGACACACGTTCAGAGCGACCTCTGTTTCCTTCTTCTCTGCGACATTAGGTATCAAGAACATTGCTTAAACTATGGCTTAGTAGATGACAATAGATAATTTAGTCGAGAGATTAACAAAATCGTAAAGACTTTTTAAACATCCATTTCCTAAATTAATTACAAATGTGGGGAAAAGGATAAATCTATAAAAAAAGCTTTTGTTGGAAAACCGTAACCGAAAAGGTTTTCCAGTACCCTTTGGGGATGATAATTCAAAATAGATCTTAACATATACTATAAAAAAAAGATGCACTCACTTCTCATATAATCTTCTCAGTCAATTCTTATACACCTCTTCTTTATTAGCTACAACAGGAAAATGTATTCATATAGTACTCAGTGTAGTCATCACTGTATACAGTTTTATCGAACACGCAACAAAATGCTTGAGTTTAACATGTTTAGCAACAATTGTCCTGTTACTGTATTCCTTAAATGATTCCTTAACTTATAACAGGTTTTATTTTCTTAAGTTGAGGCCTTCATGAATATCTGATACTGTACATCCACGTAAAGTAAACGGCAGCCCAACCAATGGTTACCCATTAGTCTTCTCCGTGTATATTTAATGGAGAGTCAGCTCACAGCGGCTTTGACTTATCACTACATTAATACCAACAGTAGTTTAACTTACTGTACCATAATCATGAAGAGAAACTTAACTAAATTTTAGTATTAATGCGTTAATTATATAATTAAGTATTTACAGTATTATTCACACCGAAGAAAAGACTTTCAACGGCTGTTTTCACTCTTAAGGAATTCCCAAATTCATTTCTTAGTGCGCCTGCACGATATAAAACCACCATGCCCTCTTGAAATTGCAACCTCAAGGGTAAGTCAATGAAACTTACAACTTACGTTAAGGGAAACAAAAAGACTAACGTAGAACAATGAAGTTAACGACTATATAGTAAAACTAGTAAATCTGAAACGAACATAGTACAATGAAGTTTACGCAAGTACAGTAACTACAGGAAAATGCTAAACTGCACGACCGTACAGCAATGAATTTGACGTTTGAACAGTAGCAACAGGAAATGGCTAAGACTGATACGAATGTAGAGCAATAAATAAATAAAAATACCTTTTATTGGAGCCTTACTCAGTATAAACTGCTTTTCAGTACGACTCAAGTCATAATACTTCACTACTCTTAAACTATAAACTAAAATTATATACAACCAGAGGACGTAATTAACCTAACGGCTTAAATATAACAATCATACATTAACTTTTTAATTTTACTTTTAAAAGTATTTACAGCACAAGTGTTTTTTGACAGATGCGGGGAGGTCATTATAGAGAGTGGGCCCAAAGTAGGAAAAACTTTTCCAACCCCCCTCAAGCCTCACTCTTGGAAAGTGAAGTATCTCCCCATTGCGGGTGCCACGCAGAGCCACCTCGCCCCGTTTTCGGAGCCGTCTAGCAATGCATTCAGGCTCTCCAAGCGTCAGGGTTTTATGCACCATACAGCCTGTGAGCACCCTGCATACATCCTCCATGAGAGGAAGTTTGGCATCTTGCCCGAAGGAGGACACATGTTCGAAGTGCTTCAGGCCATACACAAAACGGATGGCAATGTTTTACAGCTTCTGGATCCTCTCCATATCCTCTTTTGAAATGCTGTTGCCGTATGCAGGGTAACAGTAATAAAACAGCGACAGGACACAAGACTGTATGAGCTTTACTTTCACGGACTCTGGAAGCAAATCTCTGAATCTATGTACAGAATCTCTGTGGAAGTTGACACATGTACAGAAACTACAGGAAAATGCTAAGACGGACACTAACGTAGAGCAATGAAGTTGTCGTATGTACAGTAACTTCAGGAAATTTCTAACACAGATAATAACGTAAAACGCATTTGAAGTATGAACAGTAACTAAAGAAAATGGCTAAAACTAATACGAATATAGAGCAATCAAATTTACTCATGTACAAGAACTACAAGAAATGACTGAGACAGAGACTAACGTAGACTAATGAAGTTTACGTATGTATAGTAACTACCGGAAATGACTAAGACTGATATGAATGAAGAGCAATGAATTTGACGGCTGTACAGTAAATACAGGAAATGGATAATACTGATACTAGCATAGAGTAATGAAGTTGACGTGTTTACAGTAACTAGAAGAAATGTCTAAGACAGAGAGTAACGTAGAGCAATGAAGTTGTAGTATGGACAGTAACTACAAGATAATGGTAAGACGTATACTAACGTAGAGCAGTGAAGTAGTCGTATGTGCAGTAACTATGGGAAAACGCTAAGACAGATACTAACGCTAAGAGCAATGAAGTTCACACACGTACAGTAAATAAAGGAAAACGCTAATACGGATACTATCGTAGATCAGCGAAGCTGACGTTTGTATATTGATTAAAAGAAAATGCTAAGACGGATACTAATGTAGAGCAATGAAGTTCACACATGTACAGTAACTACGGGAAAACGCTAAGACAGATACTAACGCTAAGAGTAATGGAGTTCACACATGTACAGTAACTAAAGGAAAACACTAATACGGATACTATGGTAGATCAGCGAAGCTGACGTTTGTACATTGATTAAAATAAAATGCTAAGACGGATACTAATGTAGAGCAATGAAGTTGATGACTGTACATTATATTTTATTTAAAGTAAAGACTAAGAATAATGTTCATGTCATAGAATCTTGGTGAAAACACTTTCATATATCTGATTTAGCCCAAGTGTATGATTATTGCTTACTACGGCAAATCATGCCTACTAGTTATTTTAATTCTTAGATACATTCTACCCAGAAAAAAATTATTACAACTCTTTCTAGAGTATAACAGATGTAGAAAGAGTTTGAGGTCAACATACAATCTGGTAAGCATACATTTTCTCTGGACTATTGCTAATAGTAAGCCTCAAACATAAGCTCTTAAATCATAAACATACTGTATGTTTTATCATTATTATTTTAACCACTCCCTCGCCATTTCAAATGGTACTGCAGGTCTGTGTGTGAACTTTATTCAACGAATGAAGTACCGACCGTTGGCTGAGAGGGGATGTCTTATTAGACAAATGTCAAAGATATTTGTTTCGGTTCTTTTTATCCAAGTTTGTAATTTCTGTGATGGTTATCTTAGAAAGTAGAAGATTGCATGCTTTGACGTTAACACTCCATTTTTACACTGCTAATGCAAAAATGTTTCAACTATATATGAGAATGAGTATAATTTCTGTTTAGTAAGCAGTTACTATTTATAGTATTGATTCTACTAGTGTTTTTCCTCATTCTGATAGTATTTTTATGCTATAAAGTCCCTTGGAAATATATATAAATAACTACTAGTGATACACTATGTATACATAAGTATACATACATTTCGAAGAGAAGAGGCCTTAAGCTAACATTTCCAAATACAAAAGGTTGTCCTAAGTCCCACTGTGAATGTGAGGATTGCGCACTCATGAATATACTCTGAGGGAGTTTAAGCGCTTCCACTAATTTGCCCCAATACAAAATGAACACCATTATGACGCTTTCTAATTAGTAATTTCGCACGTAGGGAATTAACATAAGTGTATTAGCGTTTAAATTGTGAGAATTTAAATGAAATTCGGGATGACTATGTAACAAAATCGAAAATTTATAATTTTTTATTTTATTTGTACCGTTGTATAATAAGCTGTTCATTCTAGATATTTACTCAATAATCACACCACAAGGATGATTGATGTCATTTCCACTACATCTGTGCTTTTACGGTTAAAAATAACATTCCCGATTGCAAATAAGTATTTATATTAATTATATTATTTTAAATGTATAGTATTGGTTATGTTTTTATTAGAAACAAAGTTTGAAAATGTATAACTCTAAATGAGTATTTCATTTTTTACAACGACTTCAATATAATTTACTTTAAATTAAATTCAAACTAGCTAATTAGCCTGTTTATTGTACCTTAAAATGTGAACCCAATGTGTAACTACTATGATAAAAATTACATATATTTGTTACAAAAACGACCAATTACTACTATCAAATGAATTAACCGGTACAGTAACTCTCTCATCCACCCTCACATATACGTCATTAATGATCTTCCCACCAACCCATAAATATACAATGTTGGTAACCATCCCCCCCCCACAAATGCACAGGTGTAAATTAAATTAGTTGATTTATATATTTTCTTTTATATTTGCTTAATTGAAAATAAATAAAACTATAGTCACGTAAAAAATGGTAATTTAATATTTTAGAATGCGATATATAATGTGTATATAGAAACTCGTGCACACCAATATATTTTAAATCGTGTAAAAATTAATTTACATAAGAAAATTAAAAGGTAATCACTAAAAATACAGAGGTTATTTGTTTTTCTTATACGATCTAACTTCACACTATTAACACATATGTATTCTACCCTCTTTTTCATTAATTAAATTCCCTTCAAGATTCCTTAAAATGTTTTTGTTCATCCAAATAACAAATTAGAACGAAATTACAAATAACAATTGTACGTCCCTCATTTTATGGTGTCATACCATAGCAATACGCCGATTCGAATTTGATATATCCAATTAGGGGAAATTATTTTGTTCACTTTTCGAATGAGATTCCAAACGAAGTTTCTTTAAGGGTACTACTTAGAATATTTCAAAAGTTTTAATTATATTAACAGCTGAGTACCATTAAATAAATAAAACAACTCCATTAGATTCCCATTAAAACTGTAAATGCTATTAGAGTCAGCTGCAAAAGAAAAAAAACACAAAAAAAAATGGAACAGATGAATAGTGTATGCATTCGCTTTCTTATGTATAGATAATAGTTATTTGTGCAAGTAGTGCACAAAGAGGCACTTTACTACACGAAAGGAATTCTAACGCACGAGCCTTTTAATGAAACTTTCTCATCTAAAGATCTAGGCCGAAAACCATAACAATATTGAAAATTGTAACAGCTGTTACAATTGTATAGAGGTCGTTATTTACGTTTAAGAGCTGTAATTTAAATCCATCTCCATGTCAATCTTATGGTTCAAAAACGTAGTTTGAGGGCTTTCCGTGCATTTTTTAACAGGGCTTTCAGTACAAAATTTAACAGGGAAGATCATTACACAACTGTTAATATGGATTTTTTCCATATCAATATTTAAATTTATAGCAAATAAGGGAGGAGTTGCGATACCAAAAAAATTTCTTCACTTATTATGTGTAGGGATGTAGACGTATACATCAAATCACTGTAACATTTTATAAATAAAATATAAAATTTACACAAACTTCCAAGTACTGTCTGATAAAACGCATATTGTGATGGAGTTTTTTTTTTTTTTTATATATTTAAATATTATATTCAAACAACGATTGATAATAATTTAATTAGTTCATGGATCAAACTTAATAATTCTGTAATTATCCAGTTTTTTAAGTTAGGCCTAATTAAACATACACAAGTTTCTTGCGTACAGAATATAAATGTTTTTAACAATAAAATATGTATTTTCTGATTGATCTTTTTTTGCTACACGCCGACAGAACTTTGAGCGTATTTTAAAGACACGCTCGCACACACGCAACCACGCGCACAACTTCCGGACACTGACTACCACCCCACACGGACAACCCTGACTTATCTAGTAGTGTATGTGCCGATAACAACCATTGAGCGAACACCATATCGGTATTAAGAGGACCGAGCCTAGAACCTATCGCCTACAATATCCTCAACCCATCGTACCCATGTAGCTGGATTACAGCACTACACCAGTAGTGCTGACTTGTACATTTTAATTTAAATATTTAATAGTGCACCAAACAAAAAATATTTAAAAATGCAAATGTTAAGGATTTAATGGATTTAAAGTAAAAACATACAATAAGAGTAATAGATATCAGTGATGAATATAAAAATGGAATATGTATTTTCCTAACAGAATCCCTTGAATTCTGTTAGGAATTCCAAAATAACCGACAGAACTACCCTGTGACTTATTTTATTTCATTGTTGACTGCTGTACATACATATCTACTTCGTTATATTACATTCAAACACATTTGTAGGATAAAATTGTATTGTTTACATATTTCAAATCTCTTTGTAATTTGTGATGTGTTAAATTAATTTCTTCTATTTCACCTATTCTTATGTTATTCATCATAGTTTCATACCTACTATCCACATTTATAGATAAAAAACTTTCATATTTACAGACGAAATACATGAAGGGTTTTTACTGTGATATCAAACAGTGTTAATAAAAAATATATTTAGAATGCCAATAGAATTACAATAGGCCTACTGAAAATGCTGTCATTTTTATGGAATGCACACAATTTATGAGAGTACGTCACCATTTGTTACATCTGCAACAATATAAACGCAACATTGCACACCCAAATAATTGTGATTACAGTTTTCGTGCAGTGATAGTAGTGTATATGGGAGCAATAAATGTTTGTGTAGTAATAAAACGCGTTAACAATGACGTGCTTAAGCTGAATAGCTAAATGCGTGAACACTTTCCAAAATCATTAAAAGATAAGTTCTTTTATGGAGAGTAAATAAAGTAATTTAATAATTTGACCATAACAATTTCAAGGTAAACCGACAAATAAATCACTTTTTATTTAGCCATTATTTTTAACTATATCTATAAACAAATAATTTTTTTCAATGAGTAAACATGTTTAAGCTGAAATTTCCAGAGACAAAAACTGCCCTAATGCACTCTAGCGAGTGGAGGGGATTTTGTCCATTCCACTTCATAAATATACCCTAAAGGGGCTTAAGTGTTTCTATCCACCTCTGGTACGTCAGTATATAATGCACGCCATTATGATACTAGTTATTAGTTACACGTTTAAAGTTATTATTGCGTGTGTAACGGACGTTATAAGTGTTTTATCATTAAGACCACATTTAATCCAACATTTAAACCACCCAGTGTGTTTTTAATTTATATAAAACCAAAAGGTTTAATCTCACTAATTTTCTAAGAGAAGTTGTTGTCCAAACTGTACTATGGGGACGTAAAAAAAGGTTAAAGATCGTCTTATTTTAACAGGTGAAGTTACGGCTAAGAAGCCCTCTCTAACACTTAAACTGGGGACCAATGGCTTGAGGGTCACTTCCAAACCACCACCAGTGACCGAGCAGGCGGGCTGCGTGCAAGGACGGGATCGCTTAGACGGTCACCCATCCAAAGGACAGCCACGCTCGATGTTGCTTGACTCCGTTTTCTTGTAATAACGTTGGCCAAGTCTTCTAAGTCAAGGCCACTGGCATGTAAGGTCTTTTTAAATATCTAACTTCAGTCCAAAATCTGTTTTTAGTGATTTTAATGAAGAGGGGGGAGAGTTGTAACGCTGTTAAGAAAGTTGTTTGTCTTAAGGTGGGCGAGGACCCACGAATTGCTGCATTAGAAGATGGAAGGGCCTTTAATTTCCTAGCTGAATTATAAACTAGGCCCTGTCAAATATTGACAGGGTGTTGGGCGTGTTCTGTCCAGTGTATGCTGGGGGTTTGATGGGCCCTAGCAAATAAGCGCAGATTTTGAATTTGATGATTTATGTCAAATATGCTCAGGCTAACTGGGTAGTCCATGCCAAAGGTGTGCAGAGTTGAAATTGAGCGTTCCATGTCAAGTGCGTTCAGGGTGGTTGTGTAGGTCATGTCAAGTGTTTTCAGGGTGGCTTGTCAAATGTGTGAAGGGTTGGTATGTAGGCCCATTTAAAGTGTGTGCAGGGTGGTTAGGTGAGTTCTATCAAGTGTGTTATGTTTGGGATGTGGATGATTCGTTTCAATAGTGTGCAGGGTGGTTGGGTTGGTCCTTTTAAGTAGGTACAAGGTAGGTTCTGTGAAATATGTGCAAGGTTGGAATTGTGTGGCACATGAAAAGTGTGTGCAGGGTGGGTTGAGTGGATTCTATCAAGTGTGTGTAGGGTTGTTGAGTGGGTTCTATCAAGTGTGCAGGGTGGTTGAGTGGGTTCTATCAAGTGTGCAGGGTGGTTGAGTGGGTTCCATTAAGTGTGCAAAGTGATTGAGTGGGTTCTAACAAGTGTGTAGGGTTGTTGATTAGGTTCTATCAAGTGTGCAGAGTGGTTGATTGGGTTCTATCAAGTGTGCAGGTGGTGGAGAGGGTTTTATCAAGTGTATTAGGGTGGTTGAGTGGGTTTTATCAAGTGTGTTAGGGTTGTGATGTGGATGATCCATTTCAATTTATTTGTAGTAGTATTATTTACTGTTTACTTAAATTCTATTATTAGTAGCAAATGGAAAACATACAACTTAGATATATACGAAATATAATTGCTTTAGCTTATATGATAAGCTGCATGTATTGTGAGTCTAGTTGTTTTTTTAAATCAATAAAAATCTTTACACAATCTAACAAAGTATAAAATCTCTATTTATAAAAGAGAAAGCACTCATCACTCACTCATCACTAATTCTCCCACTTCCCGTAATCCTACAGAGCTGAAATCTGGTAAAATGTTTTTTGTACTCTAAATTGAAAAACTAAACTGTTTTCAGCGAGGTAAAATACTCCTTAAGAGTAGAAATAACCCCTGTAACATGGTTTCATTATTATAACATTAGGTTGATTTTAGTTAATTAATAACTGGTGATTTGTAAATAAATAAACATGTTTATATTGTATGTTTTACATTACAGTATTGATGAATTAAGAGTTTAATCTTTAGCTGCTAAACAAAAATAAATGAAATGAACACCTTTGAAACAGGCTAAGTAATACCATTGTGTATTTATACTAATAAATAGGTAGCAACGCAAGTAGGGTGAGTGAGATATTGTAAATAAATGTTATATTGTTATTTTACGTTATACAGTTAATCTACTATTATTTGTAGTCAAATGTCACATGCCGAGCCCGAAGGCCGAGGTTTATCTATTGCAGTGAGCGTCGGAGTTGACACGCGAAGCGTGCAAGGTTATCCCCTTGTTTTTATAAGCTATATAATTCAGGATATTTACGAGTAACGTTTCATATGCTTCTGCTTATACACAACAATATTTATCTATCATTTTAAATAAAATAATGACAGTTTAAAAATAGCTCATATAATTCTCCTGACAATATTAGAAGCTTATTCAAATACAATAAGCAATATTCGTGTACAATACGTCACATAATACACTATACCATGCTGACACGGAGACAATGCCAAATGAAGAGACGTCTTTCTATGCATTACAGTCTCCTGTAGCTCCCAAAGCGACTTTGTGTAAAATATTCAAAACAATTTTACTCCACTGTTTCCCTTTGTAATATGGAACGATTCTCAAATGGATGAAAGGTCCTGTAAAAATTGTTTGAGGGATTCTTAATTATAGCAGACATACATCTTTCTAGAAGCTTGGTTTCTTTTAATGTAAAGTGGGTTTTGTTATGTGTGCCTATATTTTTAACTGTACAGAGTGTTCAGCTTCAACTGTCACATACTTTAGAGGATTGTTTGTCAGGTCAATACAAGCAAATAATGCTATGTAAAATGTGTCCTATTTCGATTCCTTTTCTGTCTGTGTGCCTGTTTATGGTTTTTACAAAAAAATGAATATCTCAAAAACCATTCGACATACAATACTGAATTTCCGTATAAATGTTGGTCTTACAAAGACACATTTCATGTAAAAAGGCTGCACGAATAAGGTTATCTAATTCAAAATGACGACTCTCTAAAAATTTCAAAGCCAAATATAAAAAACTACACATTTTACCCAAAACTGTTAAGACACAACATTTATTTGTAGACTAAGTTATGCCAGATTCAACAGTATGACAATTTAAAAGATGTATTATTTATCAACCGATCTTTTAAATTGTCATACTGTTGAATCTGTCATAACTTAGTCTACAAATGTTGTGTCTTAACAGTTTTGGGTAAAATGTGTAGTTTTTTATATTTGACTTTGAAATTTTTAGACAGTCGTAATTTTGAATTAGATAACCTTATTCATGCAGCCTTTTTACATGAAATGTGTCTTTGTAAGACCAACATTTATTCGGAAATTCAGTATTGTATGTCAAATGGTTTTTGAGATATTCATTTTTTTGTAAAAACCATAAACAGACACACAGACAGAAAAGGAATCGAGATAGGACACATGTTACATAGCATTATTTGCTTGTATTGACCTGACAAACAATCCTCTAAAGTATGCGACAGTCGAAGCTGGACACCATGTGTATACATTGTGTAGAACTTAGTTTGTTAAATGTATCTGGTATATTTATTAATGGCTATATAGCTAGGGCAATTAAAAAACCTACAGGTTCACGTGAAATCCAAACCATTTAGTATTGGTATGATTTTCAGTTAATAACAAGTCTGATACTCAGTTCTCACCCCTGCACATATGCAGACACTGACTACCACTCAACACAGACAACCCAAACTTCTCTAGCGTGTCCATTTTGACGGCAACCATAAGATGACATAGATTCTATCATCAACAATTTCCAAAACACCTAATTATAATATAATAAAACATAAAATAAAAAGACGGTCGTTTATAAATGCAGAAAACAACAACTACCCATATCTAGCTAGTGTGTATGACTCACGATTCTCTCATTAGTTGAATCACATGTTGAGTTGAGCTCACGGCTTTACAATTGGCACATTGGCAAACCTCACAAGTAAATGGGACGGGCGTACGTGGGCTGAATCCAAAATAGTGTATACTGTGGCAGCTTAACATCTGTATCACTTAATATCCCCTATCAACTCCACAGGTTATATGGATTCATAACAATGTAGATACTTAATATCAACAAAGCTCAATAAATAATCACAGAAATATTAAACCAAGGACATTTGCAATTGATTAGGCGTTTGTAAAATTAAATGTAAGGTTAGTGGTAAGTTTGATATAAAACAAATTGGAAGATTATTGAAGACACGCTTTCTAGAACATGTACAAGTTGTTAAAAGCTGCAAGATAACCATTAAGAAGAAATAAACCTACGAAAACTTACTCTCCACAGACAGTGTAGTTATACACCAATATGAAAAAGAAAACATAAAACCTTTTAATCCAACATAGTGGTGGATAAAATGTCTGTAGTGGATGGCCATTTTTTACTGTTTAGCAAGTGTATTTTGAAATATGTATGAAAAATCTATATAATATTATAAATGTATACATTAGTTTTATAAGGAAACAGCACATAGTACAACAAAAATATATTTAACCTTGAAAAATGTTAATTTTTTTAATACAATTTTTTAATTAATAAAAAATGTATATTTTTTATATGGAAAATAATAAAAAATTAAATTAAAACTTTTAAATGAGATGACCATACCTAGGAAATAGACAAAATATTAAGAATGGTATATTTCAAGATAGCCAAAAGTTGCTAAATAGTGTCTAATTTAAGAAAATAAAAGGAGTTTAATAGTTTTTTAAATTTATTTTTATATTTTTAAATACTAATAAGCGTACCAGTACTAGCGTATTACATCAACAATCACGTGTACAAAACAAATACTATCAAAATAAAAGTAAAGCTAAACAGAAAAATAAACTTATTATATTTAAAATGGTCCTATATATCTTCACTACGTTAGACCGAAAATACTATACGACGTGAAATACGATGAGCGTCCGTGTCGTTTAAAAATTAAAACGACTGCCATTTAAAGGGTTAAGAAAGAGTGGTCAAGAAGAATTTATTTAGGATTTTATATTTGGCATAAAAATAAAACTCAGAAGTTTATTCAATACTCATATTAACTATAATAACCAAACTGATAAAAAATAATTAGTAATTTGCCTCAACATTTATTAGCAACGGAAGAAAAAAATTATGACGTAAATTTAGTTTACTCAAAACACATAATAAATTAGGAAACATTTAATTAAATTGTATGTAAACAGTGTTCATGAATGGGAAAAACGTTTAATATACATTTAAGTGGTTATTATAATTTCTCTTAGAAACTTCATGTTCAAATTTTATAAAATACATAAATGTCCCAACGGTACTTAGCATAGGTTGAGAGGCGTTAACTTCTTACAAATAAAATTAAAATGTTCTTCTCTATTTCCATTATAAAAAATAGTCAAATTGTTACTAATAAGTGCATTTTTTTCAATTCTGTTTCAGAAAAATCTTTCTTGTTTTTGTGACATATAACGTCAGCCTTTTCTCGACAATCACACATACTGTGAGTTTTATAAAAACGCTGAAATATTTTTATAAAACTGGCCCAAAAAAAATCATTTACCACATAAAGTGATCTTCAACAGCGATTAGCTCCAAAAGAGACAGCGTGGTCTGACGTAAGGATGACGTCAGAGTATTGACCACCCTTGATAAATGATGTTGGGTTCAAGTGGTTGCCGTAACTTATAATTGAGAATGATGAATCATCAGCTGTTTTTACTTAGCCGAAATTGATGCTCTATACACCTGTGACATAGCAAAGCTGCAAAAATAAAACTTTGAAAATATATTATTTTGTTCTAAAACCTGTAATTTATATGTTAAGACATTTTTAAAACAATGCTTATTCTTTGATATGAGACGTCAACTCAATTTCGTGCGTATTTCAAGGTGAATATGAATGAATACATGAGTTCAAGATGAGTGTGCAATATGTGTAGTCTTGTTACTAACTAAGTTTAACTGTTCCTAAGAAAGGACAATTTATGAATAGCCCAATAGCCAAGAAAACTAAGGGGCTTATGTAGAATCCGAACCACGTAGTACTGGTCTAATTTTCAGCTAATTGACAAGCGTGATACTCAGTTATCTCCCTGCATCTTATTCTTGTGTACACAAACAATTACTTCTAATAACTAGTTATAAGCCTTGTATTAAGAAAATCATTATATAGTTTAACCGTATCAATAAATATGTACAAAATGGTTTCTAAACAATTTATTAAATGGACCCTATTAGAGCCAAGGATCAAATATTTTCATAGCTTTAAGTATTATTTAATTTGACTGACGCAGGTATCTGGTGGCATCTCTTTGGAACTGTTGATTTGTTGATGTTTGCTAAAAATAACAACAATATAAACAACAATTACGACCCCATGACGTCATAGCGAAGATATGGCCATCTGTTACGTCTGAAAATCGTAACAACGGTTTTAACAGGAAGCGGAACTATTAACTATATCTAACGGGAAGTTTTAATAATAAGGGTTTATATGGAATTTAAAGATTAACAAATATTGGATGCATTAGTTTTGTCGGGAAATAACTAAAAACCTGTTTGATTTGATTATTACATAAACCGGTTTCTCAACAATAGAGACCTCTGACACTTCCGAGTGTAGCTGCAACCTAATTATTTATGCCACATAATATATTTTATCAAAAAGCAGTTGATCATATTTACGAGAGTTTGTGCTGCTCTATATATATATCGCCTGCTTAAGTATAAACTATTAAACTTACAACTAAGATAATTATATAACACAAATAGTTGGTTATATTTTGATAATTTTTTCATTACAAAATATATTTAATAAATTAAAAGAATGTAACCACTCAATTCTAATTTTAATGACATGAATGGCTTAGATTACAGTTTACATGTGAAGTTTTACCTGTACATCTGGATCTCGTAGGTATGTGGCGATATTCCTGTATGACATAGTTGACTTCATTTTCTTATGGTATCGATGAAAGAGAATGATGCGCTCTATAAGTGTTTCGTTAATTTTACTGAAGAATAGTTCTAAAATAAACAACAGAAAGTGAAGTGTGTGGTGTGAAGATTAGATGATGAAGAGGAAAGGTTTTAGTCACATCATTATAATTAATAAATTATATTGTTGTAAATATAATTTATTTTGTAATTTATTTTATAATTTACAAATGAAATCCTTTAATTTGTAATTAAGTAATTTATAAACAGCTTCTCTTTTCTCTCGATCATTTTAATCTTTAGTTATAATCTTCTATAAACAAGGCTGAGCTTTCTCGTATATATTTACTCGTATCAGAACCTCTCCATCAAATCTGGAGGCGAAATGTTTATGTTTCTAAATAAAACTACATTCAACACGGCCATCCCACCCAAAATACTTCACGATTATCTACCTATAAATCTCCTACATTTTGATGACCGACCTACCAATATTCCTTTCGTGACCCACCCACCACACTCCTGTCATATTGATGTCACAGTAACCCAGATTTCATACCCTTACATTGACCCAACGCTCATGCTCTTATACTATACAGTATATAACACACTCACAGCATACCCTTATATTGTCACACCCACCAACCTCAGTCGATGGCCCACACACCACCTCTTATACACACTAACTGTAAGTTTGCCAGTGCCCTTGACCGGAGGGTTCCGACAATATCGCATGATAATGGAGTCACGCAATATCAAGCGTGGCTGTCCTTTGGATGGGTGACCGTCTGAGCGATCATGGCATGCCCGGTCACTTGTGGTGGTTCGGAAGTCACCCTTAAGCCGTTGGTCCCCAGGTTAAGTGTTAGAAAGGGCTTCTTAGCCCTAACTTCGCCTGGTTAAGACGAACTTTATCTTTTTAAACTTTAACACTTATTTATGGATCAACACATACCCTCCTAAATGAGGATGACCTACTTATTTATGGACCAACACATACCCTCCTAAATGAGGATGACCTACTTACTTATGACTTTATTTTGACGAACCATCCAGCCACCTATTCTCTACTATGTTGACAGTTCGCCTACTTATTTATGTACAAACAAATACCCTCCTGAATGAGGATGACCTACTTACTTATGACTTTATTTTGACGAACCATCCAGCCACCTATTCTCTACTATGTTGACAGTTCTCCTACTTATTTATGGACCAACACATACCCTCCTAAATGAGGATGACCTACTTACTTATGATTTTATTTTGACGAACCATCCAGCCACCTATTCTCTACTATGTTGACAGTTCGCCTACTTACTTATGTACCAACACATACCCTCCTAAATGAGGATGACCTACTTACTTATGACTTTATTTTGACGAACCATCCAGCCACCTATTCTCTACTATGTTGACAGTTCACCTACTTACTAATGTACCAACACATACCCTCCTGAATGAGGATGACCTACTTATATATGGACCAACACATACCCTCCTAAATGAGGATGACCTACTTACTTCCAGCCACCTATTCTCTACTATTTGACAGTTCGCCTACTTATTTATGGACCAACACATACCCTCCTAAATGAGGATGACCTACTTACTTATGACTTTATTTTGACGAACCATCCAGCCACCTATTCTCTAATATGTTGACAGTTCACCTACTTATTTATGTACCAACACATACCCTCCTAAATGAAAATGACCTACTTACTTATGACTTTATTTTGACGAACCATCCAGTCACCTATTCTCTACTATGTTGACAGTTCACCTACTTATTTATGGACCAACACATACCCTCCTAAATTAGGATGACCTACTTACTTATGATTTTATTTTGACGAACCATCCAGCCACCTATTCTCTACTATGTTGACAGTTCACCTACTTATTTATGGACCAACACATACCCTCCTAAATGAGGATGACCTACTTACTTATGACTTTATTTTGACGAACCATCCAGCCACCTATTCTCTACTATATTGACAGTTCGCCTACTTATTTATGGACTAACACATACCCTCCTAAATGAGGATGACCTACTTACTTAATTACCCAATTAATTACAATATAGACTTGGTAAACATCATTTGTATACATATTTGCTGCACAATCTTTGCAAACTAATTTGCATGTATACATACAAATTCGTTTTTTTCTGATTACTATGTCACAATCAGCTGAGTGGCTCTTGACGAACAGGGGGTAGTCATGTGACCAGGTCCCACCCACTCACGTAAAGTGGTATGGAAACACCCACCCACCAATACAGCACAGTGGTATTGACCCACCCTCCCACCCATACACGTATGGTATTATTGGACACATACCCTCCTAAATGAGGATGACCTACATACTTATGACTTTATTTTGACGAACCACCCAGCCACCTATTCTCTACTATGTTGACAGTTCGCGTACTTATTTATGGACCAACACATACCCTCCTAAATGAGGATGACCTACTTACTTATGACTTTATTTTGACGAACCACCCAGCCACCTATTCTCTACTATGTTGACAGTTCGCCTACTTATTTATGGACCAACACATACCCTCCTAAATGAGGATGACCTACTTACTTATTATTTTATTTTGACGAACCATCCAGCCACCTATTCTCTACTATGTTGACAGTTCGCCTACTTACTTATGGACCAACACATACCCTCCTAAATGAGGATGACCTACTTACTTATGACTTTATTTTGACGAACCATCCAGCCACCTATTCTCTACTATGTTGACAGTTCGCCTACTTATTTATGGACCAACACATACCCTCCTAAATGAGGATGACCTACTTACTTATGACTTTATTTTGACGAACCACCCAGCCACCTATTCTCTACTATGTTGACAGTTCGCCTACTTATTTATGGACCAACACATACCCTCCTAAATGAGGATGACCTACTTACTTATGACTTTATTTTGACGAACCACCCAGCCACCTATTCTCTACTATGTTGACAGTTCGCCTACTTATTTATGGACCAACACATACCCTCCTAAATGAGGATGACCTACTTACTTATAATTTTATTTTGACGAACCATCCAGCCACCTATTCTCTACTATGTTGACAGTTCGCCTACTTACTTATGGACCAACACATACCCTCCTAAATGAGGATGACCTACTTACTTATGACTTTATTTTGACGAACCATCCAGCCACCTATTCTCTACTATGTTGACAGTTCTCCTACTTATTTATGGACCAACACATACCCTCCTAAATGAGGATGACCTACTTACTTATGATTTTATTTTGACGAACCATCCAGCCACCTATTCTCTACTATGTTGACAGTTCGCCTACTTACTTATGTACCAACACATACCCTCCTAAATGAGGATGACCTACTTACTTATGACTTTATTTTGACGAACCATCCAGCCACCTATTCTCTACTATGTTGACAGTTCACCTACTTACTTATGTACCAACACATACCCTCCTGAATGAGGATGACCTACTTAAATATGAACCAACACATACCCTCCTAAATGAGGATGACCTACTTACTTCCAGCCACCTATTCTCTACTATTTGACAGTTCGCCTACTTATTTATGGACCAACACATACCCTCCTAAATGAGGATGACCTACTTACTTATGACTTTATTTTGACGAACCATCCAGCCACCTATTCTCTAATATGTTGACAGTTCACCTACTTATTTATGTACCAACACATACCCTCCTAAATGAAAATGACCTACTTACTTATGACTTTATTTTGACGAACCATCCAGTCACCTATTCTCTACTATGTTGACAGTTCACCTACTTATTTATGGACCAACACATACCCTCCTAAATAAGATGACCTACTTACTTATGATTTTATTTTGACGAACCATCCAGCCACCTATTCTCTACTATGTTGACAGTTCACCTACTTATTTATGGACCAACACATACCCTCCTAAATGAGGATGACCTACTTACTTATGACTTTATTTTGACGAACCATCCAGCCACCTATTCTCTACTATATTGACAGTTCGCCTACTTATTTATGGACTAACACATACCCTCCTAAATGAGGATGACCTACTTACTTAATTACCCAATTAATTACAATATAGACTTGGTAAACATCATTTGTATACATATTTGCTGCACAATCTTTGCAAACTAATTTGCATGTATACATACAAATTCGTTTTTTTCTGATTACTATATCACAATCAGCTGAGTGGCTCTTGACGAACAGGGGGTAGTCATGTGACCAGGTCCCACCCACTCACGTAAAGTGGTATGGAAACACCCACCCACCAATACAGCACAGTGGTATTGACCCACCCTCCCACCCATACACGTATGGTATTATTGGACACATACCCTCCTAAATGAGGATGACCTACATACTTATGACTTTATTTTGACGAACCACCCAGCCACCTATTCTCTACTATGTTGACAGTTCGCCTACTTATTTATGGACCAACACATACCCTCCTAAATGAGGATGACCTACTTACTTATGACTTTATTTTGACGAACCACCCAGCCACCTATTCTCTACTATGTTGACAGTTCGCCTACTTATTTATGGACCAACACATACCCTCCTAAATGAGGATGACCTACTTACTTATAATTTTATTTTGACGAACCATCCAGCCACCTATTCTCTACTATGTTGACAGTTCGCCTACTTACTTATGGACCAACACATACCCTCCTAAATGAGGATGACCTACTTACTTATGACTTTATTTTGACGAACCATCCAGCCACCTATTCTCTACTATGTTGACAGTTCGCCTACTTATTTATGGACCAACACATACCCTCCTAAATGAGGATGACCTACTTACTTATGACTTTATTTTGACGAACCACCCAGCCACCTATTCTCTACTATGTTGACAGTTCGCCTACTTATTTATGGACCAACACATACCCTCCTAAATGAGGATGACCTACTTACTTATGACTTTATTTTGACGAACCACCCAGCCACCTATTCTCTACTATGTTGACAGTTCGCCTACTTATTTATGGACCAACACATACCCTCCTAAATGAGGATGACCTACTTACTTATAATTTTATTTTGACGAACCATCCAGCCACCTATTCTCTACTATGTTGACAGTTCGCCTACTTACTTATGGACCAACACATACCCTCCTAAATGAGGATGACCTACTTACTTATGACTTTATTTTGACGAACCATCCAGCCACCTATTCTCTACTATGTTGACAGTTCGCCTACTTATTTATGGACCAACACATACCCTCCTAAATGAGGATGACCTACTTACTTATGACTTTATTTTGACGAACCACCCAGCCACCTATTCTCTACTATGTTGACAGTTCGCCTACTTATTTATGGACCAACACATACCCTCCTAAATTAGGATGACCTACTTAATTATGATTTTATTTTGACGAACCATCCAGCCACCTATTCTCTACTATGTTGACAGTTCGCCTACTTATTTATGGACCAACACATACCCTCCTAAATGAGGATGACCTACTTACTTATGACTTTATTTTGACGAACCATCCAGCCACCTATTCTCTACTATATTGACAGTTCGCCTACTTATTTATGGACTAACACATACCCTCCTAAATGAGGATGACCTACTTACTTAATTACCCAATTAATTACAATATAGACTTGGTAAACATCATTTGTATACATATTTACTGCACAATCTTTGCAAACTAATTTGCATGTATACATAAAATTCATTTTTTTCTGATTACTATGTCACAATCAGCTGAGTGGCTCTTGACGAACAGGGGGTAGTCATGTGACCAGGTCCCACCCACAAACGTAAAGTGGTATGGAAACACCCACCCACCCATACAGCACAGTGGTAATGACCCACCCTCCCACCCATACACGTATGGTATTATTGGACACATACCCTCCTAAATGAGGATGACCTACTTACTTATGACTTTATTTTGACGAACCATCCAGCCACCTATTCTCTACTATGTTGACAGTTCGCCTACTTACTTATGTACCAACACATACCCTCCTAAATGAGGAGGATCTACTTACTTATGACTTTATTTTGACGAACCATCCAGCCACCTATTCTCTACTATGTTGACAGTTCGCCTACTTATTTATGGACCAACACATACCCTCCTAAATGAGGATGACCTACTTACTTATGACTTTATTTTGACGAACCACCCAGCCACCTATTCTCTACTATGTTGACAGTTCGCCTACTTATTTATGGACCAACACATACCCTCCTAAATGAGGATGACCTACTTACTTATGACTTTATTTTGACGAACCACCCAGCCACCTATTCTCTACTATGTTGACAGTTCGCCTACTTATTTATGGACCAACACATACCCTCCTAAATGAGGATGACCTACTTACTTATAATTTTATTTTGACGAACCATCCAGCCACATATTCTCTACTATGTTGACAGTTCGCCTACTTACTTATGGACCAACACATACCCTCCTAAATGAGGATGACCTACTTACTTATGACTTTATTTTGACGAACCATCCAGCTACCTATTCTCTACTATGTTGACAGTTCACCTACTTATTTATGGACCAACACATACCCACCTAAATGAGGATGACCTACTTACTTATGACTTTATTTTGACGAACCACCCAGCCACCTATTCTCTACTATGTTGACAGTTCGCCTACTTATTTATGGACCAACACATACCCTCCTAAATGAGGATGACCTACTTACTTATGACTTTATTTTGACGAACCACCTAGCCACCTATTCTCTACTATGTTGACAGTTCGCCTACTTATTTATGGACCAACACATACCCTCCTAAATGAGGATGACCTACTTACTTATAATTTTATTTTGATGAACCATCCAGCCACCTATTCTCTACTATGTTGACAGTTCGCCTACTTACTTATGTACCAACACATACCCTCCTGAATGAGGATGACCTACTTATATATGGACCAACACATACCCTCCTAAATGAGGATGACCTACTTACTTCCAGCCACCTATTCTCTACTATTTGACAGTTCGCGTACTTATTTATGGACCAACACATACCCTCTTAAATGAGGATGACCTACTTACTTATGACTTTATTTTGACGAACCATCCAGCCACCTATTCTCTACTATGTTGACAGTTCACCTACTTATTTATGTACCAACACATACCCTCCTAAATGAAAATGACCTACTTACTTATGACTTTATTTTGACGAACCATCCAGTCACCTATTCTCTACTATGTTGACAGTTCACCTACTTATTTATGGACCAACACATACCCTCCTAAATTAGGATGACCTACTTACTTATGATTTTATTTTGACGAACCATCCAGCCACCTATTCTCTACTATGTTGACAGTTCACCTACTTATTTATGGACCAACACATACCCTCCTAAATGAGGATGACCTACTTACTTATGACTTTATTTTGACGAACCATCCAGCCACCTATTCTCTACTATATTGACAGTTCGCCTACTTATTTATGGACTAACACATACCCTCCTAAATGAGGATGACCTACTTACTTAATTACCCAATTAATTACAATATAGACTTGGTAAACATCATTTGTATACATATTTGCTGCACAATCTTTGCAAACTAATTTGCATGTATACATAAAATTCGTTTTTTTCTGATTACTATGTCACAATCAGCTGAGTGGCTCTTGACGAACAGGGGGTAGTCATGTGACCAGGTCCCACCCACAAACGTAAAGTGGTATGGAAACACCCACCCACCCCATACAGCACAGTGGTAATGACCCACCCTCCCACCCATACACGTATGGTATTATTGGACACATACCCTCCTAAATGAGGATGACCTACTTACTTATGACTTTATTTTGACGAACCATCCAGCCACCTATTCTCTACTATGTTGACAGTTCGCCTACTTACTTATGTACCAACACATACCCTCCTAAATGAGGAGGATCTACTTACTTATTGACTTTATTTTGACGAACCATCCAGCCCCCTATTCTCTACTATGTTGACAGTTCGCCTACTTATTTATGCTACTTACTTATGTACCAACACATACCCTCCTAAATGAGGAGGATCTACTTACTTATGACTTTATTTTGACGAACCATCCAGCCACCTATTCTCTACTATGTTGACAGTTCGCCTACTTATTTATGGACCAACACATACCCTCCTAAATGAGGATGACCTACTTACTTATGACTTTATTTTGACGAACCACCCAGCCACCTATTCTCTACTATGTTGACAGTTCGCCTACTTATTTATGGACCAACACATACCCTCCTAAATGAGGATGACCTACTTACTTATGACTTTATTTTGACGAACCACCCAGCCACCTATTCTCTACTATGTTGACATTTCGCCTACTTATTTATGGACCAACACATACCCTCCTAAATGAGGATGACCTACTTACTTATAATTTTATTTTGACGAACCATCCAGCCACATATTCTCTACTATGTTGACAGTTCGCCTACTTACTTATGGACCAACACATACCCTCCTAAATGAGGATGACCTACTACTTACTTATGACTTTATTTTGACGAACCATCCAGCTACCTATTCTCTACTATGTTGACAGTTCACCTACTTATTTATGGACCAACACATACCCACCTAAATGAGGATGACCTACTTACTTATGACTTTATTTTGACGAACCATCCAGCCACCTATTCTCTACTATATTGACAGTTCGCCTACTTATTTATGGACCAACACATACCCTCCTAAATGAGGATGACCTACTTCCTTAATTACCCAATTAATTACAATATAGACTTGGTAAACATCATTTGTATACATATTTGCTGCACAATCTTTGCAAACTTATTTGCATGTATACATAAAATTCGTTTTTTTCTGATTACTATGTCACAATCAGCTGAGTGGCTCTTGACTAACAGGGGGTAGTCATGTGACCAGGTCCCACCCACTCACGTAAAGTGGTATGGAAACACCCACCCACCAATACAGCACAGTGGTATTGACACACCCTCCCACCCATACACGTATGGTATTATTGGACACATACCCTCCTAAATGAGGATGACCTACTTACTTATGACTTTATTTTGACGAACCATCCAGCCACCTATTCTCTACTATGTTGACAGTTCGCCTACTTATTTATGGACCAACACATACCCTCCTAAATTAGGATGACCTACTTAATTATGATTTTATTTTGACGAACCATCCAGCCACCTATTCTCTACTATGTTGACAGTTCGCCTACTTATTTATGGACCAACACATACCCTCCTAAATGAGGATGACCTACTTACTTATGACTTTATTTTAACGAACCATCCAGCCACCTATTCTCTACTATGTTGACAGTTCGCCTACTTATTTATGGACCAACACATACCCTCCTAAATGAGGATGACCTACTTACTTATGACTTTATTTTGACGAACCATCCAGCCACCTATTCTCTACTATGTTGACAGTTCGCCTACTTATTTTACGATTCTAGAGGTCATGTATACATGAGATGTTAGTTTACTAAATGTAATACACAATATGATTACCTAAATGAGAAAGTAACAATTTCTTAAATAAGAAAGAAAATAGTAGATATTTCATTGTAGGCTGCTTAGTACGGCTCGTGGTGTTTAGTGAATATGTTATTATTTTTAAATCACTGTTTTTATTTAGCAGCATAGTACTGAACAGTTTTTACTTTTACAAATAAACAATGGATTAGCTATAATAGTGGAATGATTTACAAAAAAATTTACAAGGTCCATAAAAATTTACCGACAATCATAAATAAAAACAATAATTTCTTAAATAAATTCCATTATAATTTTGTATTTTATGTTTTATACCTTACTTGCAAAACTCGGTCATGCTTTTCTGTGGCTTAGTCTGATATTAACTATTTTTCGTTATTTTTCTCTAAACTTTTTCAAAAATTGAGGTTGGTTTTTACTTCCTAACAAAGTAAATTTCATTTTTTTTGGAAATAAACAATAGTCTGGGCACAGTAATAAACTTACGGGATATGATTTGGATGTAATATGCACAAATATCAGCTGGTAACAGAAGTACTTTTTCAGCGCTGACATTTATTTTCATTTGTGAGATTTACGTAGGTCGGGAATAGCTTGAAACATCTGTTTAAATTTAAGATTTCAGAAAATAAATATTTAAAAATAGTCTTCTCTATAGATGCAATGTTGTTTGAAAGTAGTAAATTAATTCATGAATTTTCAAGATTTGTGTACACAAACATATGGAAGTTTCTATGAAAATATAAAAATGGTTCAACTGATTAAACTAAATATTGAGATTATATTTAATTTTAAATCCATTCGTAAAATTTTACATATTTCAATATTTATCTTGTGTGATCTATTAAACATGTATGTTAAGAAGTAACATTATTTATCGTATGGTATGAATGAGTGTTGTAAACTTTGAATATATTGTTTTAAATGTCCTTTAATTCACAAACGCACTCTGTCAAACTGTCAAAACAATCTGACAAAGAATGACAGAAAATCACATCCATTAATTTCACTGGCCGAACAACATACTAACAATTATTGGTTGATAGTTAATTCCTATTTATATTTTATGATATATTAAATATATTTAATTATAAAAATTGCGGGATAAATATGAACATTTCAGAGTTAAATTATACATAAGTCCATTAAAATAATTGTCTTGTACATGATACACTATTGAATTAATATAATTTTATGATTGTATTATTGCATAAGTCATTTAGAGACTTCGTAAGTCGTTAAGATCTTTACAAAAAGCTGTTAATTTCAATCAATATTGTTATGTTTATTAACAATTACAACATATTAAATAATATTAGCCAGATAAAGTTATTTAAATAGTTATTTCATTGGATTATATTTAAATTGCTTGTTCATCTAACTCATGATTCATTAGAGAATTTTTAAATGTAATCGCATTTTTACATACTTTAGTAGCTATTCATGTAATAACCTAAATGCTCCTACACAAAGGTTGATAGTCCAATATTAATTCTAGAAATTTTAAAAACACAACCTGGCACGTTATATTACGGATCAACCGATGTTTTAAGTTTTAAAAATCTACCTTACACTACCATTATTTATCTATTGTCATCACACTGTTTTATTATCCATCGCATTGTGTTTTCAGTAATACAATAGTTCATTAAAAATAAAACAAACTAACATGACCATCTGGTTGTTTACTATTTTTATTTGTACAACCATATTTGACCACTTAGTCGTTTATTTCAAATAACTTTCTAATCATTATATTACGTATTGCTATAAATACCATACAAACGAACGTCAAATGCCACAAATTTATTACAACATAAGTATGACAAGTATAAATATTATGGTGATAGGTTTCAGTAAGCCATGTTTACCATCCTCAGACTAGAGGTGTTCGTAAAAGAATCATAATTGTCTCTGATTCATAGTATGAGATCTTCTTAAGGCCCAATATTTCTTCATGCTTCTTGTCTTTGAATCTTGAATTTCTTCATTGAATCTTGTCCTTCTTTCTGCTTTTGTAAAAAAACTCTCAATATTTGTTTGCCTGTCACATATTCTAGTTAATTTTTATGGCCAGGCTACCACAAAATGTTTAAGTGTATTTCGGTAAAATTTTTAAAATATTTCAAGTAGATTTTTATTTATTTTATTTTATTTTTTTTTTTAATTAAATATAAATAGTTTAATAACAGATATCTAGAAAGTTAGTTTCTTGTAAGTGTAAGAAGTCTAGTAAATTCCCTCAATAGCCAGAAATTCTAATATATTAGTCTACTTTCACATGAGAATATACGTTATAAAAGTGAATAAGGCCTCTTGATACCTGGGAGCTCCAAGTTGTAACTCCTACTCACGCGTTTTATATATAAACAACAACAATGACAAAATGTAATTCATTTTGCTGTTTAATTTTTTTAAGTTGGTTATTTATTATCATTAAATGTTTTAAGACTAACACAAACGTATGTAATTATTGCTAATCTACAATATCGATAAAACAGGAAAAGGTCGTAATATTTATATTGTAACACAAATTTAATACTTACAAAATAAACAAATCGTGTTTCTTTTTTAATAATCATCGCCCCTTCCCAAAAGTCTGGACCAGCAACAATCGAAGACCAATATGACGCCGACAATAACTGAGTACCACAGTCGCAGTCCATAATTAAGGGCAATGATGGGCTCCCCAACAAAGGACTGGCAAACACATCCCGGCATCACCAGTTAATTTGATTGACGTCACAGTCGAAACGAGTTGTTTGGGTTCATTTAGAGGTAATTGTTTGTTACCGTCGTGCCTCACAAGGGACTTTGTAGCTTTGGTTTTGTCCCACGCTGTCAGTGATGGGCGTCCCGATATCGGGCTAGTTGGGACACCATCTTACTTAATACCTCTGTTATTGAAAATCAGAATAAAGAGTATTATTTCAACAATTAAATCCATTGTGAAAATTACGTACTATTTTAATTTTACAATCAATTAGATTCAAACTGCTGTTTTTATTATTATTATTAATTTCCGTGTCACACGTCACTTCCACAATCCTATTTTTCATTACTTTTGTGTAACTATCATGTCGTGTTTTTTTATTATGATTTTGTTTTTTTACTATCATTATTTTATTAATGTTCTTGTTTATCATTATTATTTTCATGAATAATTTATGTTCATTAATTTTAATGTTTTAAATTTAGAATATAGGAATGTTATTGTTTTTCATTGAATATATTGTTTTTTATTGGTTAGATTTGTTCTTTAATTTATTTACTCATTTATTTTTTCAACTTATTATCATTATTAACTTATAAAAAAATCTGAAATAAATTAATGAAATCTTGTTAATCAAATTCAATAATTAACAAATCCAACGCATCAATTCACTCTAGGTACTCTTCACTAATTCTACGAATAAAAGCTGATCTCTCTCTCTGAATGCGCACATGGGGTAAATTAAATGCTGTATACATTGTTGGAATGGGGTTTCCAGTGATTTGAATGATCTATTGTCAACTCCCGTTCATGTTTCGAGGAGTTATATGTGCCTAATCCACTTCGGAAACGATTCAGCAAGTACACTCCTCTCACGAAAAATCTATACGAGTATGATTTGTTGGAAGGATAATAGGAAAAAAATACATTTTAACCAATAAGTTATCCAGGCTGTCTCATAGATATAATACTGAGTAAGAAGACCTAGGAAAAGGAACCTATGCAGGTTTTCTTATATTATTATACCCTCCTGAGTTTGTAAATTATGTAGAATTGAGAAGTATGAATCCATCAAAATATTTTTGAACTCATCAGAGCCCCCTTGCATTATTATAAAGAGCCTATGTACACAATAATTGATAGCTATAATAGAACCACAGATGACTACAACAGTGACCGAGCAGGTGGTCTGCGTGGATGGACGAGATCACTAAGCTGGTTACCCATCCAAGGAACAGCCACGATCGTTGTTATTTAACGCCGTTATTTTACGATAACGTCGAACCCTTCAGTTAATTGTTAGATCAAAAATTATTCGGGAAAATTAAAAAAAAATGTCTTTATAGAATAAATATGACTGCCCAAAGTGACTATTTTGGCCTTTTTGGTGCATAACTCATGAACAAACCATGAAATGTGTTTTATTAACAATTTGAGAATATAGTGGACAAAAGGTACTATTTAATTTAGTATTTATGGTAAATTTAAAAGAATTGTTTTTTAAGTGTTACCGATTATTTTTTTTATAAATGATATTTGTTTAAATTTTCAGTTGTACAATCATCTTTGGATGAAAAAATTTATTAATAATAATTATATATATAATTATTTGCTACCAATTAGTTTACTACCAATGAGGGAGTTATGTCCTTTTTTCGAATTTGCGGGGCGGGCAGAAACAAGTCTTGTTCAGACCACTGACAACTAACTTCACGCTTAAGACTACTGTCTTTAGTAAATGTTAGTTATATTAGTGTTTGTATTAGAAACGCTTTTAAATTGTTCTATTTCATAAACAACATTACTAGAAAAATGTTACTGTTTTCAACACACAACAGCTGAAAGTGTGAAGTTTTACTTAATTACCAACAGAAAATTTTGGCTTCTCAATATATTTTCGTTCGTCAGAAAGTCAAACAGCAATAAGCCTGTTATTTAAATATGCAGCAGGAATATTTTTTATGTAATTTAAAAATGCTTCAAAGGCCTTCAATGTGTAGTTTTTGCTACATTTAAAAATATAATGTACTTTATTTATTTTTTAAACCAGAGAATGAGAAATTAAGAATGCAAGACATTACAGCCAAGCCCATAATCATAAGTATCAATGTATAAATTACATGGGCTTGATGTAATCATTTTATTCTTTGAAAGTGTTTTATTTGCAATATCGCATAATAATTAACGTATAACCTAAAATAACTAATTTCCGAAATAAAAAATGTCTTGCTGTATACACATTTTTCTACATTTTCAGGTTAATTTTTGTTTATCATGGTTATTTTGTGTGTGCATTTTCTATATTTTTTAGCCCACCTCCCCCTGGGCAAACGAAGGGTCATAATAGGATTCTCCCAGAAAAGTATAAGCAATTATATGAAGGAAAATCCAGAACTGTTGATTAGAAGTGAATAACTAATATGTATTTAGTGTATTTTTAAGCACTTTTGTACATAAAAAATAATTCATTTGTTTAATTAAATTTGTGTATACAAGAAACCAAAACTGCGAGAATTTAGAAAATTTATGCTGTATGTTTTAGGTCGATTTGTTTTATTTTTGGTAATAATAAAATATAATCGTAGATTGTAGATTTTTAACACCTTGAATATTATAATGATTTAAAATTCAACTCCAAGTGTAATTTGAAGAAACTAAGAGCGTTGGAAACATCCAACTACTCAAAATTATTAAGAATGATCCAATGAAAAAATTTAATATAGCCTACCTTAATTTATTCTACAGACTTCCATAGTTATTTTTTTATCCATGAGAATTTTTACTTTTTAACGTTTTATTGGTTTTTTGAAATCATTATTATTCATTATTCATTACTAAGACACCGATCGTCAAGATATGGGCGAATATGAGGGGCGATTGAGTGTAGATGAATGAATGTAGTCATTGTTACTAACTAAGAGCGACCGTTCCTTGGAAGGAGAGATTTATTAATACACCAACAGCCAGGGTAACTAAGGGACTTACAGCTTTACGTGGAATATGAACCACGTAGTGTTGGTCTTATTTCAGCTAACTGAAAAGTCTGACAGTTCTCTTCCATTCACAACATCTGAACCTTGACTACCATCCAACATGAACACCCCAGACTTGTCTAGTAGTGTCCACGTTGATGGCAACCAATGAGCGGACGCCGTGTTGGTATTAAGAGGACCGAGCGTAGAACATATTGCCTACAATGACCTCAACACTTTGTCCCCAAGTAGCTGGGTTACAGCACTGAGCTACCAGTGCCGACAAATATTTTTTCTTGGTTGTATAAATACGGAGTTTGTAAAGGTTATACACGGAAATAAAAATATTCTTGATAGTATTAAAGAAGGAAAGTTATGTATGAAAAGACAGAATAGTATAGTTTTACATTATGAACCGTTGGTTTATACTTTTCTACAATTAATTAATTAGCGTCTAAATTCATATATTTCGTTCAAGAAACAAATTCGTCGTACTTCGTAATTCAAATAGCTGCCACACATTCAAAGTTAGTCGGCCACCCATGAAGGATCCTGCAATGCCGACACCCAATTACAGTCGAATCTAGTCGCAGGACCACTTTCCAATTAGTTGACTAATAAATAGAGGTTTATTACTTCAAAGATTCCAATTAATTATCTAGCAGATTAGAAACGTCATAACGAAGGTAAGCGTGAGAAAAGTAATGTTATATATTTGTCGAGATAGAATAACGAATGACGCAACAAAAGCAAAACATAACCTTGACTGAGGCAGTTGATGATGGGTCTGGCATTAGTTGCCCGACTAGACTGGTAGTTCCTCGAGCAGCCGCCTGGTAGCAGCACCTCTCGGCGCGTTTGGTTCCGTTCTTAGCTACTTTTGTTTTCTTGTTTTCCTTTATACAAAATACTATATAGTTTTCAATATTATGATATTTACACTACTAAAGCATACAGGTAATGTTATAATGAATGATACTGTTTTAAAGTACTCCAATGCCAGTTTTCTAATGCATCTTAGTTTATTATTTGATAGTTAATTATTGTTTGAAAGTTTTTATTGGCTTTGGATTGTTCATAATTGGTAGACAATATTTATTTGGATATTACCAACGCTTTAAATTTTTTAAGGAACAAATCCAACCTTTCAACAGGTATAATAAACTTCGTCTTCAGGTGTTGCTTATTTAAAACTAGTTTTTTCCTCCTTAAAAAAAAAAAGTATTAGTGTTGAAGTAGAAATTGATCGTAATTCACAATATTCATTTGTATTTTTCTTTTCTTTCTTGTTTTAGTTTTTCTTCATTTTCAAGACCAGTTCACGTGGGCCTCGAACTGTGTGTAAACTTTATTTAAAGAATGCAGTACCAGCCACAGCTTAATTGAATGTTTGAGCTTAGGACCTGACACAGTATTACATAACCTTAACTAAGGAACGTTGGCAGTGAATAATTTCATAAATACATTATGTCAAATAAATATGTTTCTAATATATTTAGTGACATATTTTTAACCACTAAAAATGAAAATGTGTTTGGAAATGCAATATTAATATATTAGTGTATAATATTCAATTCTATAACCTATTCCAATTAGTGATACCAAAGTCGACCCACTCAGCATAAATGTTTTATGAGCTCAGCTAGTAGCCAACCGGCTCTTATCAGTCCTGAATGGAGATGGCCTCTGAATTAGTCAGGACGAAATTTAACAGCCGGACTCAAAGATAATGAAGCAATACGCAGGCAAACGTATCTGTATCCGACGAAAAATGTGCTAATTAGCAACTGTTTGCGGGATTTCTTCACTGTTCACTACTTCCAAACGACTAGGTGGTGGCTAATACTACCAATTTGTTATCAAGCAGAGAATCACTCAACAGTTAGTTACGGTGGAGGAGAACGTAACAATATATTATTAGAAACGGTGGGAACTGCGCTCGCGTGGTGCTCGCGTGCCCGACTGCTGCCGAGATGACCCGGACTTAGCCGAAGTGAAAGACGACGACCTCGCACGAAGACACACGAAGTAGAAGCGTGGCCGAGCTTACCCGAGCTCTTGCTCACAAAAACTGGTGCATTCCTGTTTTGTGACCTCGGTAGCTTTCTTAGAGCGGGTTCTGATCTCACAATGAGACTGTTTTTCACACCTCCCTTTCGCTAGTTATTGCGTGATTTGATCTTAGTATCTCCCCGACATCTGTACTCGGTACGTTTTATAACCTTATTTATCTAAATATCCAATCGCTTCAGCCAATAAATGTTAAAAACACAAGTGGCCAATTATTCGACATAACTTTATTAACGACGTACTAAGTGTACGCTAATCACGTATTGTACCATATTAACAGTGAGATAGTGTTAAATATGAACATTAAGAATCCTCATTATTTGCATTTCCAACTAATTGAGTTATTTTATTTTAAAACATACATTTTTTAACAATTCCAAGCTATAACAAGATTCCAAGCTCTAAAGCATTATTCAACCATTCATTAGGTTTTTTCAATTTATGTTTTTTATTCCATTAATATATTATTAAATTTACTCATTAAATTTAAATACTACTACAAGCAATTTAAATTAAAATATCAATCATTGAGGTTTGACAGAGACAATTTTAATTTACAACAGTTATTTTTTTAAGGTCTTGTTGATTTCTTTCAAGCACTAACAACATGAATATAACTTCTCACTGACAAATTTCTTGAACATATGTGTGAAGAGCCTTATGTGTGAAGAGTTACATTTGTATTTAGGCTATCTAATAAGTTTTAGTATACAACGTTATATTTAAATCTCAATGGATGAAAGGAAATAAAATGTATTTTCTAACAACAACTAAATAGTTACACGTTTCACCATTTATCCCCACTCGTTTGAGGTGATCGTTATTTAGTTATATTTTTAAACATTTAATATTTGAAGCGTCAAATCCATTTTTTATGAGTTTACTATCTATTTTTTACACCAGTTTAGGTTGAAGATAGATAACATTTCGTACTCCAGTTAATAGTGAGAGTTTTTGTCCTCGTCTGTTTATAGACCATTGGTGAAAGCACTTATTTCAAACTAATTAAAATTCAAAGTACGTGTCATATATGAGTCTCTGACATCTTCCATCTTTAGTTTCAGTTATTTTGGTTTCTCCTAAGACCAACACAAAGATTGTCATCACTGGGCATGCTAGACTGCACCATTATTAGTAGGAGGGTGTTGTGTTTTTGAAAAGACGCCCAGTCAGTGCAAGGGTCCTAACATGTAAAGATCACCACACCATAACCCAAACAACAAATTTCCAAAAAGCCACTTAAAATAACTAGAACAGGAAATACAGTTGCAGTTAATGTTTGTGACGTTTATTTTTCAAGACAATTAATTATATGTTTCATTATATGTTTGTTTTTTTCTCGAATCGCCCATAAACGACATATCTGTTCAGTTAACTGGGTAGAAAATCAGTGTCTAACACGTTTAATGAAGTATGAGTAACTAGGTGGTACATTAACGTCTTACGTGTGGGGGTGAGTGGGCAGAACATCATCGACTTTTTCATATATTTATTTACTATTTTTTCGTCAAATGTTCAACATGCTGGAAGTTCATAAGTTAGAGTGGAAGATATCAAAAATACGAATATCTCTTCCATCATATCACAGTTTACTATTTCTTCAACATTTTCAAAGTTTCCTCGCTTCTACAGAACACATACAGCTTATATCTCCTGAGAGATTAAGTAGGGGTGGTTCCGTGAAACCCTATAGAAAACACACGAGCCTCACTTATCACACTACCTCTCTGGTATAAGTATTGGCAGATGTGTTAAACTTCTTCCAAATCAATCATTTAAAAAGTACGAGTAGGTAGTTTACTGGAGTTTGGTAACGTTGATGTAGAAGTTTGCAAGGTTCGTAACCAATTGTAGCTATCGATGAAGTGTCTCAGTTTAAAACGTTTGTAATGTTGATTTAACTATAAATAATAATCTCTTCAAACTAACGAAATATAAAATATATATTTTCTCAGATGCATTAATGAAATTAAAATTGTCTTTATTAGGACTATTTATCTCTTTCACTTAACCAAAAAATGTAATCTACAATATTACATATTGTTATACTCATACTTAGAGAAACAATGTATATTTCTAGAATCTATATTTTCTAGAAGCGTCCCAGCAATACCACTGAGGATGACACATCACACCAAGGGCGAAACGTCTGGTTATCTTGTAAATAATGTACGAGTAGTTAGCACTTTGACGCGGTTGTCACCGGAAAATATAGATTCTACTTATGATACCGGCTTCTTAAGCCCTAGTTCTAAGATTAAAGTATATTTCTATTTATAAAAAAAACATTCGTCACTCATACAATGATACGCCAAAAACGTACATTAACACCAGCCCACCACCCCTAGTAATTTCACCATTGAGGAAGCATTATTTTGTTATTAAAATGTTCCACTTTAAAAAAAATAAAAGTATCACAGATATAGCTCTTTTTACCTAAAGTGTTTCTTGCTTGAATATCAGTAAAATAAATTATTTTAAAGGAAAGTAGTCTTAGTCAACTCAATTTAAAAAGCGTTCATACCGTAATGATCATTTAAAGCTACCTTTACATTTTACAATATTTATCTCATCATTTGATTATATTGTAAAAATCCTTAGTGGTTAATAAAGGTGGGTTGTGGATTCTCTTTAATGAAGGCCCACTACGTTTACCGTAGTAATTAAATTGATTTATAAAAACAGCTAAAAACGAAGTAATGAATTCTGGTACAAAGTTTATTAAATTTGGTATAAACATTTTCCCATTGAATTTAGCATAAGCCCAACATTTAGATGTCTCATTTTTGTTGTAAAAATATAAAACGTTATTTATTATAATAAATATTGGATTGCCTATACAAGGGAATACAACTAAACATCTTTAAATAAATTATATGACATGTAGTTTGTTGTTATTCTTATGAAAAGAGAAGAAGTTTTCGGCTGGTATATTTTATTTGATAAATATCTAATATGTTTCATAAACCCGCTCTAATAAGATTTAAAGGTCAAGTCATCTTTGCTTCCTATAAGAAGTTTAGGTTGCTATTTAGCTATATTTAAAGCCCGAATAAAAAATGGCTTTTTAAACAAGGAGATTAAAGCAGAGATTAAACCAGATCTTCTCTCCATACCATATATTAGTATTGAAATCAGATGAATACGTATATTTCATGTTGAACACCTCTGAATATTTCGTTAAGAATACAATTTATTTGAAATGGTGAAACGTTTGTTGTATAGAGAGTGGAGGAAGCCTAAGGACGGTATATCGCTAATGATGTATGTGATTGAAGCTTAGTGGCCAGAAGACTTGGGTCAGCTAAGATAGATTACTTTATTTATTGTTTTTCAGGAGCCGCCTTCTAATCTCTGCCCTGACCGATATAAATCTCCTAAGCTGATGGCATTACAAGCTATCAACTAGCTCCATTAACTTAAGAACTTAGTTCTTGCTTAATGTGTTTCCAATATTCTTTTACATTGACATTCATGAATCAACTATGTAATAAATGGATTTTATGTTGACGTTAGATTTTATCATTCATCTACATCATTTTACATTATCAGTCCTCATAATACCATCGTGGCATATGCTTAATGGTTTCCATCGGCGTGGAAATTATTAGAGAAGTCTGGTGTGTCAGTGGGAGGTTCTATTGAGAGTATGAATGACGTGTAGGGTAGATAACTAAATATGAGCTTGTCAATTAGCTGAAAATCACGCCAACACTACGTGGTTCGGATTCCACATAAAGCTGTAGGTCCATTTGTTGCCTTGGCCATTGAGCTATTCATAAACGGCTCTTTTAAAGGTTACTCTTCACTTTAGTAACAAAGACTACAATCGTTCATCTACATTCCTCACACTCATTCGACCCTCATTGTTGCCCCTCTCTACGACCAGTGTCTTACTAATGAATAATAAATAATAGTAATGCTTAATTAAAATAAAAATATGTTTTATTCAAAATATAAAGTTACATATACCTGTTTACTTTGTTTGATTTCCGAAACGTCATGTTCAGAGAGTCCATAAACGTGGGTTGTGTAGGAAGGCATTTGATTCGTCTAGAGTTGGCAGATGACAGTTGTAAATATCAACACTAAATAAAAATATTTAAATATAAAAATGGAAAAATGAATATTTTATCCATACTCGAAATATAAATTATTGTATAAATTTGTATGTATAGGAAAATAACATGTTGTAAATGAATAAGTAATATCATATGAATTCTGATATACGTGCATAAGTAATACTGGACCATATGTGATGTTGTATACAGAAAGAAAAAAACTTTACTTCATGATTTGGTACGAGTCGCCAATATACTACAACAAACTTTTTGTACACACAGACAACAAAAACGTACAGATACTATTCAAAGAAAAATTTTTCAGAAAATAATTTTTTGCAGTTTTAATTGTAGCAAACTGACACAAATCACCAAATATTGTTAAACAATGTTTGTTTCTGAAGATCTTTATCATAGTTGATTGGAATATGGCTTAGATTATGAATTATAAAAAATTAAATATGTTGTGTTATCAGAATCTGATTATTATATGATTTAATGTAGATAAATGTAGAACACAAAGTTGTTTATAATCTTTTGTGAAGTACTTTGAATGAAAAATTGAGATCCAAGCAAGTAGGGTTATTGCGGCGCCTCTACACGTAGCGCCCCCAACATCCGAGGGAGCGCACATACTCCTAGCAGTAGCACTGCTTGTAAAAAATAATTTCATGCATAAATTCGGTACGATACCAAATTTATAGTCGTATAAAACTTTAAAGAATTAAGTTTAAGATGTATGTGAATTTTAATCAATTTTTACAACCTTACGCAACTTTGACTAAGCGTTACAATAGAGAAAGTATTATGATCGTTTGAAAAAATTGTTTTCTGGTTTGTCTAAAAAGCCAATTTCAGGTTCCAATTCGAAAAAAAACTGTTGGTGTTTGTCCATATGTGTGCCTCTGTGTGTATGTGCCGTTCGCTGGAGACCAAACGGATGGATAAATTGTTTATGAATTTTTTAAATAATATGTATTCAGGTAATATATCCAGATTATTTTTTGACTTTTTTGAAATTTTAGTTTTTTGTTTTTATTTTTGTGGGGAGAAATATACAAAAATAGAGTTTTACAAAAATTGCTCAAACGATTTCGTTCAAATTTTCAAGAAATGTGTGAATTACAATGTAAAACAGTTTAGTAAAAATTGCGTGTCTCTAACTTAACTAGTTTTTGATGTATTGCAAAAAAACATATTTGGGAATCAATTTGGTAATTTTTAAAGTTTTTATTTTTTTAGTATTTAATATGTGGTAAATGTCATTCCAATTCTTTGGATCCATATATTAAGTTCAAAATACAAGACGATAGAAATCTTTAAGCGCATGTGTAATTGACATACTGTATATTATTCTAGCCCCTCCAGGAGATCATCAGTCAGTTTCGGCAATCCTGTTACAAATCACACTGAGAGGTTATTTCGGATGCCATTTGCCTTGGAGCGTGTTAATGCGTAAAATTAATTTCATTCAGTGATTCATCTTACAGTTCGTTACCCGCCGTCTAACTCTGTTTGATCCTGACAAAGGAAGAGGACTTATCTCGCCATCTCAATCAAGAAAATGGAAAGGGGAACACAAATCCTTCTGTTTGGGACTAAGTAAACCCGGGCCGCAGTAAAAACGCTACTTAACTCCACCCTTTGGCTGGCTCGTCCTCTGTTGTGATTATATCACAATCACATTAATATTGAGGCTGGAAATAGGTTTTTTAGTATCTACTTTGTTAATTGAAAATCTACTTTTTAATAGGTAGAAGTCGATTTAGAATATTCTGTTTCAGATCAGTCACATACGTTTATTGTCATAGTTAATTAACATCCTGGCATCGTATCATTTTTCATTTAATTGTAACAAAATCACAATTTTACAACGTACATACTCGTATTTAAAAAATGAATGAGTTTAGTCGCAGACAATAAATACAGAGATCGCTTTCATACGGCTACAGTTAACGTCTGAGTGGCTGTTATAAATATATTACAAATTACGTACTACATATTTTTAAATCTGAATTAATAATTACTACGTTTATCTTCGAAGATTTGGTATGAGTTAGGTGGGGACTGACAAGGTGCTGGACCTACCATTGCATGGAATCTGGAGAAATAACTACTGTATTCGAAATAGCCACCCTCCCTTACGGTATTGTTGACCCACCCTCCATACAATCTTCACGGCACCCTTTTCAGTGCAAGGACTCGCCCCAAAAGAAGTGTTGATTGGATTAATTTAACAAACACCATTTTTGTATGGAAATTGGAGTTATAATGGCTAGTTATGGATTTTTAAATTTATTTCTTTTATGTAGATATAAAAATTAACATATCGCCTTGATTTTAATATATCCTGACAATATATTCAGCATAAATTATTGAGAAATATGTAAATACGAAATTAGTATGAATCATTGAAAAGCCAAAATATCAGTGTACTGTGCTTTTAATAAGAAGAAAACTTGAATAGGTGGTTCATCCAAAAATTTAAACTTTGGTAATTCAAGTGTGATTAAATACACCTGAATTTTGAAGCAAGGTGCAGCAATGAAATCTTATATTTGCTACTGCAATTTATATATTTCAAGCTTTATTACTTCTAGTGAAGGGAATGGACCGTAAACAAGCAGGACATTGCGAGAAGTGGCTCACTGGGATCTTGTAATTGGAGTTCTAATTGGAACGGCTCCAGCGAGAGTGGCTGGACTCCAGGCAGCAGTAAGGTGACCTCGGGCATCGGCAGGTGCTGGAGAACTGCAGAGAATACCGGACATTCCAACCACTGGGATTATCATAACCTCTCAATCACTTTGAACTGGAAAGTTCTTGTAGTCTCTGACATTAGTATTTCTCGTTAAATGCATAATTCAATCTAAATGATGATGCTCTAAACACATTTCTTACTATATAATTTATAATTTGCGTTTGTAAAATTGTTTGAGTACCACACTTGTATGAATTACATCGTTACCCCTTTATTAAGTATTACAGCTACTTGCTTATTTTTATAATCCTGTAAAGTTAAAAAAATGTATAACTGATACAAGTTCTATCATTTTTAAATTATTTATTTCATTCGAAAACAATTCCTTCATACATAAGAAGTATATACTATAAGAGGATCATAAATAATAAGACGATCGCACTCTTGGTTAACTAACTGTTATATACCTCCAATCACCTATATTACACGATATGAGATTGTTACATTAGTTAGTACTTGAAATTAAACCACTATTATTTATAGTAATTATTATCACTTAACATACACCAGTTTACGTTTGTTCAACATCTGACACCGTTCGTAAACTGTCACTGTTAAAAACTTATCACTTCACTGTCACTTCCACTCCAGGCTGAAGACTGAAGACTCACACTGCCACTGATACATATACTCTGTAGACTGTCACTCTGACTGGTCGTCCATGGAGTGTCTTTTTAAAAGGCGCCCCTGCAACCAAGAAGATTTTGGAAGTGTGATCTAGGTACATCCGGAAACCATAGTGGAATCGTCTAGCTCCACTTCGAGGCAAATTAAATGTCATTTTTGCACAATCTAGAGGCTTCTAGATTGGCCCAGACACCACAGAGAAAACCAAAAGAGAAGTCATTTTCTTATGGTCATATTGAACGCTTCAGGGGCTGTTAGAAATATATTACCACTATTTGTATTATTAAGATAATACATCTTAATAAATATTTTGTAAATAATACAGCGTTTACCCTTAAGGATTTGGAGAGAGTAAAAGAAGGATCGACAGTGGTGTATTTTATACCAGCCACACAAATAACTGAATAACCAAAGAACATCCCAATTTTCTATTCTTTGTCTTTATTTAATTTATGCATTGGTGCCGTATTATTTTTAAAACCCTTTCATCAGTTAAATATTTAAATTGAAAGTTATATACTTAAGCCTATGATAGTTAACATATCATCTACTGTTCAACAGATTTTATTTTGTGTCTCTTGGTATACAAGTTTATTACGAATATGTTCATAAATACTTTGTAAGATATTCCTCTAAGCAAATATTAACACTTACAAAAAAGTTACGGGGAACCAATAAAAACAGACTGGTGTTTTAAAAACGCCATCGAATATTGTTTTCATATATTTTAGTATCTTTACCATAGTTTGTAAAAAAAACATTAAATTTCCATACGAAGCTGTTGATTGATAAAATATTAAAATGTTTATAAAATAAGTAAAGATTTTAAACATGCACTATAACTATTAGTACTCAGGTATGTTGTAATAGGTTTTTGTAATCAAGTTTTGCTTAAAATTACTATAATATTAGACTAATCTATTGATGTAATAGGAAATACTTTGGGACATATAATTTACAGTGCACTTTTTTTATGAACCTCACATAATTACTTTAAAATGGTGAAACACAAAACTATTAATCTTGCTAAAAAATTAGTAGAATAAATTCGTACATTTAGAAAATATACTAAAAATCAAAAACAAACTGATAATGACCAATGTTATAAATAATAATTAGCATGGTTATGAAGAATTAATATTTCGTATCGTTAAACTTTAAACTATAATTGTAATAGCTAACACAGTTTTCCGTCTCCATTTGGTTCGAGAAGAATACTCTATATTCATTTAACATTACTTAAATTATGTTTTCATTCATTACTATCCAATTTCACACCAGCTTGTTTGCACGAATGCGTGTGTAATTTATGCCTAAAAGGACCAACACGTGCAAATAACAACCCCGAATTCCCATCCACCGCAACCTTTGACGTTCTAGTTAGAATTCATGAACTCGGTAAATCAGATGCAGATTTCACCATTTAGATGCGTTTCTGATAAAATCAGCTATCAGATAACATCTGGCTTATCTCTGCCGATCGCTATGCGATCGTTTACGTATGCGTGGGTCCTTGGAGATTTTATAGGACCATTGATCCTACAGATTGAATTTTAATGGTATAATTAGGGTATTTTGGGTGTAATAAATTAACAACCAATTTACTAATGTACCATTTTTAAATCAATGAAAGAACCAACATCATAATCTTTTATAGTTTATTTTTATTCCAATATTTGTTTTTTCTTTACTGTTCATTCAGTGTTCGTTATTCATCTTTAATACGCCTACATTAGAGTTATGGGTGGAGGAAACGAAAGGTGAATATGAGGATGAACGAATGTAGATGAATGAGTGTAGTCATTGTTACTAAGGTCGACTGTTCGTTAGAAAGAATAATTTCTTAATATCCAAACAACCAAGGTAACTAAGGGGCCTACAACTTTACGTGGAATCCGAACCATTAGTCGGTAGTCTTGGTATGATTTTCAGCTAAGTAACAAACCGGGTACTCAGTTCTCTTCCCTACGTAATATCCGGACCCTGACTACCACTCAGCATGGACACCCTAGACTTCTCTAGTAGTGTCCACTTTGATAGCAACCATTGAGCGGACGCCTTGTCGATGATGGGAGGGGTGGAGGGGCAAGAACAAACCTACCACCTAAAATCTGATTGCAAATTTATAATCTCTAGGAAAACCATAATATAATATAACTTTGACATTAAGTGCTGATATAAAACTGTTGGAATAGGTGGATTAGAATTTAAAATAACTACGCTGACCTATCGTTAAGGAATCATGAAAAGAACTCTAGTCATAAACATGATTTTATCCTCATAGATTCTTTCTCCAATCTCTTCTTTTTTCCACAAGGAGGGGCTGATCATTTTAACTTTACTCCGCCCATTTCACATAGATCATTGAACAGAACGGGGAATGTATCAGAGTTAGGTGGAGGTGAACAGTACGTACAAGATGAACATTACTGATAAAACTAAGTAAAGGCCAGGACTCAATCCAGTGTTACCTTTAACCCCGGCACAAAGTCTTGACGCCTTAAGAGACTTGCTATTATTTAGCCACTATAGTAAAATGTGTGGTATTGTGGATTGGCTATTATGATAAAGTGAAGTCTAATTTCTGTTGGACGACTTTTAGTCACTGCTTACCATCTACCTGGGTACTTGTTATCTACACAGCAATCTAATTGTCATTTAAGCCTACTTAATTACAACATCAACATTAAAGTAAGATAGATAATATACTAAATTTATGTAGTAATCTCAGATAGGATCCATACAGTGAGATTAAACAGCCACGCTGTAATACTTAAAATAAAAAAGGAATTATTTTGAAAATTAATTGAAGTTAGACAATTGTTGTAATAATTTACAATCCTAAATTCTTCTATCTTTTTGCTGAACGAATTAAAAATGTCAAAGTGTTACTTTAACAACTACACAATGGAACGTTGACGTATAGTGGTCGTTCCTCTCTCCTTCGTTGTTGTTTTAGGTTAGGCTGTTTGAATTAAATTTGAAAATTAATTTAAATTAGAAAATTTTAGTAATAATTTACATCTTTTTTGCTGATCGAAAATAAAGGTTTTAAAGAGTTATTGTAACAATTACGGAATGGAACGTTGATATAAAGTGGTCATGCCTTTTCTCCTTGATGGCCATTTCAAATTCTTCCCACAAAAGGAAATTTTAGTACTTCAGAAATAGCAGTAGTCGGTGGTGGTGAGGAGCAAAATGGAATGATTGGTTTGTGTGGTTTTTAAGTTTATTTATTTATTGTATTTTTTGCAGATTACACTTTATTAGTATAATTGGTGATCCCTCTAACGTAAATATCAGTTATTCTCATTTTCCTTATTTTCTTTTGTCACCAGAAGTTTTGTTTGGTTGCTCGGTATCTTTTTATATCAGTATGTATTTCAGTTCATTGCCGTATTTTATTATATAAATCTTCTTACCACACTATTAAATTTGACGTAATATAAGAACGTATATGATATAATAATGTGCAATCACAAATATATGAAAAAATTATTATAAAATAAACATATTTATTTATCAGTAAAAACAATATATATACATATTTCTAAAAAAAATAGATGGCTTTAATCCTCGAGTTTACAACCAAGATAAAGATACCGTACCACTTTTTCATTTAATTGTCATTTTAAAAATGCTTTTCTAAAATCTATAAAATGACAGATTATATTTGGGAAAATGCGATTGTACAGTATTTGGGAGTTTATAATGTTATTTTCATTGGGTTATTGTTGACGTACACAGTTTTACTCTAGTAGAAGCATGAAATTGAGAAGAGTTACTGGAATCACTTTTCAGGAATCATAGACACGTTTGCGTAGAGATGAAGAAAGTTACAAGAAACTAATCTTTAAAAAGGCAAAATATGAAAACATCTCGTAATATTTATTTGATTAGGTCTTTTTATTAGTTAGTTTATGTTGTTTCATTAGATTCGATAGTTTCGGTTACATCAATTAGTTTTTTAGGCAAGTAAGGTTGGACGGGTTTGGGTTATTGAGTATGGCAGATAACTGAGTATTAGGCTATTCAGTTAGGTTAAAATCAGATTAATAATCCGTGGTTCGGATTCCACATAAATCAATCAATCAAAATAAATCAAATAATTCATAAATCAAACGTTGCTGCTTATTTTAGTATAGGACGACAGTACGACTTCTGTTAGTAGTATTGCTTTTTTGTGTTGTATAATCCCCTGTCAAAAATAAAATTTCGGAATTGCTGACTAGTATGGTTTTATGTATTTTACACTCGGCTTGTTTAGGAATTTGTAAACAAGTGATAAGCAAAACCAATTTATATTTAATAAATATGAATCATGATAATTGGTTTAATTGGTTCATGACTATTGGGCTATTCGACATATCCTGGTTTATCTCTACGATTTCGGTAGCTGCTCGTATCAACACCCCTTTTAATGAGTTTGGTTTGCAGAACTGTTCACGTCTATTGCTGGTTATGTTGCCAATCAGTCAGACTGGGGGTTCGTCCCTCGATTCGAAGCCGTACACTTTTCGCAATAGGGAAAATTAGGCAAATTGATTGTGGTTAAGAAAGGGGAGATTTGATTAAGGAGTGCAGCTGCGCTTCTAACCGGTTTTTTATTTGCACTTTCGACATCTAACTTTCACTTTTCATTTTAAAAATCACATCAATGTAGTCTGTTAGATTGGCCAAATCTATGGAAAGTTGTCTGAATAAAATTAAGACGCTTTCAATTAATTTTGTCAATTTTCTACAATTATTTTCAATATACAACATCTTAAGGTCCTCCAAAAATAATTGCGATGTAATAGATTATTGAGATAATAATATGTTGATTAATTTCCATGAGTCACAGTTACCATTCTCATACAAATAATCAAGCACTATACAATTTTAAACTTTTTGTACTCCTATTTTAATTTGTTTTCTTTATTATTTGACATCAACAAAATATTTGTAGAAATATTTAAATTACCCCTCTAGTATTGCTACAATTATGTTCAGTATACAATTTCCATTAACTTTGTATTCTAGATATTTTAATATGTGTTACATTGTATTACATTATGGTAACTGGAAATACTAATTTACTCATACCATTAAAAGGGAGCGTTGAAATGCTTAAATGACTCAAAATTTAGACATATTTCACAATCTCTCTATATTGTCTACACCACAGTACGTGTATGGGTGGGCAGGTGAGACTATACCACAGTACGTGGATGGTGGTCAGGTGGGATTATACCACATTACGTGTATGGGAGAGTGGGTGTGTCTATACTACAGTACGTGTATGGGTGGGCAGGTGAGACTATACCACAGTACGTAGATGGTGGTTAGGTGGGATTATACCACGGTGCGTGTATGGGAGAGTGGGTGTGTCTATACTACAGTACGTGTATGGGTGGGCAGGTGAGACTATACCACAGTACTTGTATGGTTGGGCAGGTGAGACTATACCACAGTACGTATATGGTGGTCAGGTGGGATTATACCACATTACGTGTGTGGGAGGGTGGGTGTATCTATACCACAGTATGTGTATAGTGGTTAGGTGGGATTATACCACAGTGCGTGGTAGGGTGGGCGAATGGGTCTGTACAACAATACGCGTTTGGGTGGGCAGGTGGGACTATTATACCACAGTAAGTGGTAGGGAGGGCAAATGGGTCTATACAACAATACGGGCTTCTTAGCCCTATCTTCACATGGTAAAACAATACGTCTTTATATATATATATATATATATAAATATATATAAAGTATTAATAGAAGATGTTTCTAGAATTTGAAATATTTCTTATTCAACTTGTTTGTAATTATAGTTGACAACCATGTCAGTTAGGGAGTATTTATTCATTAATGTAATACAGTTTTACTCCTTTTATAAATATGTTGAGATACTAGACAAAAACGTTGCTGCTTATTTTAGTATAGGACGACAGTACAACTTCTGTTAGTAGTATTGCCTTTTTTTGTTGTATAATCCCCTGTCCAAAATAAAATTTCGAAATTGCTGACTAGTATGTTTATATGTATTCTACACTCGGCTTGTTTAGGAATTTATAAAGAAGTGATAAGCAAAACCAATTTATTGTTAATAAACATGAATCATGATAATTGGTTTAATTGGTTTGGTGGCAAATATCAGTATTACAGTATCGTATTATCCAAAGATCTGTCCTGTTGTCTTAACTCTTCACAATATAATGAGCTCCAGCATTTTGTACGCGAATTCAAGAATAGATAAAAGTCACAGAATCAAATATAATATGGTCTTTAAATTAACATGTGTTTGGAATTCTTCTTTTCGTTTTTTTCGATGTTACCTAATCCAAAGAAAGTTAAGTAGAGTACACTCATATTCTTTCCATAAACCAACATGTCCAATAATAAGAACATGAACTTTGGATGTGACACTCTCCAGAACGACAGCGATAAATCGTCGGTCTTTAGTTACAGCTTAGTAGCCTTTGTTGAAAGTTGAGAAATTCTTAAAAATATGTAAACATGATATAACAATTTAACATGGGTGACTTAAAATAAACAAAGTGTCTATAAATATCCTAAGTTTCCTCGGTTGAAAACCAAGCAGGTATAAAATTAAAATCTAACTATAAACCTATTAACACTAACAAAACAAAATAATCTTTTAAATAAGTTATGTAAATATTGTCACAATATCAATGACACCAACATTAACATTAATCACACTTTACAATTAAGTGTCAATCAAAACAATGACCAAAATACAAAATAGAGCAAATAATTGTGACTAATCTACTTAAGTATATAATTTAAAAGTTGTTATCAATACAGTACTTCTAAAATATTCGTAGTAATAATTGATTGTACGTATTTCAATAGTAATTGAGCCTATTCAGTTTCGTTCAATTTAGACTCTATTCAATAGTAGGATAAGTATAAATTGTATAACAGTTGAATGGTAAAAACTACTAAAAAAAGAAGCTGACGACCGACACTTAGTGTACTCCGATTTCGTTATATTGCATTTTGTTTTACTTTTTTAATTTTTTACCAATAATCAATACCGTTACGTTTTATACGACATTGTAAAAATGTTAGAAATCGTGAGTTACATCTAGCTAAAAATAGCCAATTGAAGTTAATTAGTGCATTACATACAAAATGTTCTAGCAAATCATTCCTGAGACACCGGTCATCAATACTTGGAAGAAAATGGTTATAAAATTGTGATAAGCATGTAAGAATGAACGAAATAGTCCTTGTTATCAACCATTGGCACGTATGTTCTAGAAGGTACTAATAATTACCATCACAATTAAAAATAAACAATTTACTGAAAAATTCAGTACTTTTAATACTTTACTTCTTACAATATCCAGTAACATGAGCTTGAATATTACAAATTGTAGTAAATTAGGTAATTAGAAAAACTTTATAATTCAATTTACATGAACAAACCTTAATACTTCAGTTGCAAAAAACATTTTAAAAATAAGTCTGGCCGATTTCACCAGTCCAATGATGAAATATGTTTTTTTGGAGATAATTAACTATTTCACAGTCACACCTTGTTGAGTAATACCCTCACGACTCAGCCATATAGCCACCCTTCACCCCTGCTATCAGCTAACACAGCCTATTGTCTAAGGTAAAGTGAAAGTGTTGGTGAAGATGTGTCGGGTCCGTAAAGGAAGGACAGCTCATGTAACTATATATTGACAGGTTCACAGTCACTCTTTGTTGAGTAATACCCTCACGTCTAATCCAGATAGCCACCCTTCACCCCTGCTATCAGCTAGCACAGCCTATTGTCAAAGGTAAAGTGAAAGTGTTGGTGAAGATGTGTCGGGTCCGTAAAGGAAGGACAGCTCATGTAACTCAATATTGACATGTTCACAGTCACTCCTTGTTGAGTAACAACCTCACGTCTTAGCCAGATAGCCACCATTCACCCCTGCTATCAGCTAACACAGCCTATTGTCAGAGGTAAAGTGAAAGAGTTGGTGAAGATGTGTCGGGTCCGTAAAGGAAGGACAGCTCAAGTAACTCAATATTGACAGGTTCACAGTCACTCCTTGTTGAGTAATACCCTCACGTCTAAGCCAGATAGCCACCCTTCACCCCTGCTATCAGCTAACACAGCCTATTGTCAGAGGTAAAGTGAAAGTGTTGGTGAAGATGTGTCGGGTCCGTAAAGGAAGGACAGCTCAAGTAACTCAATATTGACAGGTTCACAGTCACTCGTTGTTGAGTAATACCCTCACGTCTATGCCAGATAGCCACCCTTCACCCCTGCTATCAGCTAACACAGCCTATTGTCAAAGGGAAAGTGAAAGATTTGGTGAAGATGTGTCGGGTCCGTAAAGGAAGGACAGATCATGTAACTCAATATTGACAGGTTCACAGTCACTCGTTGTTGAGTAATACCCATCACGTCTAAGCCAGATAGCCACCCTTCACCCCTGCTATCAGCTAACACAGCCTATTGTCAGAGGTAAAGTGAAAGAGTTGGTGAAGATGTCTCAGGTCCGTAAAGGAAGGACAGCTCATGTAACTCAATATTGACAGGTTCACAGTCACTCGTTGTTGAGTAATACCCTCACGTCTAAGCCAGATAGCCACCCTTCACCCCTGCTATCAGCTAACACAGCCTATTGTCAAAGGTAAAGTGAAAGTGTTGGTGAAGATGTGTCGGGTCCGTAAAGGAAGGACAGCTCATGTAACTCAATATTGACATGTTCACAGTCACTCCTTGTTGAGTAACAACCTCACGTCTTAGCCAGATAGCCACCCTTCACCCCTGCTATCAGCTAACACAGCCTATTGTCAGAGGTAAAGTGAAAGTGTTGGTGAAGATGTGTCGGGTCCGTAAAGGAAGGACAGCTCAAGTAACTCAATATTGACAGGTTCACAGTCACTCCTTGTTGAGTAACAACCTCACGTCTTAGCCAGATAGCCACCCTTCACCCCTGCTATCAGCTAACACAGCCTATTGTCAGAGATAAAGTGAAAGTGTTGGTGAAGATTTGTCAGGTCCGTAAAGGAAGGACAGCTCATGTAACAATATTGACAGGATCCCAGTCACTCCTTGTTGAGTAATACCCTCACGTCTTAGCCAGATAGCCACCCTTCCCCCTGCTATCAGCTAACACAGCCTATTGTCAGAGGTAAAGTGAAAGAGTTGGTGAAGATGTGTCGGGTCCGTAAAGAAAGGACAGCTCATGTAACTCAATATTGACAGGTTCACAGTCACTCCTTGTTGGGTAACAACCTCACGTTTCAGCCAGATAGCCACCCTTCACCCCTGCTATCAGCTAACACAGCCTATTGTCAGAGGTAAAGTGAAAGAGTTGGTGAAGATGTGTCGGGTCCGTAAAGAAAGGACAGCTCATGTAACTCAATATTGACAGGTTCACAGTCACTCCTTGTTGGGTAACAACCTCACGTTTCAGCCAGATAGCCACCCATCACCCCTGCTATCAGCTAACACAGCCTATTGTCAGAGGTAAAGTGAAAGTGTTGGTGAAGATGTGTCGGGTCAGTAAAGAAAGGACAGCTCATGTAACTCAATATTGACAGGTTCACAGTCACTCCTTGTTGGGTAACAACCTCACGTCTCAGCCAGATAGCCACCCTTCACCCCTGCTATCAGCTAACACAGCCTATTGTCAGAGGTAAAGTGAAAGTGTTGGTGAAGATGTGTCGGGTCCGTAAAGGAAGGACAGCTCATGTAACTCAATATTGAAAGGTTCACAGTCACTCCTTGTTGGGTAACAACCTCACGTCTCAGCCAGATAGCCACCCTTCACCCCTGCTATCAGCTAACACAGCCTATTGTCAGAGGTAAAGTGAAAGTGTTGGTGAAGTTGTGTCGGGTCCGTAAAGGAAGGACAGCTCATGTAACTCAATATTGACAGGTTCACAGTCACTCCCTGTTGGGTAACAACCTCACGTCTCAGCCAGATAGCCACCCTTCACCCCTGCTATCAGCTAACACAGCCTATTGTCAGAGGTAAAGTGAAAGAGTTGGTGAAGATGTGTCGGGTCCGTAAAGGAAGGACAGCTCATCTAACTCAATATTGACAAGTTCACAGTCACTCCTTGTTGGGTAACAACCTCACGTTTCAGCCAGATAGCCACCCTTCACCCCTGCTATCAGCTACACAGCCTATTGTCAAAGTTAAAGGGAAAGTGTTGGTGAAGATGTGTCAGGTCCGTAAAGGAAGGACAGCTCATGTAACTCAATATTGACAGGTTCACAGTCACTCCTTGTTGAGTAATACCCTCACGTCTAAGCCAGATAGCCAACCTTCACCCCTGCTATCAGCTAACACAGCCTATTGTCAGAGGTAAAGTGAAAGAGTTGGTGAAGATGTCTCAGGTCCGTAAAGGAAGGACAGCTTATGTAACTCAATATTGACAGGTTCACAGTCACTCCTTGTTGGGTAACAATCTCACGTCTCAGCCAGATAGCCACCCTTCACCCCTGCTATCAGCTAACACAGCCTATTGTCAGAGGTAAAGTGAAAGTGTTGGTGAAGATGTGTCGGGTCCGTAAAGGAAGGACAGCTCATGTAACTCAATATTGACAGGTTCACAGTCACTCCTTGTTGAGTAACACCCTCACGTCTAAGCCAGATAGCTACCTTTCACCCCTGCTATCAGCTAACACAGCCTATTGTCAGAGGTAAAGTGAAAGTTTTGGTGAAGACAGCGATAAATCATCGGTCTTTAGTTACAGGTTAGTAGCCATTGTTGAAAGTTGAGAAATTCTTAAAAATATGTAAACATGATATAACAATTTAACATGGGTGACTTAAAATAAACAAAGTGTCTATAAATATCCTAAGTTTCCTCGGTTGAAAACCGAGTAGGTATAAAATTAAAATCTAACTATAAACCTATTAACATTAACATAACAAAATAATCTTTTAAATATGTTATGTAAATATTATCCCAATATCAATGACACCAACATAAACATTAATCACACTTTACAATTAAGTGTCAATCAAAACAATGACCAAAATACAAAATAGAGCAAATAATTGTGACTAATCTACTTAAGTATATAATTTAAAAGTTGTTATCAATACAGTACTTCTAAAATATTCGTAGTAATAATTGATTGTACGTATTTCAATAGTAATTGAGCCTATTCAGTTTCGTTCAATTTAGACTCTATTCAATAGTAGGATAAGTATAAATTGTATAAGAGTTGAATGGTAAAAACTACTAAAAAAAGAAGCTGACGACCGACACTTAGTGTACTCCGATTTCGTTATATTGCATTTTGTTTTACTTTTTTAATTTTTTACCAATAATCAATACCGTTATGTTTTATACGACATTGTTAAAATCGTGAGTTACATCTAGTTAAAAATAGCCAATTGAAGTTAATTAGTGCATTACATACAAAATGTTCTAGCAAATCATTCCTGAGACCCGGTCATCAATACTTGGAAGAAAATGGATATAAAATTGTGATAAGCATGTAAGAATGAACGAAATAGTCCTTGTTATCAGCCATTGGCACGTATGTTCTAGAGGGTTACCATTACAATCACAATTAAAAATAAACAATTTACTGAAAAATTCTGTACTTTTAATACTTTATTTCATACAATATCCAGTAACATGAGCTTGATTATTACGATTTGTAGTAAATTAGGTAATTCAAAAAACTTTATAATTCAATTTACATGAACAAACCTTAATACTTCGGTTGAAAAAAACATTTTAAAAATAAGTCTATCCTATTTCACCAGTCCAATCATGAAATATGTTTTTCGCAGATAATTAATTATTTCACAGTCACACCTTGTTGTGTAATACCCTCACGTCTCAGCCAGATAGCCACCCTTCACCCCAGCTATCAGCTAACACAGCCTATTGTCAAAGTAAAGTGAAAGTGTTGGTGAAGATGTGTCGGGTCCGTAAAGGAAGGACAGCTCATGTAACTCAATATTGACAGGTTCACAGTCACTCGTTGTTGAGTAATACCCTCACGTCTAAGCCAGATAGCCACCCTTCATCCCAGCTATCAGCTAACACAGCCTATTGTCAAAGTAAAGTGAAAGTGTTGGTGAAGATGTGTCGGGTCCGTAAAGGAAGGACAGCTCATGTAACTCAATATTGACAGGTTCACAGTCACTCGTTGTTGAGTAATACCCTTACGTCTAAGCCAGATAGCCACCCTTCACCCCTGCTATCAGCTAACACAGCCTATTGTCAAAGGTAAAGTGAAAGTGTTGGTAAAGATGTGTCGGGTCCGTAAAGGAAGGACAGCTCATGTAACTCAATATTGACATGTTCACAATCACTCCTTGTTGAGTAACAACCTCACGTCTTAGCCAGATAGCCACCATTCACCCCTGCTATCAGCTAACACAGCCTATTGTCAGAGGTAAAGTGAAAGTGTTGGTGAAGATGTGTCGGGTCCGTAAAGGAAGGACAGCTCAAGTAACTCAATATTGACAGGTTCACAGTCACTCCTTGTTGAGTAACAACCTCACGTCTTAGCCAGATAGCCACCCTTCACACCTGCTATCAGCTAACACAGCCTATTGTCAGACGTAAAGTGAAAGTGTTGGTGAAGATGTCTCAGGTCTTTAAAGGAAGGACAGCTCATGTAACTCAATATTGACAGGTTCACAGTCACTCCTTGTTGAGTAATACCCTTACGTCTCAGCTAGATAGCCACCCTTCACCCTTGCTATCAGCTAACACAGCCTATTGTCAGAGATAAAGTGAAAGTGTTGGTGAAGATGTGTCGGGTCCGTAAAGGAAGGACAGCTCATGTAACTCAATATTGACAGGTTCACAGTCACTCCTTGTTGAGTAATACCCTCACGTCTCAGCCAGATAGCCACCCTTCACCCCAGCTATCAGCTAACACAGCCTATTGTCAAAGTAAAGTGAAAGTGTTGGTGAAGATGTGTCGGGTCCGTAAAGGAAGGACAGCTCATGTAACTCAATATTGACAGGTTCACAGTCACTCCTTGTTGAGTAATACCCTCACGTCTAAGCCAGATAGCCACCCTTCACCCCTGCTATCAGCTAACACAGCCTATTGTCAAAGGTAAAGTGAAAGTGTTGGTGAAGATGTGTCGGGTCCGTAAAGGAAGGACAGCTCATGTAACTCAATATTGACATGTTCACAGTCACTCCTTGTTGAGTAACAACCTCACGTCTTAGCCAGATAGACACCATTCACCCCTGCTATCAGCTAACACAGCCTATTGTCAGAGGTAAAGTGAAAGTGTTGGTGAAGATGTGTCGGGTCCGTAAAGGAAGGACAGCTCAAGTAACTCAATATTGACAGGTTCACAGTCACTCCTTGTTGAGTAACAACCTCACGTCTTAGCCAGATAGCCACCCTTCACACCTGCTATCAGCTAACACAGCCTATTGTCAGAGGTAAAGTGAAAGTGTTGGTGAAGATGTCTCAGGTCTTTAAAGGAAGGACAGCTCATGTAACTCAATATTGACAGGTTCACAGTCACTCCTTGTTGAGTAATACCCTTACGTCTCAGCTAGATAGCCACCCTTCACCCTTGCTATCAGCTAACACAGCCTATTGTCAGAGATAAAGTGAAAGTGTTGGTGAAGATGTGTCGGGTCCGTAAAGAAAGGAGAGCTCATGTAACTCAATATTGACAGGTTCACAGTCACTCCTTGTTGGGTAACAACCTCACGTTTCAGCCAGATAGCCACCCTTCACCCCTGCTATCAGCTAACACAGCCAATTGTCAAAGGTAAAGTGAAAGTGTTGATGAAGATGTGTCGGGTCCGTAAAGAAAGGACAGCTCATGTAACTCAATATTGACAGGTTCACAGTCACTCCTTGTTGGGTAACAACCTCACGTCTCAGCCAGATAGCCACCCTTCACCCCTGCTATCAGCTAACACAGGCTATTGTCAGAGGTAAAGTGAAAGTGTTGGTGAAGATGTGTCGGGTCCGTAAAGGAAGGACAGCTCATGTAACTCAATATTGACAGGTTCGCAGTCACTCCTTGTTGGGTAACAACCTCACGTTTCAGCCAGATAACCACCCTTCACCCCTGCTATCAGCTAACACAGCCTATTGTCAGAGGTAAAGTGAAAGTGTTGGTGAAGATGTCTCAGGTCTTTAAAGGAAGAACAGCTCATGTAACTCAATATTGAGAGGTTCACAGTCACTCCTTGTTGAGTAATACCCTCACGTCTTAGCCAGATAGCCACCCTTCACCCCTGCTATCAGCTAACACAGCCTATTGTCAGAGGTAAAGTGAAAGAGTTAGTGAAGTTGTGTCGGGTCCGTAAAGGAAGAAAAGCTCATGTAACTCAATATTGACAGGTTAAAAGTCACTTCTTGTTGAGTAACAACATCACGTCTTAGCCAGAATGCCACCCTTCACCCCTGCTATCAGCTAACACAGCCTATTGTCAACGGTAAAGTGAAAGTGTTGATGAAGATGTGTCAGGTTCGCAAAAGAAGGACAGCTCATGTAACCCAATATTGACAGGTTCACAGTCACTCCTTGTTGAGTAATACCCTCACGTCTGAGCCAGATAGCCACCCTTCACCCCTGCTATCAGCTAACACAGCCTATTGTCAGAGGTAAAGTGAAAGAGTTAGTGAAGATGGGTCGGTTCCGTAAAGATAGGACAGCTCATGTAACTCAATATTGACAGGTTAATAGTCACTTCTTGTTGAGTAACAACCTCACGTCTTAGCAAGAAAGCCACTCTTCACCCCTGCTATCAGCTAACACAGCGTATTGTCAGAGGTAAAGTGAAAGTGTTGGTGAAGATGTGTCGGTTCCGTAAAGATAGGACAGCTCATGTAACCCAATATTGACAGGTTCACAGTCACTCCTTGTTGAGTATTACCCTCACGTCTCAGCCAGATAGCCACCCTTCACCCTTGCTATCAGCTAACACAGCCTATTGTCAGAGGTAAAGTGAAAGTGTTGGTGAAGATGTCTCAGGTCTTTAAAGGAAGGACAGCTCATGTAACTCAATATTGACAGGTTCACAGTCACTCCTTGTTGAGTAATACCCTCACGTCTCAGCCAGATAGCCACCCTTCACCCTTGCTATCAGCTAACTCAGCCTATTGTCAGAGATAAAGTGAAAGTGTTGGTGAAGATTTGTCGGGTCCTTAAAGGAAGGACAGCTCATGTAACATATTGACAGCATCCCAGTCACTCCTTAATGAGTAATACCCTCACGTATTAGCCAGATAGCCACCCTTCCCCCTGCTATCAGCTAACACAGCCTATTGTCAGAGGTAAAGTGAAAGTGTTGGTGAAGATTTGTCGGGTCCATAAAGGAAGAACAGCTCATTTAACTCAATATTGAGAAGTTCACAGTCACTACTTGTTGAAAAATACCCTCACGTCTCAGCCAGATAGCCACCTATCACCCCTGCTATCAGCTAACATACAGCCTATTGTCAGAGGTAAAGTGAAAGTGTTGGTGAAGATGTGTCGGGTCCGCAAAGGAAGGACAGCTCATGTAACTCAATATTGACAGGTTCACAGTCACTCCTTGTTGAGTAACAACCTCAAGTCTAAGGCAGATAGCCACCCTTCACCCCTGCTATCAGCTAACACAGCCTATTGTCAGAGGTAAAGTGAAAGTGTTGGTGAAGATGTGTCGGGTCCGCAAAGGAAGGACAGCTCATGTAACTCAATATTGACAGGTTCACAGTCACTCCTTGTTGAGTAACAACCTCAAGTCTAAGGCAGATAGCCACCCTTCACCCCTGCTATCAGCTAACACAGCCTATTGTCAGAGGTAAAGTGAAAGAGTTGGTGAAGATGTGTTGGGTCCGTAAAGGAAGGACAGCTCATGTAACTCAATATTGAGAGGTTCACAGTCACTCCTTGTTGAGTAATACCCTCACGTCTTAGCCAGATAGCCACCCTTCACCCCTGCTATCAGCTAACACAGCCTATTGTCAGAGGTAAAGTGAAAGAGTTGGTGAAGATGTGTCGGGTCCGTAAAGGAAGGACAGCTCATGTAACTCAATATTGAGAGGTTCACAGTCACTCCTTGTTGAGTAACAACCTCACGTCCTAGCCAGATAGCCACCCTTCACCCCTGCTATCAGCTAACACAGCCTATTGTCAGAGGTAAAGTGAAAGAGTTGGTGAAGATGTGTCGGGTCCGTAAAGGAAGGACAGCTCATGTAACTCAATATTGACAGGTTAATAGTCACTTCTTGTTGAGTAACAACCTCACGTCTTAGCCAGAAAGCCACTCTTCACCCCTGCTATCAGCTAACACAGCGTATTGTCAGAGGTAAAGTGAAAGTGTTGGTGAAGGTATCTCAGGACCGTAAAGGAAGGACAGCTCATGTAACTCAATATTGACAGGTTCACAGTCACTCCTTGTTGAGTAACATCCTCACGTCTTAGCCAGATAGCCACCCTTCACTCCTGCTATCAGCTAACACAGCCTATTGTCAGAGGTAAAGTGAAAGTGTTGGTGAAGATGTCTCAGGTCTTTAAAGGAAGGACAGCTCATGTAACTCAATATTGACAGGTTCACAGTCACACCTTGTTGAGTAATACCCTCACGTCTCAGCTAGATAGCCACCCTTCACCCCTGCTATCAGCTAACACAGCCTATTGTCAGAGGTAAAGTGAAAGTGTTGGTGAAGATTTGTCGGGTCCGTAAAGGAAGGACAGCTCATGTAACAATATTGACAGGATCCCAGTCACTCCTTGTTGAGTAATACCCTCACGTCTTAGCCAGATAGCCACCCTTCCCCCTGCTATCAGCTAACACAGCCTATTGTCAGAGGTAAAGTGAAAGTGTTGGTGAAGATTTGTCGGGTCCATAAAGGAAGGATAGCTCATTTAACTCAATATTGAGAGGTTCACAGTCACTCCTTGTTGAGTAATACCCTCAAGTCTCAGCCAGATAGCCACCCTTCACCCCTGCTATCAGCTAACACAGCCTATTGTCAGAGGTAAAGTGAAAGTATTGGTGAAGATTTGTCGGGTCAATAAAGGAAGGACAGCTCATGTAACTCAATATTGAGAGGTTCACAGTCACTCCTTGTTGAAAAATACCCTCACGTCTCAGCCAGATAGCCACCTATCACCCTTGCTATCAGCTAACATACAGCCTATTGTCAGAGGTAAAGTGAAAGTGTTGGTGAAGATGTGTCGGGTCCGTAAAGGAAGGACAGCTCATGTAACTCAATATTGACAGGTTCACAGTCACTCCTTGTTGAGTAACAACCTCACGTCTTAGCCAGATAGCCACCCTTCACCCCTGCTATCAGCTAACACAGCCTATTGTCAGAGGTAAAGTAAAAGAGTTGGTGAAGATGTGTCGGGTCCGTAAAGGAAGGACAGCTCATGTAACTCAATATTGACAGGATCACAGTCACGCCTTGATGAGTAACAACCTTACGTCTTAGCCAGATAGCCACCCTTCACCCCTGCTATCAGTTAACACAGCCTATTGTCAGAGGTAAAGTGAAAGAGTTGGTGAAGATGTGTCGGTTCTTTAAAGGAAGGACAGCTCATGTAACTCAATATTGACAGGTTCACAGTTACTCCTTTTTGAGTAATACCCTCACGTCTGAGCCAGATAACCACACTTCACCCCTGCTATCAACTAACACAGCCTATTGTCAGAGGTAAAGTGAAAGAGTTGGTGAAGATGTGTCGGGTCCGTAAAGGATGGACAGCTCATGTAACTCAATATTGACAGGTTCACAGTCACTCCTTGTTGAGTAACAACCTCACGTCATAGCCAGATAGCCACCCTTCACCCCTGCTATCAGCTAACACAGCGTATTGTCAGAGGTAAAGTGAAAGTGTTGGTGAAGTTGTCTCAGGTCTTTAAAGGAAGGACAGCTCATGTAACTCCATATTGAAAGCGTTACTGTTAATCTTGATGTATACTTTACTTAGATTCTGGCCAGATTCATTTATTTTTTATAAGGGGGATTTGAAGATATTTTTTTAAAAGTAAACGTTTATGACATTAAAACTAAAAGCAATAATATAATTTTCTTTTCAATTCTATGAATTGTTCTTTAAATTTAATTGAATTATTAGCATATTGTACATTTAAAGTTATAAGTACCCAATTATCTTGTCTAGAATATGACTACTGAGAACCTATCCCCCTCTTATATACTCGACTGCAAATAGTTCATATAAATTTATAGAAATACTATTTACTCATTTCCATCTTACTAAACAATATTTCGCGTACTTCATCCAAAGTTTGAAGGGTATAACACCCAAGAATCTACCTCCCTCTTACGATCAAGAATACTAAGAACCCACCCATCTTTTATAAGGAAGACTGCTAAAAGTCCTTTCATCCTTTCCTTCATATGTAGCTTCCACGAGGACCCAACCCACAATTTATTCCTTGAAATACATAGCTGTCCGGTCTTTTTAAAACGTTAAAAGCCTTTTAAAAGCCTAGATAACAAAACTGATAAGCTAGGAAGCTAATTATTTCATCTACAAAAGGCTAGTGAACTCCTTCCTTCATAATATCTATAGGGCTATCTACTACTACTCCCAAATTCATTATATTACAAGAGTTATTAATAAGTATTGTTTTTTGTACATGAAATTTGTATTACAGTATTTAAGTAAAACATTCTCTAAAATTGATACTACCATACACAAATAAAATCTATAATTAAGTTTAGATAAGTTGGCTAGCTTTCTTCTTACTCTGATGTAAAAAATAATTTATAGTAAATAAAAGTTGTCATACTAGCTGTGAGTTATTTTTATTGAAAAAAAATATATATAACTTACACAATAAATTTACTATTGAAAGCTTCAGTAGAGAAGTTAGTTGATTAAACAAGCACGGTTTTAAACCAGTCCAATTTAGGTATCAAAATTCCGTTACTGGTTTCATTACAGACATAACTACGGCAGTATTCTTTCCAGTGGGTTTCCATGACACCAAATCTACTTTACTGGATCGACGGTCATTTCTGAGATCCTCTTATCTCTACCAACCCTTCTCTCAAGAATGTAGCTGGGAATCTGGGATCGATAATGGTTTTACCGATGCGTTCTTCGGCTATCCTTTAATTCAGTATAAAAAGCATGAAGATTTTGTTAACTAAATAGATGTTGTGTAGGGAAGAGAAAAGAGTGTCAGGGCTTGTCAGTTAGCTCAAAATCAGACCAATACTGAGTGGTTCGGATTCCTTAGGAAATTTGTAGGCTCCTTAGGTACCCTGTCTAATTGGGCTGTTAATAAAAATCTCTTTCTATAGAACGATCGACCTAAGTAAGTAACAATGACTACACTCGATCATCTACACTAATTACACTCATTCGGCCCTCTTATTCACCCATACCTCTACGATCGGTGTTTTACTAATGAACAATGAAAAATAAGTAATAATAATAATGAATAAGATTACTGGTGTTACAAAATGTATGTTATTACTTTATGTTAATTCCTCATAATCTATCTTTGGTAATTTTATTGTTTCTTTACTACATAGTTGATTAAATGTAATTGATCGATTTTTAAATAAATCTCGTACTTTATTTTATCATTTATAGTATGTAATTAATTTTACTTCCATTTGAGTTGGTTTCCAAATCATTTAAGTTTTTAAATTATCTAGTGTATGTTATTAGGTTTGAAAAAGCTCTGTTTCTAAAGCAGTTAGATTCCATTTATTGATAATAATTTGATAATTATTTGTCTTTAGGTGCAAATAATGTTTTAAAAATATAAATCGTGCCTAATTGTTGGTTTTTTTATGTAGTTAAACTTTCAACTTCTTAACGGTTATATTTTGTTATTGTCAAATGCTCATAAACTGTCTTTAATTAGGTTTTCCTTTGATATCTCCTCCACAGATATAAATATTTTAAATGGATATATTGACCGTTACGTTTTGTAGTCTACGTTTTACTCATGTTGTTATCAGAATAAGCGTTTTATATTTTAAAACGAAAAATATTTCACACGTTTTGAAATAAATAATGATTAGCTTTTTAATTAAGCTCATCAATCAATATGCAAATAAAATAATTGGCTATTAATTCCTCACAAGAGACCATTCTTCCGAAAGAATTCGCTTCCCAGAGAATGTAAGTATCGTTGAGGACTCCAGAAGCCGAGACATCCTCGCAGGAATGTCCTATTGTCTAGACTACTATGGAATACCGACGAGGTGGCATGCGTGGAAACAGAATCATGGATACCATCTAGGAGTTTCTGTTTATTTTGGTAGTCAATGTCGTTCATAAAACCTGCACCTATTTTATGACCCTTTGCCGACGAACCGCAGCGTCAGAAGTGCACCACAAAGACGTTAAGGGGTGTAGTTGGTAACATTGATAGCTTATGACAGCTAATGACAGGCTGCAGGTACGAGAACATTGTCGACCAGGATAAAATGACTTAAATTCCTTAAGGAGGTGTTGAAGTATGTTTAGTTCATCCAATCTGCAGCTGTTCCTGCCGGCGCAGGACCTGTAATTATACAGAGCTTGGAGCTTGTACAGGCCACTTCTAACTGGGAACAATCAGCTGTTTAAATCAGCTGTTTGTAATTATCCTCACCTCTGAGTTACTCCTTATTTACTAAAGAGTATCCAAGCACAGCCGTGTAAACGTCTTCCTTCCAGCATACAAAATAAAGACTACTACTGTATGTATGTATTTATGGCAATTTTCCTCTTTTATGAAAGCAAAAAATTATGTCCAAACAACACTGAAAATCCAATATACTTCATCAAGTTCACCTCTTTTGTTTGAACATGTTTTCACGGTGTTTAATTGTTTAAAAATAATTAATTTGCTGGAAAATTCTAACGCTTTTAGTGGTTAAAAAATGTTTCGATACGAGTAAATACGTCGTCTTCAGATGTTAGGTCCTCGTATACCCTTATCCTAGATTTTAATTGAAACTAGTTATCTAAGAGTGAGTTTTGATCACATCAATTTAATCAAATACATGATTACGCACTAATAATTGATATTTTAAGATGTCACGTCTTTACAAAACTAGTTTACAAATCAAAATAATTATGAAAGCAATACGATAAAAATAGCAATGGATCAAATTTGTATCAATAATCAGCCTGAGTAAAAAATTAACTTAAGCCTATCTAACAGAGTGTTTTCTGCTGTCAACAAGGTAGAGCGGTAAGGCACACAAACTGTTCCACTTAAGGCGATCGTTAATGACAAACCACATGTCTTGGATTTGCAGTCGTTTTCAGAAAGCCATTCCTCTTTAGTACAGCCAATCTTAATTGATAACTATGTACTTGTTTAAGATATTTTCATACTGAACTGGTTAGACTCACTCTTGTACATCTGGTATTAATTGAAATTAATGATAAAAAAGTAATAAAACCCTGAATACGAAAGTAGTTTTAAATTTATGTAAAAACGTAATTGTTCCTTGTTTTACTATTAGAAATTCTTGAAATCTCTAGAAAAAATGTAATCAAATCCATCACGTTTCACCCCCTTCTTGTTTTATTTGGACGTTTTAATTTAGCTCTTTATCGTTTAATTAGTTATTAAATAAATTACACAAAAACCCCTAAAGTGTTCCACTGACGAAAAATATTCGTATTTTCTGTGGTCTAGTTTTCTTCAAATAATTAAAAAAAAAAGATTGTTTTGGGCAAACCATACATTACATACTTTCAATTACAAAATATTGATAGCTAGTTAGTTCGTAAATTTCTTTCAAGTTACAAGTCAAAAGAGCTTAAATGACAAAAATGTGCTCTAGACTATCACCTCTTTTCGTGTATAGCTACACAAGTGGGTTAATACCACAATACACGTTTTTGTACCGAATGTAGCTGGTTAGGTTAGGTTAGGTTAGGTTTAGAGAAGATTAGCGATATGTATTCCCGGTCAACCTAACCTAGATTAACCTCACTAACCTACGGGAATAGTGAGTAGGAAACAGTGTTGTCCGATAATAGTTACGGCTAGATGATATTATTTATGATGTTAGCCTGTCTTAAGTATTCTGTGCACGTCACGGTTGAAATGTTGACACTAGAATCAGTCGTCTAAATATGTAAAAAATGTATTTCGATTTGTTGGAAATTCCCATTACCTTTATGTTAAAAGGAAACTAATACAACTTTTCAAAAAGAAAACTTCTTATTTCGTCCTTAAGTAATGGGGCTATACAACTTGAATACTACGATTAAAAATAAGTTGTTTAGAGTTATGTACAGCCAAAGTAAGCCATAAAACTGAACTAAATAGAACAATACGATTTTAAATATGATATAATTTGTGAAGTATTCGACATACTGAGAAGTTTAAGGATGAAACCTTATTTTTTACTATTATTTGTGAAAGGCTGTCCTTCTTAGAGATGTCTAGTACTAACCAAATATTTCACAATATACACACTCATATCATGAGGGAAACGATAGTAATGGAAGTATTAGGTACTTTTTAAATGAAAATGTTTAATATTTCCAAAATGTTTAATTGTAATTTTTAATTAATTCCATCAAAAATCCACCAAGGACCAAACTAAGAAACTACCAGGTGCTTGTTTTGTAATAATACCGAACAGTTTAATCTTAAAACAATCGTAATCCATAGTAGTAAAGAGGGACTAATAGCAATATAGAAAATTTAAGTAAAAACATGAATGGTTTCAGAATTGTATTAACGTTTGGCAGTCTTACTACCTTTATAAATAGGCAAATGACTAAATAAGTTTAAAATATGACAGTAAAAAGATAGACTACTGGGAAAATGTTTGTGCAACAGATTAACAAGTACCTACACTGTTTTTCTTTTTTTATCAATTTGATCTGAATAAAAACTACGTACTGTAATTTAAACTCGAAAGAATACTCTCGAATAAAGTATAACATGTATAGAAAAGTATCACTTCATATGGACATTGCTAACCCATACTTAGGCTCTAGGGTTCAATCGAGCAAGTGAGAAAAGTAGTATGAATACACCGATCCTAAGACGTCCCATGAAGAGTTTTCGTCCAATGAAGACTCGAGGGTGGGGGGTTTTAATTGATTTTTAATTGACTTTTAATTGATTTTTAATTGACCCTAATGAGTTTTAATGAACCTTAATGAGTTTTTAATTGACCTTAATGAGTTTTTAATGACCTTAATGAGTTTTTAATGGGGTTTTAATCGATTTTTAATGATCTTAACGAGTTTTTAACGAGGTTCTAATTGACCTTAACGAGTTTTCAATGAGGTTCTAATTGACCTTAACGAGTTTTTAATGAGGTTCTAATGACCTTAACGAGGTTCTAATTGACCTTAACGAGTTTTCAATGAGGTTCTAATTGACCTTAACGAGTTTTTAATGAGGTTCTTATGACCTTAACGAAATTCTAATTAACCTTAACGATGTTCTAATGACCTGAACGAGTTTTTAATGAGGTTCTAATTGACCATAACGAGTTTTTTAACGAGGTTCTAATTGACCTTAACGAGTTTTCAATGAGGTTCTAATTGACCTTAACGAGTTTTTAATATGGTTCTAATGCCCTTAACGAGGTTCTTATTGACCTTAACGGTGTTCTAATGATCTTAACGAGTTTTTAACGAGGTTCTTATGACCTTACGAAATTCTAATTGACCTTAACGATGTTCTAATGACCTGAACGAGTTTTTAATGAGGTTCTAATTGACCTTAACGAGTTTTTAACGAGGTTCTAATTGACCTTAACGAGTTTTCAATGAGGTTCTAATTGACCTTAACGAGTTTTTAATGAGGTTCTAATGACCTTAACGAGGTTCTAATTGACCTTAACGAGTTTTCAATGAGGTTCTAATTGACCTTAACGAGTTTTTAATGAGGTTCTTATGACCTTAACGAAATTCTAATTAACCTTAACGATGTTCTAATGACCTGAACGAGTTTTTAATGAGGTTCTAATTGACCTTAACGAGTTTTTAACGAGGTTCTAATTGACCTTAACGAGTTTTCAATGAGGTTCTAATTGACCTTAACGAGTTTTTAATATGGTTCTAATGCCCTTAACGAGGTTCTTATTGACCTTAACGGTGTTCTAATGATCTTAACGAGTTTTTAACGAGGTTCTTATGACCTTAACGAAATTCTAATTGACCTTAACGATGTTCTAATGACCTGAACGAGTTTTTAATGAGGTTCTAATTGACCTTAACGAGTTTTTAACGAGGTTCTAATTGACCTTAACGAGTTTTCAATGAGGTTCTAATTGACCTTAACGAGTTTTTAATATGGTTCTAATGACCTTAACGAGGTTCTTATTGACCTTAACGGTGTTCTAATGATCTTAACGAGTTTTTAACGAGGTTCTAATTGACCTTAACGAGTTTTCAATGAGGTTCTAATTGACCTTAACGAGTTTTTAACGAGGTTATAATTGACCTTAACGAGTTTTCAATGAGGTTCTAATTGACCTTAACGAGTTTTTAATGAGGTTCTAATGACCTTAACGAGGTTCTAATTGACCTGAACGAGTTTTCAATGAGGTTCTAATTGGCCTTAACGAGTTTTTAATGAGGTTCTAATGACCTTAACGAAATTCTAATTGACCTTAACGATGTTCTAATGACCTTAACGAGTTTTTAATGAGGTTCTAATTGACCTTAACGAGTTTTTAACGAGGTTCTAATTGACCTTAACGAGTTTTCAATGAGGTTCTAATTGACCTTAACGAGTTTTTAATGAGGTTCTAATGACCTTAACGAGGTTCTAATTGACCATAACGATGTTCTAATGATCTTAACGAGTTTTTAACGAGGTTCTAATTGACCTTAACGAGTTTTTAATGAGGTTATAATGACCTTAACGAGTTTTCAATGAGGTTCTAATTGACCTTAACGAGTTTTCAATGAGGTTCTAATGACCTTAACGAGGTTCTAATTGACCTTAACGATGTTCTAATGATCTTAACGAGTTTTTAATGAGGTTCTAATTGACCTTAACAAGGTTCTAATTGACCTTAACGAGTTTTTAATGAGGTTCTAATGACCTTAACAAAGTTCTAATTGACCTTAACTATGTTCTAATGACCTTAACGAGTTTTAATGAGGTTCTAATTGACCTTAATGAGTTTTTGATTGACCTTAAAGAGTTTTTAATTGACATTTATGAGTTTTAATTGACCTTAACGAGGTTCTAATTGACCTTAACGAGTTTTCAATGAGGTTCTAATTGACCTTAACGAGTTTTCGTCCAACGGCGAGTCGATGGTGGGGGAAGGTCACGTGTCCGGATCCAAGATGACTGCCCCAGTCCTGCCAACATGTTTGGAATTTCCCTCCCAAATTTCCCTCAAATTCCCAAATTTCCCTCCAAATTCCCACGTTATACTATATAAAATACACTATTAGCCTTGTTATACTATATAAAATACAAAAGATGGCGACGTCATCCAAGATGGCGGCTCCCGCCAAATTTCCTAACCTCACTTTTCCCAAATTTCCCTCCCAAATTTCCCTCCAAATTCCCACATTATACTATATAAAATAGACTCTTAACCTAACTTGTACCACGTAATACTATATAAAATACACTCTGTTATACTATAACAAATGTAATATGTCATATACTCTATGTGGCTTCCTTCGTACGCTCTTAGCCTACGATGCATGCGCGAGGAATTGCTACATGAAACAGCTGTGCGCTACTACCAGCACTCCCAGCAGCAATTTATTTGATTTTGATTGACCTTAATCGATTTTTAATGGGCTTTGATTTGATTTTGATTGACCTTAATAAATTTTTAATGGGCTTTGATTTGATTTAGATTGACTTTGATTTGATTTTGATTGACCTTAATCGATTTTTAATTGGCTTTGATTTGATTTTGATTGACCTTAATACATTTTTAATGGGCTTTGATTTGATTTTGATTGACTTTGATTTGATTTTGATTGACCTTAATTGATTTTTCATGGGCTTTGATTGACTTTGATTTGATTTTGATTGATTTTGATGGTGGCGGCCACCTGCCGGATCCAAACGTTATTGATTGTTTCGGAGAGTGGGGAAGCCACCTGCCGGATCAAAGATTGCGGCCCCCAGTCCTGCCAACCTGGTAGGAATTTTCCCTCCCAAAATTTCCCTCAAATCCCCAAATTTCCCTAAAATTCCCTTCTTATACTATATAAAATACACTATTAGCCTTGTTATACTATATAAAATGCATTACTTTCTCTTATACTCTATAGTAAATCTATACTCCGATTGGTCCATTTTTTGTGACGTCATGCAAGATGGCGGCGCCCATGTTTCCCACCAAATTTTTTAACCTCACTTTTCCCACATTTCCCTCCAAATTCCCTTGTTATACTATATAAAATACACTCTGTTATACTATAACAAATGTAACATTTCATTTACTCTATGCGGCTTCCTTCGTACGCTCTTAGCCTACGATGCATGTGCGAGGAATTGCCACATAAAACAGCTGTGCGCTGCTACCAGCGCTCAAAGCCTTGCTCGGTCGTAGCATACATGGTCTTATAAAACTTCTTTCAGAATAAATTGTATATACTTTATTACATATTTAGTTATGTTTAATAGCTTAGGACATCCTATCAGGTTGTTTCAAATCATTATTAGTAATAAATGAGAATTATATGTTGACTTGTGTAAGGTTTCCTTAGCGTATCTAGGACAAACTAGATGATGTGGAACCCGAACCACTTGTTACTGACAAACTAGGACACTCTAGTGAGGTCCTGCGATTAGCACTACTAGTGGTCAGCTTATATATCGTACTATCTTAAACGTTATTTCTCTCTATACATGTAACCATTAACTACCAGACCTTTAGCTTACCAAACATATCATATTTCATCTTTATAATTAAGGTTCAACAATACCGAACCTACTTCACATAGCTTGATGATAAATAAAAGCAGCACTCAACTGCTCCTTACACTGAATGAGTAAAAAACCAGTCTGGTGACATTGTAGAGACTGAACCCGTGCGAACTCGATCGGTGAGTAGATTGTCAACCTACCGACATAATATTACGCAAGACGATGATTACTTGCTTCAGCTCAGGAGAGCGACCTTGCAACATGTAAGTTCTCACTTCCACGTTGTTCTGTAGACACACGTTCGGAACCCATTTAGCATAAGTCTGCTGTTTAGATTGTTCTACATGAAGTTTGTCTCGTGTGTCACGTGTAATATAGTAAAATACATAAACACTTACTTTAACACAAGAAATCCACCAGTTTGATAGGAATTATTGTACTATATATCCTTGTCTAGGCTTTCTTGATTCTCCTTATATAACTCTAATTACAAGATTTTTTTAAAGCTCTTTCCATGCTTCTCATATCCAACAAAAGTGTAGCTAAACCAACAACGTACGTACTAGGCTACTTCTTATATCCGTAATTACAGGACCACACAACGAAAACATACATGGACATTGACCGGTAGAATGTTAGTTAAAAAGCCCCTGAAGGAACGTCAACCTCCTCTACCATGTCAGGGGTCACTACTTTTGAGGCTCACTCATATTAACGTTTATATTTATCTAAGTTTTGGAAATGTTGAGTGATGTACCTCGGGTCGAGGCTCCCAACAGGCCTAGGTCAAATAAACCTGTTGGTATGGAGACCCCATCTAGCAATAATAAACGTGTCTCTCACTCTACGTTAGTACTAAGCAAGACAGGTTAGGTGACGCAAGAGTTTGGTTCAAGTTGAGGAAAGTGATTGGAAGGTTACAAAATACCACAGTTGATGCAATTGAAGAAATCAATCTTATCTATCATTTCAACCATTCATGGGTTACGGATCGTCAGGTCACTCCAGAGCCCACACATCCAGATACACGTACCGTACGAGGGCCCGGACTGCGACTCAAGGTCTTACGGGGATTAGCCCAGCCCCAAGCTGCAGGACTGCCTCAGGTCTTACACGTTTTAAAGCTGCCTTAGAGAACAGTCGAGCTTTTTTTTTTTTATTAAATGTAGGCCGCCCTCACCTCGATGGTACAGTGATTGCACTCTGTACAAACACACACTGGGTTACGGACCGTCAGACCACCCCAGAACCCACACACATCATGGAACTACAGATTACGAGACCGTAGTATCACATATATAAACGACAGGCTCATGTTGAATTTCTTCAAGAACACACAACAATGTTATTAATTAGGAAACAGGTACTTACATCCCATCCAATTACGTCACACCAAACAGTCTGTGGATAAAATTGTAACATTCAGAGCTAGACACACGTTTGATATTACTAGGAAAACCTACATTTATTGTTTATAACAAATACTTTTTGAAAACGGACTATTTTCAAGCTAAAGATTTACTATTTAAAACAAACTTTTTTTTTTATTTTTTTTTATTTTTTTATTTATTTTTTTTTTTTTACCATATGGTGCCATTGATAGTACATGTGTTATAGTATGCAACTATTTGAAACAGTAACAGTTAAAACCTTATTAGGAGTCGTTAAATTTTAAAACTTAAGTCTATAAATGCTTCTTTTTACAATTGGAAGTTATTATAGTCTTTAATAATCCGCGCTCCTTTAAGTTCTTCTAATATTGTAATAATCTCACTGTCATGGTCAGTGTTTCCCGCCTTTTTTGAGGCAATCAACAAACGCAACCTGTCTACTAATTGATTAGGATCGTCCCAGCTCGAGTAATTAACCTTTGAAAATTTTAAATTATCCCTGTATACTTGTCTCCTTACTTCATCCATTTCATTTCCATCGTCTGAACTACTATCAAAGTAATCTTGCTCATTTGAACTATACGTCTCCCCACCCTTATCTGCATCAAGTGAATTGTTTTCAATCTCATCCACGTGATACCTACCTAATTTTACAGGTAACCTATCTGGAGTTTTTGAACGTTTCCTAGGACGAAAAGTACTGTCTACTGGATTATTTACATACATTGTACTACTTTCCTCACTTATTGGTGTTAAACCGTTAATTAAAGGTTTAATAATGTTTTTATACTTAAGACCCCTGCTTCCTTTCACCATTCCATTATTAGGATTTATATAGGATTTTGTTTGCAGCAACATTTTCCTGTACGAATCCAAATCTCCATCTCTATAGTCTTTAATTGATGTTTTTATGGGTATCCTCATAAAAACTAACTCGAATAGATCAGATGACCCTGGATATACCTTACCGTCAATCAAGATGTTATTTCCTTCAAATTTAACTGACTGTGTACCCATTTTAAATTGTTCGCTTCCTTTATCGTAAGTGATCCCATAAGTATGGTCAGCTGCACCATTCAAGTTTTGTATACTAAACTGTAACCATGACATTAGATCCCTCCCAACTTCACTATGTGCATCGTTACCTTGAATTGAGGACATTTTTAAGGCTTCAGCTTTCTCAGCTACAGTGGAAGCCAAAGCTGATACAAGATCTTGTTCATTCGAATTCATGTTTAAAAATGATAAAGAATTTAGAAAACAACTCTATTTATAGTCTGGGTTGGGCTAACTTAGGTTATAGCAACACAGGTGAACCTGGGTTAACACAACGCGGGTTAATAAAACCCGGGTTAACACAACGTGGGTTAATAAAACCCGGGTTAACACAACGCGGGTTAATAAAACCCGGGTTAACACAACGTGGGTTAATAAAATGGCCGTGGGGTTAATAAATCCTAATAATGGAATGGTGAAAGGAAGCAGGGGTCTTAAGTATAAAAACATTATTAAACCTTTAATTAACGGTTTAACACCAATAAGTGAGGAAAGTAGTACAATGTATGTAAATAATCCAGTAGACAGTACTTTTCGTCCTAGGAAACGTTCAAAAACTCCAGATAGGTTACCTGTAAAATTAGGTAGGTATCACGTGGATGAGATTGAAAACAATTCACTTGATGCAGATAAGGGTGGGGAGACGTATAGTTCAAATGAGCAAGATTACTTTGATAGTAGTTCAGACGATGGAAATGAAATGGATGAAGTAAGGAGACAAGTATACAGGGATAATTTAAAATTTTCAAAGGTTAATTACTCGAGCTGGGACGATCCTAATCAATTAGTAGACAGGTTGCGTTTGTTGATTGCCTCAAAAAAGGCGGGAAACACTGACCATGACAGTGAGATTATTACAATATTAGAAGAACTTAAAGGAGCGCGGATTATTAAAGACTATAATAACTTCCAATTGTAAAAAGAAGCATTTATAGACTTAAGTTTTAAAATTTAACGACTCCTAATAAGGTTTTAACTGTTACTGTTTCAAATAGTTGCATACTATAACACATGTACTATCAATGGCACCATATGGTAAAAAAAAAAATAAATAAAAAAATAAAAAAAAATAAAAAAAAAAGTTTGTTTTAAATAGTAAATCTTTAGCTTGAAAATAGTCCGTTTTCAAAAAGTATTTGTTATAAACAATAAATGTAGGTTTTCCTAGTAATATCAAACGTGTGTCTAGCTCTGAATGTTACAATTTTATCCACAGACTGTTTGGTGTGACGTAATTGGATGGGATGTAAGTACCTGTTTCCTAATTAATAACATTGTTGTGTGTTCTTGAAGAAATTCAACATGAGCCTGTCGTTTATATATGTGATACTACGGTCTCGTAATCTGTAGTTCCATGATGTGTGTGGGCTCTGGGGTGGTCTGACGGTCCGTAACCCAGTGTGTGTTTGTACAGAGTGCAATCACTGTACCATCGAGGTGAGGGCGGCCTACATTTAATAAAAAAAAAAAAAGCCCGACTGTTCTCTAAGGCAGCTTTAAAACGTGTAAGACCTGAGGCAGTCCTGCAGCTTGGGGCTGGGCTAATCCCCGTAAGACCTTGAGTCGCAGTCCGGGCCCTCGTACGGTACGTGTATCTGGATGTGTGGGCTCTGGAGTGACCTGACGATCCGTAACCCATGAATGGTTGAAATGATAGATAAGATTGATTTCTTCAATTGCATCAACTGTGGTATTTTGTAACCTTCCAATCACTTTCCTCAACTTGAACCAAACTCTTGCGTCACCTAACCTGTCTTGCTTAGTACTAACGTAGAGTGAGAGACACGTTTATTATTGCTAGATGGGGTCTCCGTACCAACAGGTTTATTTGACCTAGGCCTGTTGGGAGCCTCGACCCGAGGTACATCACTCAACATTTCCAAAACTTAGATAAATATAAACGTTAATATGAGTGAGCCTCAAAAGTAGTGACCCCTGACATGGTAGAGGAGGTTGACGTTCCTTCAGGGGCTTTTTAACTAACATTCTACCGGTCAATGTCCATGTATGTTTTCGTTGTGTGGTCCTGTAATTACGGATATAAGAAGTAGCCTAGTACGTACGTTGTTGGTTTAGCTACACTTTTGTTGGATATGAGAAGCATGGAAAGAGCTTTAAAAAAATCTTGTAATTAGAGTTATATAAGGAGAATCAAGAAAGCCTAGACAAGGATATATAGTACAATAATTCCTATCAAACTGGTGGATTTCTTGTGTTAAAGTAAGTGTTTATGTATTTTACTATATTACACGTGACACACGAGACAAACTTCATGTAGAACAATCTAAACAGCAGACTTATGCTAAATGGGTTCCGAACGTGTGTCTACAGAACAACGTGGAAGTGAGAACTTACATGTTGCAAGGTCGCTCTCCTGAGCTGAAGCAAGTAATCATCGTCTTGCGTAATATTATGTCGGTAGGTTGACAATCTACTCACCGATCGAGTTCGCACGGGTTCAGTCTCTACAATGTCACCAGACTGGTTTTTTACTCATTCAGTGTAAGGAGCAGTTGAGTGCTGCTTTTATTTATCATCAAGCTATGTGAAGTAGGTTCGGTATTGTTGAACCTTAATTATAAAGATGAAATATGATATGTTTGGTAAGCTAAAGGTCTGGTAGTTAATGGTTACATGTATAGAGAGAAATAACGTTTAAGATAGTACGATATATAAGCTGACCACTAGTAGTGCTAATCGCAGGACCTCACTAGAGTGTCCTAGTTTGTCAGTAACAAGTGGTTCGGGTTCCACATCATCTAGTTTGTCCTAGATACGCTAAGGAAACCTTACACAAGTCAACATATAATTCTCATTTATTACTAATAATGATTTGAAACAACCTGATAGGATGTCCTAAGCTATTAAACATAACTAAATATGTAATAAAGTATATACAATTTATTCTGAAAGAAGTTTTATAAGACCATGTATGCTACGACCGAGCAAGGCTTTGAGCGCTGGTAGCAGCGCACAGCTGTTTTATGTGGCAATTCCTCGCACATGCATCGTAGGCTAAGAGCGTACGAAGGAAGCCGCATAGAGTAAATGAAATGTTACATTTGTTATAGTATAACAGAGTGTATTTTATATAGTATAACAAGGGAATTTGGAGGGAAATGTGGGAAAAGTGAGGTTAAAAAATTTGGTGGGAAACATGGGCGCCGCCATCTTGCATGACGTCACAAAAAATGGACCAATCGGAGTATAGATTTACTATAGAGTATAAGAGAAAGTAATGCATTTTATATAGTATAACAAGGCTAATAGTGTATTTTATATAGTATAAGAAGGGAATTTTAGGGAAATTTGGGGATTTGAGGGAAATTTTGGGAGGGAAAATTCCTACCAGGTTGGCAGGACTGGGGGCCGCAATCTTTGATCCGGCAGGTGGCTTCCCCACTCTCCGAAACAATCAATAACGTTTGGATCCGGCAGGTGGCCGCCACCATCAAAATCAATCAAAATCAAATCAAAGTCAATCAAAGCCCATGAAAAATCAATTAAGGTCAATCAAAATCAAATCAAAGTCAATCAAAATCAAATCAAAGCCCATTAAAAATGTATTAAGGTCAATCAAAATCAAATCAAAGCCAATTAAAAATCGATTAAGGTCAATCAAAATCAAATCAAAGTCAATCTAAATCAAATCAAAGCCCATTAAAAATTTATTAAGGTCAATCAAAATCAAATCAAAGCCCATTAAAAATCGATTAAGGTCAATCAAAATCAAATAAATTGCTGCTGGGAGTGCTGGTAGTAGCGCACAGCTGTTTCATGTAGCAATTCCTCGCGCATGCATCATAGGCTAAGAGCGTACGAAGGAAGCCACATAGAGTATATGACATATTACATTTGTTATAGTATAACAGAGTGTATTTTATATAGTATTACGTGGTACAAGTTAGGTTAAGAGTCTATTTTATATAGTATAATGTGGGAATTTGGAGGGAAATTTGGGAGGGAAATTTGGGAAAAGTGAGGTTAGGAAATTTGGCGGGAGCCGCCATCTTGGATGACGTCGCCATCTTTTGTATTTTATATAGTATAACAAGGCTAATAGTGTATTTTATATAGTATAACGTGGGAATTTGGAGGGAAATTTGGGAATTTGAGGGAAATTTGGGAGGGAAATTCCCAACATGTTGGCAGGACTGGGGCAGTCATCTTGGATCCGGTCACGTGACCTTCCCCCACCATCGACTCGCCGTTGGACGAAAACTCGTTAAGGTCAATTAGAACCTCATTGAAAACTCGTTAAGGTCAATTAGAACCTCGTTAAGGTCAATTAAAACTCATAAATGTCAATTAAAAACTCTTTAAGGTCAATCAAAAACTCATTAAGGTCAATTAGAACCTCATTAAAACTCGTTAAGGTCATTAGAACATAGTTAAGGTCATTAGAACATAGTAAAGGTCAATTAGAACCTCATTAAAAACTCGTTAAGGTCAATTATAACCTTGTTAAGGTCAATTAGAACCTCATTAAAAACTCGTTAAGATCATTAGAACATCGTTAAGGTCAATTAGAACCTCGTTAAGGTCATTAGAACCTCATTGAAAACTCGTTAAGGTCAATTAGAACCTCATTGAAAACTCGTTAAGGTCATTATAACCTCATTAAAAACTCGTTAAGGTCAATTAGAACCTCGTTAAAAACTCGTTAAGATCATTAGAACATCGTTATGGTCAATTAGAACCTCGTTAAGGTCATTAGAACCTCATTAAAAACTCGTTAAGGTCAATTAGAACCTCATTGAAAACTCGTTAAGGTCAATTAGAACCTCGTTAAAAACTCGTTAAGGTCAATTAGAACCTCATTAAAAACTCGTTAAGGTCATTAGAACATCGTTAAGGTCAATTAGAATTTCGTTAAGGTCATTAGAACCTCATTAAAAACTCGTTAAGGCCAATTAGAACCTCATTGAAAACTCGTTCAGGTCAATTAGAACCTCGTTAAGGTCATTAGAACCTCATTAAAAACTCGTTAAGGTCAATTAGAACCTCATTGAAAACTCGTTAAGGTCAATTATAACCTCGTTAAAAACTCGTTAAGGTCAATTAGAACCTCATTGAAAACTCGTTAAGGTCAATTAGAACCTCGTTAAAAACTCGTTAAGATCATTAGAACACCGTTAAGGTCAATAAGAACCTCGTTAAGGTCATTAGAACCATATTAAAAACTCGTTAAGGTCAATTAGAACCTCATTGAAAACTCGTTAAGGTCAATTAGAACCTCGTTAAAAACTCGTTAAGGTCAATTAGAACCTCATTAAAAACTCGTTCAGGTCATTAGAACATCGTTAAGGTCAATTAGAATTTCGTTAAGGTCATAAGAACCTCGTTAAAAACTCGTTAAGATCATTAGAACACCGTTAAGGTCAATAAGAACCTCGTTAAGGGCATTAGAACCATATTAAAAACTCGTTAAGGTCAATTAGAACCTCATTGAAAACTCGTTAAGGTCAATTAGAACCTCGTTAAAAACTCGTTAAGGTCAATTAGAACCTCATTAAAAACTCGTTCAGGTCATTAGAACATCGTTAAGGTTAATTAGAATTTCGTTAAGGTCATAAGAACCTCATTAAAAACTCGTTAAGGTCAATTAGAACCTCATTGAAAACTCGTTAAGGTCAATTAGAACCTCGTTAAGGTCATTAGAACCTCATTAAAAACTCGTTAAGGTCAATTAGAACCTCATTGAAAACTCGTTAAGGTCAATTAGAACCTCGTTAAAAACTCGTTAAGGTCAATTAGAACCTCATTAAAAACTCGTTCAGGTCATTAGAACATCGTTAAGGTCAATTAGAATTTCGTTAAGGTCATAAGAACCTCGTTAAAAACTCGTTAAGATCATTAGAACACCGTTAAGGTCAATAAGAACCTCGTTAAGGGCATTAGAACCATATTAAAAACTCGTTAAGGTCAATTAGAACCTCATTGAAAACTCGTTAAGGTCAATTAGAACCTCGTTAAAAAACTCGTTAAGGTCAATTAGAACCTCATTAAAAACTCGTTCAGGTCATTAGAACATCGTTAAGGTTAATTAGAATTTCGTTAAGGTCATAAGAACCTCATTAAAAACTCGTTAAGGTCAATTAGAACCTCATTGAAAACTCGTTAAGGTCAATTAGAACCTCGTTAAGGTCATTAGAACCTCATTAAAAACTCGTTAAGGTCAATTAGAACCTCATTGAAAACTCGTTAAGGTCAATTAGAACCTCGTTAAAAACTCGTTAAGATCATTAAAAATCGATTAAAACCCCATTAAAAACTCATTAAGGTCATTAAAAACTCATTAAGGTCAATTAAAAACTCATTAAGGTTCATTAAAACTCATTAGGGTCAATTAAAAATCAATTAAAAGTCAATTAAAAATCAATTAAAACCCCCCACCCTCGAGTCTTCATTGGACGAAAACTCTTCATGGGACGTCTTAGGATCGGTGTATTCATACTACTGAGAAATATCAAAGCACAACTAAACAAGCATTTGAATTTCAAAAAACTTTTTTCTTTTTTTATGAGAAGGCAAATGTATTTTCACACACGGGAAGGCTCATTAGAATGGCTCCTGAATTCGCAATACCCTACGGACTATCGGTTAAAATCCCTTCTCTTCTCCATGAATGCTAACCTGAAACCGTTTAACACTAATCACGGTTAGGCCATTGTCGTTAGCCCTTAAGACACATCAGAATTGATATCTTAGTTCAGAAAGACCGAGATCGACCTTTTTCACCTTAAGCAATATTTCAACGAAGTTTCGTGCTGCACGGTTCCAGGTGCTTTCTCCACGGAGCATGACACTGACGATGGAATTCAAGGTATTTTATTAATAATTAACAATCTAATAATTTATATCTTTTTCTAATAGTTTTTTGACGCCATTTCCCTTGTTGGCAATGAAAAAATGCCTCAGGACTCCAACGTTAATGTCCTTCATCCTCATTTCACACAGTACCTACAAAGTGGTATCCACGTAAAACTTGCTGTGGCGATGATGAGAACGCTGTTTCCTTTTACTTAGAAGACGATGGGATGGTGCTGTGTCGAGAGGAAATTGGAGCAAATGATGCGGTCGGCCGCACCAATCGTGGAATTAGGCCCCGACTCTTGACCGAAAGGACGGGAGGGCGGGGAATGCGTGCGTGGAGCAGCGGCTAAGATAAAATAAACTGCTGCAAGAAGTAGAGCTGGTTACGACCGGTGGAGTGAGAGAGGAAATGTGGCAACGCTGGATGGCCGCAGTTGTGGGAGTGCACCTGCTCCTCCGGAGTGATGATGGAGATGGGAAAACCGGTGCGGGGAACTTGCTACAGCTCACGACTAAGATCTCTTCTCGCCTCCTGAAATGTCTAATGTATCTTATACCCAAGGGTAACAAATCTTAGACGTGTTATAAAGCAGTAACATTCAACATGTAAGATATTCTAAAGGTTGTAAAAATCTAAAGGTGATATCTTTTCCTTGTCATATATTTGTTTATAACTTTCAAAACAGTTGAGGATTTTTTAGGCTTTCTCCTTTAAGATATTTAAAAGTAAAATTACCATTAACTGCTGATCCCTTATTAGGCCTTTTCTTCTTCATAGCTACCCTACAAGGCTACTGGGAAGCTTTTCTTGCTCCCTCTCAACTTTAACGTATACAAATATTTTTCATAAATCATAATTTCAATACAATTGGATAATATGAATAAATGAATGTGATTTTCAAAATAGTTTCACAACAAAATGTGCACCCAAAATATCTACTAGTGTTATAGGCCTATTCTTGATGCGTATTTATTCAAAAATATTCCGTTTTTCTTGTAGCCATAAAAAATTTTTTGAGTATTGTTCCAATGTCGAATAGGTTGGATCAGTAATTTGTCAAATTATAAGGGAACTTCGTTTAGGATGGAATCGTTTGTGAAGTGAATATAATTTTTACTATAAAAAGGTTATTTAAAAAAATTATCTTTTAGAATGTATGTCTTTATTTATTTGTTTATATCACATATATTATTTCCAAGTCACCTGCATGACCTCTTCCATTATGACTACTCAAAAAAGGGGTTTTAAGGGAAAGAAAAACTTACTTGCAAATAAATTATTGTATATTTATTATCCTTTTTGAGTGTTTTAGTCTGTGGGCTTTATTACAATGGTTGACGTCTTATTACAAATTAGCCATGAACAGAAATTGTCTGAAACCAGTCATGATTTGTGTAACATCGTTTCAATATTTTTGTCGGTTTGTGTGATTAATAAATAAATAGTCATTTATAATACTCTTAATTGTTTGGTTGAGTATATTACTATATCTATCACTGCGTATAGTTTGTTGTATTTCTACCACTTGCCCACTTTAAGATGCATTACACAGTGTTTAGCTAATATTTGTATCAAATTAGCTTTTCATAATTATTGAAAGATGTTTAGTGCAACTTAGATTTATAATTGAAACTGATTTTCTATCCACTATTAGGGGATTATGCAACGCTAAAAAATGAAACAACCAGGTAAATAAAAAGCACAAAGCATTTGCTTGTTCTATATTTGTATCAAATTTACGTCAATAAAGGATTTCTATAGGGCAAAAACAAATGAGGGTTTGAATACACTAAAAAAATAAATAAAAAATAAAAAAACACGTCGAAAAATATTAAAATTGGCTTGAGAGGGTTTCTTGTTCGATAGTAAAAATGTTAAGATACAATTCATACCTTCTATTATTATTCATTACAAACACACCAATGGTAGATATATGGACGAATATGAGCGGTGATTTTGTGTAGAGAGTGTGGATGAACGATCGAGTGTAGTCATTATTACTAACAAAGATTGTCTTTTCTTTAAAAAGATCTATTTAGTACTAGTCCAATAGCCAGGGCATCTAATCGACCCACATTTTTACAAGGAATCCAAACCACGCAGTATTGATCTAATTTTCGGCTAGTTTACAGGCCTGATACCTAGTTCATTCCCCTACACAACATCCGGACTCTGACTACCACACATTATGGACAGTCCAGAATTCTATATTAATGTCCACGACGATAGCAACCATTGAGCGGACGCCACTTTGATATTAGGAGGACCGAGCTTAAACTTATCATTTACGATCTCAACATCGTTGTATCCCTAAGTAGCTGGTTTACAATACTACGCCACTAGTACCAACTAAAAACTTGTTTACAAAAGAAATACTGAATTTTCAGGATAATTAATCAATAGAAGAATACTTAAATAGAGAATAGTTAAAATTAACAGTTACTAAAGAGTATTCACTGAAGTATTCACTGTAATAAGGACAATTGGAGCTGTAATGACAATTGGAGCTATAATAAGGACGATTGGACCTTTAATAAGGACAATTGGAGCTGTAATAAGGACAATTGGAGCTGTAATAAGGACAGTTGGAGCTGTAATAAGGACAGTTGGAGCTGTAATGACAATTGGAGCTATAATAAGGACGATTGGACCTTTAATAAGGACAATTGGAGCTGTAATAAGGACAATTGGAGCTGTAATAAGGACAGTTGGAGCTGTAATGACAATTGGAGCTATAATAAGGACGATTGGACCTTTAATAAGGACAATTGGAGCTGTAATAAGGACAGTTGGAGCTGTAATGACAATTGGAGCTATAATAAGGACGATTGGACCTTTAATAAGGACAATTGGAGCTGTAATAAGGACAGTTGGAGCTTTAATAGGGACAATTGGAGCTGTAATAAGGACAGTTGGAGCTGTAATGACAATTGGAGCTATAATAAGGACGATTGGACCTTTAATAAGGACAATTGGAGCTGTAATAAGGACAATTGGAGCTGTAATAAGGACAGTTGGAGCTGTAATAAGGACAGTTGGAGCTGTAATGACAATTGGAGCTATAATAAGGACGATTGGACCTTTAATAAGGACAACTGGAGCTGTAATAAGGACAATTGGAGCTGTAATAAGGACAGTTGGAGCTGTAATGACAATTGGAGCTATAATAAGGACGATTGGACCTTTAATAAGGACAATTGGAGCTTTAATGACAATTGGAGCTGTAATAAGGACGATTGGACCTTTAATAAGGACAATTGGAGCTGTAATAAGGACAATTGGAGCTGTAATAAGGACAGTTGGAGCTGTAATAAGGACAGTTGGAGCTGTAATGACAATTGGAGCTATAATAAGGACGATTGGACCTTTAATAAGGACAATTGGAACTGTAATAAGGACATTTTGAGCTGTAATGACAATTAGAGCTATAATAAGGACGATTGGACCTTTAATGAGGACAATTGGAACTGTAATAAGGACAGTTGGAGCTGTAATGACAATTGGAGCTATAATAAGGACGATTGGACCTTTAATGAGGACAATTGGAACTGTAATAAGGACAGTTGGAGCTGTAATGACAATTGGAGCTATAATAAGGACGATTGGACCTTTAATGAGGACAATTGGAACTGTAATAAGGACAGTTGGAGCTGTAATGACAATTGGAGCTATAATAAGGACGATTGGACCTTTAATGAGGACAATTGGAACTGTAATAAGGACAGTTGGAGCTGTAATGACAATCGGAGCTATAATAAGGACGATTGGACCTTTAATGAGGACAATTGGAACTGTAATAAGGACAGTTGGAGCTGTAATGACAATTGGAGCTATAATAAGGACGATTGGACCTTTAATGAGGACAATTGGAACTGTAATAAGGACAGTTGGAGCTGTAATGAAAATTGGAGCTCTAATAAGGATGATTGGACCTTTAATGAGGACATTTGGAACTGTAATAAGGACAATTGGAGCTGTAATAAGGACAGTTGGAGCTGTAATGACAATTGGAGCTATAATAAGGACGATTGGACCTTTAATAAGGACAATTGGAACTGTAATAAGGACATTTGGAGCTGTAATGACAATTGGAGCTATAATAAGGACGATTGGACCTTTAATGAGGACAATTGGAACTGTAATAAGGACAGTTGGAGCTGTAATGACAATTGGAGCTATAATAAGGACGATTGGACCTTTAATGAGGACAATTGGAACTATAATAAGGACAGTTGGAGCTGTAATGAAAATTGGAGCTATAATAAGGATGATTGGACCTTTAATGAGGACAATTGGAACTGTAATAAGGACAGTTGGAGCTGTAATGACAATTGGAGCTATAATAAGGATGATTGGACCTTTAATAAGGACAATTGGAGCTGTAATAAGGACAGTTGGAGCTGTAATGACAATTTGAGCTATAATAAGGACGATTAGACCTTTAATGAGGACAATTGGAACTGTAATATGGATAATTGTAGCTGTAATAAGGACAATTGGATGCTGACATTAACATTCAATTTACGTATTTTAAGGCACTTTGAAAATATGTTTAATTTTTTTTTTTTTTTTTATGTCTCAATACATTAATGTCACACGTATGTTTAACTTTTTTTATTCAACGAAGAACTCTTTCAGACGTCTTACAATATTTTTTGGCAATACCTTTGGGGTTTTTAAGGGTATGTATTATATCTATTTAGGTGGTATTCATGGTCCGGATGTTATGCACAGAAGAGAACTGAGCAACTGACTTGTCAATTAGCTGAAAATCGGAGCAATACTTCTTGGTTCAGATATCACGTAGGTCCCTTAGTTCCCTTATTGAGATTTTAAAATGGTAATTTCTTAGACAAGTCGAACTCAGTAGCAAGTCTGCACAGGTAATCCATACTCTTCCTAGACTCAAATAATCATTAAAATTTGTTGCCTTAACATAGACTCGTGTCTGAATAATACATATATTTAAATCATCATTCGTTTTTAGCCTATATAAATGAGTTAATCGAGGTATATACTTTATACAAATTACAAAACTACTCCTAAAGAGTTGGCTAGTTTTATAGTTCAATATTCGTTATGTACTGTAAAAATTAAATAAAAAAAAACTATTTCCAATCACAACAGATAGTTTAAATAAGACATGTGTGAGGAGAGTAACACTTTTGAAAAAAAGAACAGAAAAACTCAAATCACAAACAAATCCCAGTTTATGTTCCCAACGTGATAACCATCCGGTAGATTACCATCTGCCTTCTCCGGGCCATCTTGACTCAGAAGTTGTCAGGGCAAAGCACAAATTGGTGAGTTTTCACAAAAAACACGTGTGCTCTGATTATACGACGCTGCTTAAGGGTTCCAATAACCAAGGCAGTGGCGGGCAGACATTTGAAGCCCTCCAGCCATCGGTTTAATTTATTCATCTACCGCTTTAGGTGATAGTAGAACTCGGCCAATTTAAATTATACAGACGCCATTATGAAAATGGAGATCGGCACGTGTGTTGTGTTCAGCAACGAATATATGATTAATATCTTATTCCGTCGTCTGGCTGCAGATGCATTTAATGACCCGGTCAGCTGTTGCGTTGACCTATCAATATTGAACGGGCTACCTGCTGGCGGGATATTGTAAAAACACACCCAGTCAGGTGTGCCAATATGCCGCCGATAAATACTGTCATTATTTTCAGTATGTATGATTATTCCGGTAGAGTGGATTTATTTATTTTCTTTTTTTTTACAGTAAAACCCCCTATTATGTCTTAGCAAATGATGTCAGATCTATTTCACAATATCTTTTTAAGGGTTGAAATAATTAATTATGTATAACCACATTTTGCGTAATTTAAGGAAGTCCATTACTTAATGAACATTTATAAAAGTTTCTTTTTTATAATTAAAAGACAGTATTGCATTAATTTTTAAATATCCTACCGTATTTTTTATTTCACACGTTAGTATGTTGCCCTAATATTTTTAATTCCACTTTTAATTAATTAATTATTACGATTTTATTGTTAATTGAGCTCTTTAACTTTAATACCTCATCAAGCATGCTGTTATTTTTTTGGAGTTTTTTTTTTATGTCCACACAGGTTTTGTGGATTATATTTATCAAAGTGTTTTAAGATGTACTTTTCGCTCAATACATCCATTTGTTTGACTGTTCTTTGGAGTATGTGAGTGGTACGATTATCACCTGTGATTTATCGCTGCAAAACAAGCTTCTTAATATATTACCCTGCCGTTGACCAGTGGGAGGACCAATGGAGTGTAGGGATTATTTAAAACGCCATATTGAAATAGTTGTAAATATAAAATGCTATGTTGTTTATGAGTTAAAAAAACAGAGACTTAGAAATTTAGTTATCTCGATCAATGTAATAACATACTTTGACGTATCCGACCAGTCAAAATCATCGGACCACCTTTCAGATGTAAATTTTTTTATTTTTGTCAAGAGAACTATATATTTGGAAGCTTAAAATGGATAATGCTCGTAAATGGACCAATATTATAGTGAGCCACCACGTCGATATTATTTAAGGAACTAGACTTTTAGTGCAACCAAGAAACGAAACATGATGTGTACAATTAACCCAGTCGGATATATCCGCTCTATAGTAGTGGTGCAGTGCTGCAGCTTAGCTTCTTGGTGATGACGTGATGTGGAGATTGTAGGTGATAGGTCAAAGGATTTCAAGCAACGCCTAAGAATAAAACTTGTTATTTTACTTGATTACTGTTCGATTTTATGTATTATCTTATATTCTAATAACACGACAGTCTTTCCACCTTAAGAACTGCATACTTTAACATGTTATTGATCTATTTAGGTTCAGTATAACATAAAATGAGAATATTGTAATATGGGTTTCGTTTATATGCAAAGATTTTATTTGTAACAAAAGTCCTAAAGTACATTTTACTAATTGAAAAATTAGGTATTTCATTAACCTAAGTAACATTATCATATAATATAGTATTATAAAAATAATCCAATTTGATATTTTCTTTCTCGCTACTTTTAATTACTTCTTTCTTTTAGTTCTTTTACTGAAAGATGGTTAGTTTTACTTTCCAGTAATGGACTAATCTCATCACCGCGATCAACGATTTGGGTCAGAGATATCTGAACAAGTTGGTGACAAAGTTTGAGGGTCTCGCCACAGTTTGTATAACTAAGTAGATCTGGCCAACTGTCAGTCGCACGCACGTCTTGTCGTTCAGCCCAAGTTGACTGACTGGCAACTTACATTAAGAAAGTCAGAGAAATGCTTTTAATCAGCTAGATAAAGCTATAACTTTTACTGATTTACTTTTACAAACCATTTGCGAGACAACTTATTAATTAGTATGAGATAAACTTTTGATAATGTCATCTTAATCTTTAAATATGGTATTTGAAAATAAACAACAAGCTGTAAAGTGATACTAAAAGATAAAATTATGAACGTTTACAACTAAGCTTAATTTAAATGTAGTGAAATTAGTTTAAAATTAATACTCCTCAAATATTATATTTCCTTAACTTAAAAAGTTATTTAATTTTATATTGTTCATAAGACGAGCTACTCTGACATCTTCATTGTCTTTGAACTTCAGAGTAACCCTGTCACTATCTTCAAGGTCGACAACGACGAACTAGCTAGACTAAACGTTTCACTTCTCAAACGATTAAGGGTATTGTGAAGTAATTGTTATTGAATCTAAATTGAATTTCCAACAGTTTGAATTAGATTATAGCTTTTATCTAGACTTCAAAGAAGGTAAAATCAAAATTACCTAGATTCCACAGAAAAAAATTAATTGGCTTGTCAAATCTCGAAATGGATGCATCTTAACTTTTGTTTGAATTGGCATTCTAAATAGTTAAAGTTCACCATTACTGGGGACTTCAAAATGGACGTACTATTCCATACTACTTGCCTCACTCAGTAGGTATGGGACTTTCTTTTTTTTCTTTTAGCTTGATTTGGTATGTAAACCCACTATCTTGAGTGACCGTCACCAATGTAATCACACCAATTTCAGACATTTTGTTCTCTTTAATTAACATGACAATCTCTGACCACTTTACACAGGAAGTGATAATCACTCTCCACGAATCAAAACGACAAAATTCGTTCGTGAAATGACAACGAGATCTCCAATTTGGAAACATTGAAATTTTAAGCATTTTTTTTTAAAAAGGAATCAAGGTCTTTCTTAGATTTTCTTGATTAAATGGGGAAATTATTTAACGTGTTTTTGGATTCTTTAACTTCTCATTTAACTTTCATTATCAATCCAAAAATGCCAAAGAGTCTTCTCATGAAAAGAATATTTTCTGAACTCTAGTTTATCCCGACTTGAGAAAAAGGCACAAATTGTATCGTCAATTTACGTCAAGTCTGATAGCAAAATTAAAAAAATCTTTTGTGATATTTCAAATAAAATTATCAGAGAGGAAATAAAAACTCCGAGGCCTAAAACTTTGAAAACCAATTAAAAGAGTCTAAAAACGTTTTGAAAAACGCACGAGACACACAAACCAACATTTTTAAATGGTCAACTAATATTCTTAAACGTAGAATAGATTGATTGGCAATACTTCCAGAACGGAGATTGAATTCAATATTTTTGTCACTGGTAGCTTAGGAAAAAATTCATTTAATTTGGATAACCCAGGCAAAGAACCAATTAAGGAACCGGTTTCATCGATGTTCCTTTTTTCTATGGTCGATATGATATGGTCCTTTTAAAAGTCTCTAAAAAATTGTTCATGTTACAACGGAATATAGGGCTTTATTTATGCTGAGAACCACTCACATAAATATCTTTGAATGTATATCTTCACCTGATACTTCATGAATCGTGAAGAAAAGACATATTATGAAGTTATCACATAAAAATGATTACTATAAGCGTTTATGATTGAAAGCCCCTATACAATAAATGTTTATAGGCACACGTGATATCTGACAATGTTTTCAACAATATGACCTGTCAAGTTAACTTATTTTTAGTGATAAAATATGAGACACTTGCTGAAATCCTACTTTCCCAGCTATTTCAAAATGTATAGATTAGTATACAAATCAAGTGATGTGTACGATATCTGAATATTCATCTCATGCAGATTAAACAATGGTACACTTGATTGAACTGAAAGCCAATAAAAGGGATAGTTCATTTTATCGGTCCTAGTTTGTCCATAAAGTTCCATGTTGCTATTAAACCTTTTATTGCCTATACTATTAACTGCAACTCGTCCGCTATCCAGATGAATGACATAGATCCGCTATTTCCCAACGTTTATTTTCAAATTCGGGATCTTCAAAGGGGGCGTAAATATCTAGGCCTGTAAAGAATGCGATTAGGAAGTAATTTATTAACCATTAAATTTAGTTACCTTTCTAAAAGAAACCAAGCATCGATAAATTTACACTTAAAGGGTTATTTTTTAGAATGATAAATATTTTATAGCTGTTCTATTTTCTTCTGTGGAAGTTTAAAACAGTATTACAGTGTGGATTTGCTTAAAATCAAATAACAGTTTTGAACGCTAAACAATATATTACTGTCATCTGTGAGTGCTGAGTTTTGTTCGTACTAAACTACTTAATCAGGTTGCTAAGTTGACCTCACAAGCATTCAATATACTCACCAGTATAATGAAATGGAAAATGTCATTATTAAAGGGGTGAAGTTAGGACTCTAAAGTCCTCTCTAACACTTAACCTCAAGTGTAAGTGAATAAACAAAGGAAATCAAACTTATCATAATAGCATCGGTATCATAAAAGCAAACTTATCATACTTAGCATGTTAAATTGGGACCATACTATCATAATACGAAAACAGCTGTAGTATTTTATAAAATATAGTTTTAGGATGCAACTCACTTTAAAACTTGAAACACCGCGACTTAACAATATATTCAACGCGTGCTTCTCATATTGAATGAAGTTCAACTAATCCTCCCGAAAAGAACGTAATGGGCGATCATTAACTATGTGATCCATAATCTGAAACTCCGCATTCACATGATTGATGATTTGCCATTTCCCATTTATATTTACATCTGCTCATGGTAAAGTCACTCGACATAGTATATTCCTTTCAAGGAAGCTTCATTTCATCGATGACGTCATACGGTCTGATAAGAACTTGTTTCGACCGTCTACCACATCCTAAGTTAACGTCCAGTTGTTTCTTGGCAAAAACTCGTATGAGATTTAACCGGTAAGCTAGTCGAAGAGGTAGTTTTCTAGATTTAACTCACCCTGCACGTTGTGAGATGACTTGCAAAATGGAGAGATTCGGAATAGGTAAGATATTTTTGAACTCTCTGAGAAGTGCCACTTTGCGTCTTCCATCTGGGGAGCTATGTTGAACAGCACTGGAAGCTATGGTGAAACATATATAATATATAATTCCCAATGGTGAAGCTGATGAGAATGAAGTTAAGTACTCTAACACTCCAATGTGTTCTTCCAATATCGTTTTCAATGAAAAATTTAACCCTACCCACTTATTAAATCACCCCCAACGTGTTCAGTAATCACAAGGAGACTTCTAGTGCTGTAATTTGTTCCAGTTCACACGACTGAGAGACGAGGGATGAGGGATGCTGTTCACGTTCTGATTGTTCAATTCCGATTGGTACACAATGGCGGTAAAAACTCGTTTGTTACAAAAAAGATGTACGACTTCCGTCGCCTGAGGCCAGGTGCGGGCAGAGACGCCAGCTCTGACTACCGGAGGCCCTCGAAACTTCTGAATGAAACAGATCAACTACCTGCTATTGAATGTTTGGTGGTTCATCTTCTAATACTACTTGATTTTTTGCTCAACCTATTTGCACGGCTCATTTTATTTTTTTGATATTTATTTATTTATTTATGTATTTATAACGGCTGTTCCTCTATTGGAGAGCGACTTACCTTGATATCCCGGTTTATTTTCAGATATTATATTTTCTTACCGAATTATCTCCAGCCTCTCGGAATGCTGTCGAGTTTGTTCTTTTCTCACAGGTTTTCGTAATTTTCGCAGCTCAAATTTTGAATTTGAGATGTTATTCTGGCAGTCATTACGATCTTTAAAATATTGTATGTTGATGTTTTTTAGTTCACCTGGACATCTTTCAGACATTACATTCTCTTTGATGTTTTAGAATTTTTCATTTTGGATTTGTGTGCACAAAATGTTTCTTGTAAATTTTTTGGTTTTTTTAATTTCTTATGTTGTTATAGTTGTTTTTTATATAGTTTGTTTTACGGTATTTTCGTCCAGGTACCATTTTTATTGATTTTACCGAAAATTTTCCAGAGAATTCGTAGTTCTTGTTTTTCAATTTCTCTAATTTTGACTACCTTTATTTCAGTTAAGTAGCCTGTAAGAATTAAGGAATTAAGAAAAGACTTCTGGAAAAATTAATGTTTTTAAAATGCCTCGATTTTGCATATTTATTTCAACAATAATATGTATTCTGATCTTATTTATTATGAATGTTTTCTTTAAATCTCTTCAACGCTATGAGAGGCTAGCATGAAACCAATCATCACTTCTAATCAATATATAGTTTTACATTAAAAAGCGTTTTTGAATGTAACAGTTTTGTCTGAAAGTCTCTAATGCTACAGAGAATAAATAATATATTGGCGTGCCAGACGGAAATGCTTAGTGAGGCTGGTTTATACAGTATAACACTATATTCATCTACAAAGCGAAAGTTACGTTTGTAGAATGCTTTTAAACACTCACTGGCCACAATAACAAAGTGTATATAATATCAATAAAAAGTACATAAATTTATATTTGTTATGCATTATGTCACTTAATTTGTATTAAAATTAATGTTTGCCGATGCGGTGATCCAAGGTTCAAATTCTCAAATGAGCTAATGGTCAGTAATTTAATTGTTCAATAAATGTTACGCACAGGCCCCTAGGCCCACATGAACTGACGAGTGAAGTTAAATTTATTTACTTTGTTTTTTCAGATACTGTTAAACATTTTTATCTTGCCAAATCCATCATCGTATTTTATTATTTAAAAATTACAATAATAACTAATTACACTATGTTATTGTTAGTCCCGGTAGTCCCGTATTGTTTTCTACTAGTTTAACCAATAATGGTAAAGTACCTTTTTGAGGCAACCCAGTGTTACACGTTCACTCCACGGGAGAGCTTCGTAACGGCTTCCCGTGTTGGTTAGCGAGATCCACTGTGTAGTTCATAGTCTCGCCGTAGTTGGTCTGACAGCAGCACTGGTCGGGCGTGCGAATCCTCTCGAACCCTACTTGACTTTTTGAGAAACTTTAGTTAGAAAATACGTTTTTTAAAGTATATAATTGTTAAAGTATGTGTATGACATGTGTGGTATATACGGTAATTTAAACTATGTACTGTTCTCATCACAAATAAAATATTGAAATTTATTATGTCATATACATCAAAATTATTATAACAGTTTTTTTTTTAATTAATTTGTACTTTTTGCATTGATTTTGCTTATTTAACTATATTATAATAGATTGCTTTGCTATTTCTTTTTCATCCAACAATTACGAATATCTATAAGACTAATTTATGATTTTTTTTATAAATACAACTTAAAACTAATTGAATCTTTTGCTAAAGAATATTTTTTTAAACTCACTAATGTCAAAATGTCCTATGTTACCCATTGTTACCCTATGTTTTCCCAAGTTTACCAACTAAATGGTTGACGTTTTAATCTCATGGCTCGTAATAAGTGGACTATCCTATTATTGACCCTTCAACTAATGACTGTAACAGAAATAACATTGAAAATATCTTTTAGACTAAGTATAAAAACACAACATCAATCATTTAACAGTTCAAAAGAAAGAACTCTTGCGGTAAAAAATAAATAAAAATGATAACGCTCATTTTGTTAATAAAAGTAAAATTGTTCCCCAAACCTAATCACATACTTATAGACTGTTAAGCAACAAAATACGTAATGAAGAATAATACAATATCTTTTAAATGTTTACACTACTCAAATAGTCAAGTGTCAAGTTAAAAGATGATTTATTCTCTAAAAAAACACCTAAAATACGCATGGATAACCAGAGACAGAGAAAACGTGGATTGAGGCTATGAGTAATTTGGAGAACTTTATATTGTCCTCTTCAAACTCAAGGCTCAATATAGTTACCAATAAATATAATGTAGGCTCAATATAATGTAGTTACTCAATAAATTCTTCTTGGCTTCCAGCAGTAAGTTCAGTTAATTATTTAACCAAACTTTAGTAAGTGAATCGGTTAAACAAGTAAACCTATGCTTGTCTCTATTGGTAAATGTTTTGAGGATGTTTAATGCTTCAAACGTTAAAAATGACTAACACAACAGTTCGATAAGCATGAAAATTCTATCGCCTTCAAGAGGTGCCTACTACCTTTTTTTACTTACCCAACCCATTCAATGAAGAGACCTTTTTAAAAATTGTATGCTTATAGATTACGAGAAACCTCCCAGAAAAACATGTCTTCTTACAAACTATTGCAGGTAGAGATATTTATGAAAAAAACATACAATGCAAAGATCAAAATAACACGAAAACGATTAAAATACACAGGAAAAAAATCATCAAATATAAAAAAAATTTACTTGTCGAACAGTAAATAAAATTTTGTGAATTTTATCAATTTAAGATAAAGTGCTTCTTTAAAGATTAATGATAACTTGACTACTAAAAATATACTAATTTATAAAAATAGAACCTAAACTATATCATTAACTTATCACTTTAAATCCAACACTAAAAGCCAGATTGACTTGAAATGTAGTGACTTTTAATTTTTATCGTGGGAGTGAACAACTGAAAAAGTCTTTGAAATAAAATTTGTTTAGGATAGAAAGAGCTTTCAAAAGCCAGTTTCTTCTTATAACAACAGATATGTGACTTAATCAGATTGAAATCATCAGAAACGAGATATTTAAGAGGAAGATGGGGTTTGTAGAAGAGATAGAATAAGAAACAAAATAACCATAGAACGTTAAAAATGAGACCGCTACAAGAGACAATGGAAAAAGAAGGAAACAGTGGATGGGGTGTGTGAAGAGGTGGGATTTAACAGATATCTGAGGATACACCTGGAGAAAGAGGAAAGAGAAAGAAGACCTAGTGGAATGCGAGAAGGATGTGAAAGAAAAGGGTTGCAGAAAAGACAAGTGGGGAGGAAGAGGGAACCTGGAAGGATAGACTAAAATGGAGGAAGCTGTGTAAGACGCCCTGAAAAACCAGAAACACAGACAGATGATGATGATGATGATGAACAGCTGATCAAAACTGTAGGGGTAGTATTTTTCCTTTTTTTAATAGTAAACACGTGTATATCACGTTTGGTCTACTAATGTTATTTGCTTACGAGTTACAAACCAAGGACAAAGGTTAGGTGACACGAGCGTAGCGAGTGAGACTTCGCCATACTACCAACCATCAATACTAATGACGAAGGCCAATTTGGAAGCATGCATGGGTATCACCTAATTATTAAATACACCATCATTCATGTTATCTAAAGTTATCATTTTTAAAATTAATATTACAATAAAATTTACTAAAAAATTATAATAAATTACTTTTCTTGTTTATATTACGTGTATTTAAGGGTAGTAAAGTATGTGCTTTTCCAGTGGAACCCCGAAATAGTGGATAGTGCAGCCCATCACTTCCGGTTTGTACTCCCTTGTGGCTCGACCACATCAGTTTGTCAACCACCCCCCTCACATCACCCTCCTAATGGGCTTTATCAGGCCCATGACGTAACTGGGCTAATGGTGGTGTAGTATAATCAACTCCCAATATTTTATAACAAATGGCCACTTCAACTTTTTCCGTCCAGTTCTATATCCGGTCACAACACAGTTAATTTTAAATTAAATGTTCACAAAATTTAGTTTTAAAATAACACTGTTGCTTGCTAACTGTCAATCTTTCGATATGATACATACCTTTGCATGAAAGTTTTTTATTAAAGAATTTATTTTCTTAGTCTAGTAATTTTTTACGATAAAACCTCATTCTAATATCACTGTATGTAGTACTATTATCATATTCTCAGATTTTTATGAGACGCAGACCAAACTATATGCGAATTTTATGGGGATGAGTTTGAATTACCTGTATAGTCTGGTTACTATCTGAGTTTGATTGATACTAAAAAAATACCATTTCGTATTAGTACAAAATTCAGGGCAAATAAGGGACTCACGTGTAATCCCAACCAAGTAGTGTTGGTCTGATTTTCAGCTAATTGACAACCTTGATACGCAGTTCTCTCCCCTACACAACATCCGGACATTGACTACCTCACACTATTCATTATATTCAAAGAATTCTCTATAAACGTAAAATCATCGTTTGCACATCTATTCATGGTGACTGCACTCGTTACTATTTACCTTTCAACCATAGCTTTCCTTACACGTACTCCCTTAAAACAGGTGTAAGACTAATTATTATGACAGACCAATCTTGGGTAGGCATTTTTCTTCTTTCCCTAATAAATTAAGTACATTTTCCTTACATAATATTAATTTTTAACTCAATAAATAAAATTAACAATGGTAATAATTTATTATAAAAAAAGAGACAGGTTAAGAACAGTAAGACAGCTTATTTTTATAAACTAAGCATTTAAATATCAAATCAACTAAACATTACTTATTTTATGTACTTATATTATAATATTAAAAGCAATATTAATACTAAAATTAATTATTTGCAATATTCTCTTTAGCATTGCTAGTTAGTATGTTGTAGGAGCAAGTCGTTGAGCGTACTAAGGCGTCAGGACCTAAAAACAAAGTTAGAATTAGCACAAGTTATAATCCATGCCTTGACATTAAGTTGTTATCAGAAGAGTTCACCTTGTACTGTACTGGTTCTGTACATTACAAGTCCCCACACAGATAAATAATGTGGACGCACCACGAGAAGAGACCTGTAGTGAGCCTCAAATCATCCGCGTAAAACGAAGAGTATTACGATAATGAAGGCGCTTTTCACATAAAGCCTTGCCTTTATTTACAAAATACTACAGTTCACGCGTAAAACTATTAATTTTCTTTATAAATAATATTTTTTATTTAGGAGTAAAACTATTAATTATTGATCCTGGATTTTTATTAATTACATTTTGTAATGGAAATGTATCTTTTTAATAATTATATTTGTTTAATTTATACTATACTACATTTGAAATGTTAATTAATTAATAAATTAACTTCCCTAATTAATTTTATATCAATTCAAATTTTTATGTTTAATATTGCGCATTGTATCAGCGTGTACTTTTTTAGTTTAGCCTAGCTCAACCCGTACAAGAATAGACTTTCTGTTTCCATAGACGACTTACTTACAAAAAACTACATTTCTTGTAAATTATAATATTTTTATTATATTTATCTGGTTTGATTTTTAGAATGTGTACACTGTTAATAATTAACACAAAACGGTAGTTTAACACAGTGTTTATATATTTAAATAAAATTTGCTTGTTGAGTTAAATTTTGAAACGCGTAAAATTAAGTATTTTTCGTGACAAATATATTACTAATGCATCAACCTTAACTTTCTTATAATATGATACGTTATTGCAGCGTTGTTTATGGTAGTTAAAACTAGTTTTCTTGTGTAGTACGTTAATAACACAACATACAGTAAACAGAGAGGACGACGCGACGGTGTGAAGTGCCTTCAAAAATAATATAGGCAAAGACTCAGGTCACATCACTTCATGCGGCTATACTAGTCTATGAGAAATTGGGTAAAGTTGCTGGCGTGGTGGCTCAGTGGCTCTAAGGCTTCAGACTGCGGACGGCTGATCCAAGGTTCGACTCCCCTACTGGGCTAAGTTAGTACTTCACACGTTGTAGTTTAAAAAAAGGTTTAAAAGAGAGTTTTTCTTTTACTTAAAAATAGAATAAATATAAAAAAATAAGAATTTAACTCTACGAAAGTGATTGCACGTTTGTTTTAGGTAGAACTTACAACTTGGGTCACTGCTTCCGCCCTTGGGCAAGGCCCCAATTACTCTAACTGAGTGAACTGCCCAGCACAGAACCCTCCTCATTTAACACCCCATTGCCTTCCTCGAATCACTTTATTTACAAGACTGACATACTTGTCTTTCAAAGGCTTTACACTTTTTACTCTGTGAATTAAATTTTCACGAAAAATTACCAGTTTGATTCCTTTAAATAAAACAGTACGGTTGAAAAATATTATAAAATGTATAAATGTTCAACAATCTAAAAGCTATCATTGCAGTGTTTAGGAATTATGATCTTTATATGGGATATGAGCCATTTTAAATCTGGATTTTAAGCTTAAAGTGCAACTGAGAGAAATTGTAATCAAATAATAAATAATTACTAGTTAATTAATCATGTATTAATTAAACTAGTGATGTTATTAAACAGATAAATTAGCCATTAGCTCAAGGCATTAAGTACAATAATTACAAAAGATTCAATGTAAAGAAAAAAAAACCTGGAATTTTGATGGGAAGTTTTTTTTTTTTGTTTTTTTTTTAAATAAAACTATTGGCACTTCATACAAATCAATATCATTATGCATTCCTAAAGACAACAGGTGTGTTTATGTGACAAAAGTGATTGGCACAGCTTTTTTGTGCAGATTGATTGAATGAATTATAATGTATACTTTCTTATTTATTTTTATTTTTCCAACTTAAAATTCCAAAATTTACTGTAAATTACCGAATGGCTTTATTAGAACTAATTATATACTGCATAAAGGACGTTCCCATTACTCTTTTAATAACTAAATTCTTAAGGAACAATTTAGAAAAGTACTTCTACCAATATAAAATTTGGCGTTGCATCAACAACCAGTTGTCATTAGTTGAGTCTTGCTGACATTTTTTGAGTGCTTCTATATTATAACTAAGCCGGGCATGAAGTGGCCTACGTGTTTTATATAGGGTATATTGGGGTTTTAGCAGTGGAAGGGCTGGATGCTCAGCTGGCCGTCCATAGGGCTAGCTTCCGCCTTAAAGTGTTCAACTTCTGCACAATTTATCGTTAGAAAAATAACGGTATTGAACTTTAAAAGTTCGTTTAGTTACTATCAATTGTTTACATTCTTATACATTGAGTTATAAATCGTTGTCTGAACTCTGAATAGTGACGTATTCAAGTGTAATTTTTTACCACATTAATAATTATATTTTCACTAAACTTAATCACTACAATATTGAAAACATGATTATCCAATGGATAAACATAAATGGTTATCCACATAAATTAAAACAGAATCAGGGCTTGGTTTGCATCAGAGTTCTTTTTTTATTAATAAATAATTATAAATAACATAAAGTGTTCAGAAAAAAAATATATCAAAATATGCATATAATCCCAGCAGTTTTCTTACTAGCTTATACTAGGGACATCTAACTTAATCCTAAGTAAAAACTGGTTAAAAGTATTTTTGTCAACATACAATTTGTAAGAGTTTTATAATAAACCCCCAACTTGACTAAAAAATTGAACAAATCCTTCAGGTATGACTTTCACTCATTGCGAAATATTAAAAATTCATTATTACTCATTATTCTTCTCTAAGACACCGATCGTAGAGATATGGGCGAATATGAGGGGTGAATGAGTGTGGATGAACGAGTGTAGTCATTGTTACTATCTAAGTTCGACTTAGCTCATAATAATAAATAGTAAATAATTGCATAAATTTGGCTTTTCTTTCATGTATTATATGATCCCCAATACCACTTCAGATGTGGTTACCACTAAGTGCTCTCTCCCAGACCGCATTCTGATACCATCTCGCGAGCGGCCCAATAAAATAATTACTTGAAATGATTGGCGGCAAATGACAGCCTACTGGCCCTTTCCCTGGTACTGTGTTTGTGTAATGACCGTAATAAGGTAACCTTGGATGGTCTCAACTGGCCCGATGGATATCTTCAACTTGCCACACTACTACTGCTCCAAACCACGAGATCTACAGCCTACTGGCACTTGACCTTGTACTGTGTTTGTGTAATGACCGTAATAAGGTAACCTTGGATGGTCTCAACTGGCCCAATGGATATCTTCAACTTGCCACACCACTAATGCACCAAACCACGAGATCTACAGCCTACTGGCACTTGATCTTGTACTGTGTTTGTGTAATGACCGTAAAAAGGTAACCTTGGATGGTCTCAACTGGCCCAATGGATATCTTTAACTTGCCACACTACTACTGCACCAAACCACGAGACCTACAGCCTACTGGCACTTGACCTTGTACTGTGTTTGTGTAATGACCGTAATAAGGTAACTTTGGATAGTCTCAACTGGCCCAATGGATATCTTTAACTTGCCATACTACTACTGCACCAAACCATGAGATCTACAGCCTACTGGCACTTGATCTTGTACTGTGTTTGTGTAATGACCATAATAAGGTAACCTTAGATGGTATCAACTGGCCCGATGGATATCTTCAACTTGCCACACTACTACTGCACCAAACCACGAGATCTACAGCCTACTGGCCCTTGCCCTGGTACTGTGTTTGTGTAATGACCGTAATAAGGTAACCTTGGATGGTCTCAACTGGCCCAATGGATATCTTCAACTTGCCACACTACTACTGCACCAAACCACGAGATCTACAGCCTACTGGCTCTTGCCCTGGTACTGTGTTTGTGTAATGATCGTAATAAGATAACCTTGGATGGTCTTAACTGGCCCAATGGATATCTTCAACTTGCCACACTACTACTGCACCAAACCACGAGATATACAGCCTACTGGCACTTGACCTTGTACTGTGTTGGTGTAATGACCGTAATAAGGTAACTTTAGATGGTCTCACCCAGTTCGATTTCTACATACCATATTTTTCAACAAATATCAATCTCTTGACTACTTTTATCTAACTAAAGTTAGTTTTTTTTAGGGTTTACCTTATCTGTGGTCAAATATTATGTAATTAACAGTAATGTTTTATTCTAATATGGTTACATATTAAATTATAATAAACATTATCCTATTTCAAAAGGGTTCAGTTGATTTCTTGTTTTAAGTTGATATTTAATTATGAAATAAAATGCCAATATTAGATTACCGTTGATTTTTTTACTTTTTACTGCCAGTTGAGTCAAATCCTATAGTTGAATGGGAATAAATTCTTGCTTAACTCTATAAGTATAAAAAAAATACATAATTTTCCGATGTTTCAAGAATACATGTACATTCTTTTTATAGTGTATAGACGTTTCATTTATAATTATAGTTCATATTTGTAAATTTTTATCCTACAGTTTAAATTAACTATGGGATGACTATCTAGGCTTGCTTAGAAGGGCCTTTTGTTCTCTCTTTCATCATATCAATGAAAGCTCAGCTAGTTGCTGCCCTCGTAGGTAACAAAGTCTAGAAAACCCTATATACTTCATAGGGTTGAAAAGTGTTAGAATAATTTTAGTCAAAGTTAGTAGCTATGACCATAAATATTTTACATTGTAAACCAAATGGTCGAACTATAGTGTCGTATTTATTGAAGCTGTTTGAAATAAATTATCAAACTGCTATTATGTTATTTTTATGGAAAATAGAAACGTTGAGGGGCTCTCTTTTACACCCTTAAGGGTGAAATTTCGTGAAATCCCTTCTTATTGGGTTTCTATGATACAAAAGCTAACTTTCCTTAAATTTTCATCAATATCTGTTCAGGAGATTTCGTGATGAATAATTTTTGGATTTTACTTTTTAAATTAAAGCAGATTATCCAGATAAGGGCAAATACCGTTGAGTAACGAATAGAATTGAACGAATATAATATATGTAATGAATAGGGTAAGTGAACGCAAAAGGTATAATAGCCAGACTAAACAACAAATAACATCGTGGAATTTGAACCGAATAGTATTTACCTGATTTTCGGTTGCTTAACAGACAAGCATTATACTCAGTTTTCTTTCCTGTAAAACAACTCAACACTGTCTACTACCCAACATGAAGATACTGAACTTCTCCAGCAGTATCAACTTGAAGGTTATTGAGTAAATATCGGTCCCAATTTCAACAGAAAATATAACTTAAATCTCTTTACCACAAAGATCTAAGGAGCTGGTGTACAACCCCACGCCATTATAACATCATACAGTCACTCAGTATTATTTTAAGAGAAAATGTTTTATAAAAGTACAGATTCTTTCAAACCAATCTACCATTGATTTCAATGTCTTAATGAATTGAATTCATCTCACTAATCCTCTTGAAATGTGAATTAGTTTAAATTTACAACAAAGAATAATCAGTAAAAATCATGGAGCATGGGATAGGTTCTATAATTTCCTAAGAAATATTTGATCGTTTAAAAAGTAAACTACTGTTATTAAATGTGAATTAAATTATTGTTATTGTGAATTGAATTAAATGTTATTATTGTGATGATTTAGTCATATTCATGTATTTTGGTCATATTTTAATACATGTGAACATAAATAACTACTTTACAAAACATTAAAAAAAATGTTTTGAGATAAAACTATTTTCCTCTTCGTTATAAATAAGTTTAACAGTGTAAGAGGAGTAAAGAATCTATTTTGAAGAACGAGTAAAGGAACGTAATTGATAACAAGGAAACCCTTTAACAATAACAAGTTCTTGGTATAAACATAATAATAAGTGTGTTATTGAACATTGTCTATTTTCAGGATAAAGGAAAAATTATGAGGCAGACGTAACTTGAAAGATTTTCCAACCTATTCTTGAAATGCAGGTAAAGCTTGGTAATTAATTCATAGCTTAAATATATAATGATTTCTTGAAATCTTAAAATGGAAAGTTTGGCAGTGTTTTAATTTTTTTTAACAACTTTAAAAGTAATTTATCATATATTTATGGTAGAGAATTTGGCTATCCATTAGTGTTATTAAAAAATAATGATTCCCATATATAAAAAATTATACAGCGATAAATTAGTAAATAAGTAAATCAATTCATAGAATTTGACCTCACGTATGTTGTTCCGTTTTCTCACTGGCACTTTGACGTAAAATGGTATTGGCCCACCCACCCGTCCCTACACGTACAGTGGTATTGGCCCACCCACCTGCCCATACACGTAAAGTTTCAAATTGACTCATTTATCATCTGGAGAAATGACTTGATGACGTCATTATTCATCATTAATTTTAGGTTAGGTTAAAGGGCACAATGTCAGGAATAGAATATTAGCAGAGATAGGATATCAACAAACTAACCTTAGAAGACAAGTCTACTAACACCACAGTAGTAGTAAACAAATACAGTAGAATAAAATGGTGCACACATTTTTTTTACCAATAACACTTTCTTCAGGCGAGAAAGTTAATTTTAGAAATAAAATTGTAAACAACGTTTTACTGATGAATTATTGTAGTATTTATTAAACACGCGTATAGAAAGTAACCTGCTAAAGAACCAGTGCGAGAGAGATGTACTGAGTGGTGGAAGTGAGATAGAGAATTACTCTCCCCAAGCGTAGTTAAATTTTAAAATGTTCATGGCAACGAGTAAGATGGTAGACCACAGATTGGCAGCACAGTAGCAAGCCCAACCACTACGTGCGTGCCATCAGCAGTGGCCATTGGTTGGTTTTATTATCACTAACAAGTCAATATTGGAACGATTAAACTAAATAATTATTCAGTATTCAAATATAAATTAATTATTTAATCAGTAATATTGTAAATAATAAATATTAATCAAACAAACTTGTAAAGTCCATTAGAGTTTTTTTTCTTTTCAACTAAACACTGTTATGGAAGTTCAACACTTGAAGCCAGAAACTAGCCACCCCTATGCTGGTGTAGTGGTGGAACCCACTCCGCTGCTTAAACCCTATGTGCTTTCTAAATTTATCACTCAGTTCCCTTTATATCAGGCCTAATTTGTAAATAAATTGTAGTATTTATCTAACACGCATATACATGAGAATTTTGCATTTTTAAACTAGACTGCATTTTTTTTCTTTATACTAGACTCAAATCTAAACATTCAATTAGGTTAAAATTAATACACAAATATAGGGCTAATGTTACAATTACTTAGGATCGTATCCAACTTACCATCTGTCCAACCGAAATTACCTAATTTGTTTGTATCTGTAGGTAATTAATATTGTTTCTCTTAACTTCTAGACATTGTCGTTTTGGGAAAATTATTTTTCCAGTTTTTAATTAAGTATTTGATATTTGTTTGCTATACTTAAAGGATCACATAAGAGTGTAGTTAACCAATCATAAATGCTTCAATTTGTTTCTATATATTTAGATTTTCCCATTTTACTAAACTTTAAAAAAAATCTATGTATGAAGTGATTTGTTTAAAAAAACGAACATGTTTGTTAGCCTCAGAAATACTTCTTAAATCTACAATCACTATTTCCAAAACCGCACTGACCTATTAGGCATGCAATTTTATCATCTGTGGGTCAAAACATGATGTTCTGTTTCAACTATACGGTTCGTTATAGTGATCACTGCATTGTTATTGAAGATTCATTATTGCGGACCAAGTGTTGAGAATTTGTCTTTCATAATTTTAATTCGTCAAAAATAATATACAACATTTCACATATTTAACAATTTAATATTGCAGATCTAATTGCTGAAAAATTAAATATTTTTTAGCATTTCTTGTGGAATTTAGTACAACGATTTCATGACTTACTGTGAATGATATAGTTGCATATTAGGGTGCAAATTTATGATTAATTACGTGCCTAATATATACTAAAGGAAAACAATTTATTTACCTACGAGTTGTTTTATTCAAACATTTTATTTGCCATGGAAAGGCTGGAAACCTGCTTATATGACTATGAACTTGAACCATAGGTCTAAAAAACGACATAAAATTATAATAAAAAAGCTACTCAGTTACTAACTTAATTTATTCATCTATGACTACTATTTATCTTTATTTATTTTTTTTTTTTATTTCTTAAATTTACAGAAATGTCCTATTACTACTCTTGTATTTATAAAACATTAATACTTAGGCACTATTTTGAGAAAGCTCTGTGAAAATGTATCCCACATAATATGTAAGTCGTAGCTCAAAAATACCACAGAAATTTCCTGTATATTTTATTATATAATTTTATTTTGAATCAGATGCTATTAAGGATGGTTCCTTAACCAAAGGTTATAAAAATATCTTCAATTTTTTTCATAAAAATGGAGTCAAGCATTATTTATTGCAGTTTGATATTAGGTTATATTCATGCCGATGTCCCAATAGACTCCATATGAACATCTATTCTATGTTTTTCTAAATATAAAGTTCTTTCTTCATTCTTTATTTTAAAAATAATCATGTTTATTTTAACTTATAATTAATATTTTATACGTAAAAAGATCAATATAGGATGAAAATCAATAATAATATGGTTCCTTATCACCTCAAATAGCCACACTGTTTATCAAAAAATTATCTTGCGCACATTGTTCAATTTATAATATAATGTTATGTTTTTCTGTAGTTAAGTACTTGATATTTATATTAAGTCACCCCCTCCCCCAGTGATGTTGTCCCTTGTAAGTGTAACATTTAACATATATATCGCATTTAAAATGTTGCCCAATTAGTAATTGATATATAATTCACCTATAGAGAAGTTATTCCATTTTTATCTAAATAAATACTTTCAAAAGCTTTTATTTGTGCCTTTTTCAACATGACTCACTTCTTTCTTATTGTATATCTTGCAATTATACGTTTAATCACGACATATGGATTTGTGTAAATCTTCAAAAATTTTAATTTTTAAGATTTTTTCATACGATAAATTTAATATGATCAAAGTTATAATATGTGGTGAGTGTTTATCATAACGTAGGACATTTTTCAGAAAAACTAAGAAGGGTGATAAGTTATTACAATAACACAGCAGTTTATATGTTAAAATATCTCATCTTTAAAAGTCATTAGATTTTTAAAATAACACATTAATTCATAAACACAATTGCTAGGTTAAACGATTGTGGGAAAGGTCTGACATAACATCCCACACAGCCCCCGCGGCCTAGCGGCGAAACGTTCAACTAAACTCCCATCAGCTGTTGCTGCTCCACATCACCATGTAATTATTACTGTTCTGTCAGAACATCCTGTTCCTGTATTGCAGTGTTAAATACGTTACTCAGATCATAGGAGAATGCTTGTCTAGATTGTCCATATAGGTTTGCCGTTGTTGTGCATATTAAAAGTGTACATTTTCTCGGTAATTTTAGTTATTTGTAAATGTTACCTCGTTTATTTGAATATAATATATAAAATCACTAATATTTGTTATCTTTTGTTTAACCTATCCGAATATATCGTGATATCAACATATTCTGGTCTCCATTAAAGCTTCATAAAAAAGTATCCCAAAATTTCCCGAAGGTTATGTAAGTCCTAACTTAAAAACTCCATATTTTGCCAAATTTTTATCTAATTCTCTAGGTGAGAGTTTTTTTATTCCATAAAAATTGTGTTATTTTGGTTTTGTATTTATTTCAAGTTTAAGTTTTGTTGGCAATCTTAATATAATTCTAATAAAATTATTTTTCTAAAAGGTGGCATTTTGTAAAAAAGTTTATGTGTTTTAAAGTGTAAGTTAATCATACTTTATAAATTCAATATATTAATTGTAAAATGATTCATCTTTCAAGCGACTACTCACATTCCACTTAATACAGCACTAAATTGAAACAAATGCTTATAATTGCTCATGATGTAGGTCATTTGAATTTAAGTTAAGTGTTTTTAACAGCTTTATAAGTGATTATCGTTTTGTGATTTGTCATTCCCCTCTAATAAATTGTTTTTATGGTGTAACTTAATCATATAATTACTGTCTATGAGTATTATGAACATATTCAAGCGTTAAGATAAAATGAGTTTCCTAGAAATGGGCATGAATCTATACCAGAATAATAGTATTTTATTTTTATTTCTTATTGATATATGTTAACTATATAAGGTTAATTTACTTATTGTATCATTTTTCAATTTATTAATTCTTAAAAATCATGATCGTTGAGGTGTAGTTGGCTATAAGTTACGAACTACACTTATATCATTATTGACTAGTTCAATGACAGGTTGACAGTTGGTTATCAGTTGATACCAAAAATCGTATTTACTCAAACCGATAAACCTTTAGTCTATCAAGCTGGGCCCCTTTCGAACTATACCTCCAATCAATTGTAAGTATATATTTTATTACAAATTCAAAAGATAAACAATGTATGAATAAAACTAATCATAAAACAAACCAGCTTACAATTTACAGTAACTATTCAGCCAATAATGTTTTGTGATAAATATTGTAAAGAGTCAAAGTATAAATTTACCAATATAATAACATTACATCAAAAATACGACGTATCCTTGGATTGCTCAACTAACATGACTCGCACTCTGACACTAACTGATTCTAAATACCTGATCAGCTGTTAGTTGGTTCAAGTAATTCTAACATTGTTTTTACAATACAATCCAACTTAATGAAATTTTTTTGTTAATAATTCACTACGATCACAATTAATTATTGAATATACTTCAAGTCCACCTACAAAGGGCCATTCTGGAATCGTTTGAGGTCGATTGACATCCATTTTTTACAGTAACTATGACTTTTTCAACTGACTTATCTCCTTGATCACATTATCATTGAGACTTTCAACTAACTTATCCACTTGTTCACAGTCTCATTGAGACTTTCAACTGACTTGTTCACATTATCATTGAGACTTTCAACTAACTTATCCACTTGTTCACATTATCATTGAGACTTTCAACTGACTCGCCCACTTGCTCACAATTCTCATTGAGTCTTTCAACTAACTCATTGACTTATTCATAAGAGTATTACGACTTTCAACTGACTCGCCCACTTGTTCACTTTCTCATTGAGACTTTCAACTGACTCGGCTATTTGTTCACATTATCATTGAGACTTTCAACTAACTTATCAACTTGTTCACATTATCATTGAGACTTTCAACTGACTCACCCACTTTTTCACAGTCTCATTGAGTCTTTCAACTGACTCACCCACTTGTTCACAGTCTCATTGAGTCTTTCAACTGACTCACCCACTTGTTCACAATCTCATTGAGTCTTCCAACTTGCTCACCCACTTGTTCACAGTCTCATTGAGACTTTTAACTGACTTAGCCACTTGTTCACAGTCTCATTGATACTTTCAACTGACTCGCCCACTTGTTCACAGTCTCATTGAGTCTTTCAACTGACTCACCCACTTGATCACAGTCTCATTGAGACTTTCAACTGACTCACCCATTTGTTCATAGTCTTATTGAGACTTTCAACTGACTCGCCCACTTGTTTACAGTCTCATTGATACTTTCAACTGACTCATCCACTTATTCATAATATCATTAAGACTTTCAACTGATTCATTCACTTATTAACAAAATCATTTAAGCTTTCAGCTGACTCATCAAGTATTTAATAGTCTCAATGAGTTGTTCAACTAACAAATCATTCCATTGTTCACAGTATCAATGAGCATTTCAACTAAACGTCCATTTAATGGACCGATACGATTTAAAAAAGATTTAAAAATAGATAAAAAATAGATTTAAAAATGTAAAAAAGTGGTTAACCGCAATCATTTATTATCATTTGACAAACATTTTTTCTGGATTTGTTAAATGTAAAATTACTTGGTTCAATTTATTCTAGATTCATAAGTTAGTATGTAAAAATGTTTGTACATTACACTCCATCTAATAAAGATATGGTATTGGGAATAATGCAATACGATTACAACGGTTTAATATGCTTGAGGTCCACCTACAAAGGTTCGTTTGAGGGCAAAGGAAACCATTGGCAGTAGTCGGTAGCTTGTATTTAGTCGTAGTCAGTTCTGGCTATTGTCTCAAACCACCGGCGAGTAACTCTTTGAGTAACTATACTCGAGGTGAGAACAGATTAAAGGGTGTGAAACTCTCATGTGTAGAACTAAAATGTAAAGACCATTTGTTTGTGAAATCATTTTTGAATTTGATTTTTTACTTACTTATTAATTTTACTTTAGTAAAAATAACTATTCACTTTAAACGTGCTTAATTAGGTAGGAATGTATAAAACAGTTGTTTCATGAGCTTATTTTAAAATATAAAGTTACAAATTTTAAGTATAAGAGTATCAATCGTTATTGTTGTTTCCCTGCTAGGAGTTCATATATTTTTACTTGATATTACCAAACTAGCCATGCTGTTGTGTCACTTTCATTTTTTTTTTTTTTTTTTTTTTATTATTCACCGTTTGAAATAAATTAAAAATTTATTTAATTTTACTCTCATGAGATAAATAAAACGTTGTAGGGACGTTTTAACTCCATACGAATAAAATGTCAAGATAAAATATCTTAGTAAGTCTCTATGATACAGAAATCCTCCACACTCCATCAAAACGCGTTCAATACTTCCAGAGACATGAACGATGAGTGAGGACATCGTTTTTGTAACATATATATTAATATAATTGACGACAAAACAACTAACTCATCAATTAATCATTGACTTTTATAAACACTAGTGAAGGCTAAACTCGTTCATCTGCACTGTCATGTACATTATTTTCATCTCACTGTCACGTACTCATTCCCTCATAACCTTACGACTGGCGCATTACTTAAAAGTGAAAAACAATACCCAATACTCTTTCGTAATCTACTAATGGCATATGGTATTTTCAGATTTTACGTTTGTCATAAAACCTGATTAACAGCCAGCAACATGTTCTGTATTTAGACATAAAACGAGCGGTTTGATACAATGTCTGCTAGAGTGCTCTGGTATCGCACAGGTTGTACGGCAATAACAACAGTGTAATATATGGTTGTAATAAGCGTCGGACTGGCCTTAGTTAACACAGCCGTCCTTACTGACGAAGAGAAAAATGAGAGTGAACTGTTCAGTAGACTTTTTTCTAGAAAAATATTTTTGTTTGCGTTCATTTGACATCCTGAAATAAATAATTTGAATAGGGAATTATTTCAAAGTGGCTGGTTTGTTAAATGCTTTTGGTATACTTTATTATTGGTTACGATATTGTGTTCCATTGTAAATAAAATACGATTCAGGGCATAGAAACAGAAAATCTTAAGAGTCTGCAGAGGCTGTCAGCCATGTTAGTTGTCATCCCTTAAGAACATTGTTATTTGTGAATCCATATGTTTTCGTTATTTATTGACTAACAGTTGTGTATGAGGTGTCATTTTAAACTTAATGATATTGCGCATTAGGTTTGCTTTTGATATTTTGAAAACATACACTTGTTTTGGAAAATAAGTGAAAATAAAAATATCTACTAAATATTTTTGTATATTATTTCTGTGAAACTAATAAGGAATTTACGAAACAATTCTAACGCGCGATTTCATTCTTGATCAATTTTTTTTGGGAAAAAACAGTACAAAAATAACCGTTTAGTTTGGATACGCGTGATCGTATGTCAGGTTCAAAAATAACATTGTTCTTATGGGATTAAAACCAACATGGCCGACTGCCTCTGCAGACTCTTAACACCTTTAATATATTTTGGCATTATACAATTCCCCAAGAATATAGTCAGTTTTAGTATATAGTTTGATATGAAAATATCTTCTCGTTTTTACCAAGTTTTAAGTGCTGATGCAGTACGGTTTGTCTGTTGGAACTCACAACTCGAGTAAGTTGAACTCAGTTAGAAGACTACACAGGTCATCCATATAAATCATACAGTCATTTAATAGTTTAAATTTGCCTTAAAGTACGAATAAACTTGTGGTATCTGAAATCTGAATATTAATAATGTATATGTTGTAGCCACAGTTACTGGCAAAAAGAGAATGTTTATTTTAGAGAATTTCACAAAAATATAAACCCTACAAAATTGCTGATCGCTCATTGCTCCCCCAATCGGTTATTGTTTTGTGTTAAGTGTCAGCTGGCCCAAATGATTTATGATTTACTTTTCAATCGCTAATTTCAAAACAATTTGCAGCCCATTTCAACCATGCGTCAATTTATGAATACAGAACAGTGAATGTTTGGATAAATTATAATTGACTTTAAATTGATTAAATTAATAAGTTTGAATGTTTTTTCACGTTTTCATTAAAGTTATACATAAACAACGTTTAAGAAATATAAAATTATTATTAAATATAACTTTAAAATATAGTATTTTTGTTTGTATTAAAAAATGTTGATATAAGTTTTTATAAATAGATATAATTTTTCAAATATCACTGTGTCCATATAGATCCGTTTAGTTTTCAGACAGAATGTTATTTTGTTCAAACTAACTATTTATTTTAACATCACAAGATTGATTATAAATTTACGAGTACATATATTTAATCAAACATATTTATATAATTGGAAAACAAATGATAATCCAAAATTAATAAGTTACCAATTGCCCATGCCCAAGTACAGATATTTGATCGAAATGCATAATTTTGTAGTCCTATGTAAAATTAATGTTTCCAACATATTAATTGTTGTCATCAAACAGAAGTGTATTGTAATTGTTATTGTTTTTGTTGATTTGATTAAAAAGCTCAGTTTTTGTTACATTTACTTCGATTCACACGATTTATTCTTCGATCAGATACAAATTGTGTCAATATTTTTAACCCACTGCTTATATTGCATGTAATTCATAAAAATTATAAAAATCGTCATGGGAGTTTTATAGTACAAAAATTACTATACTACTAAACATAATTGGCATGAGTTGGTATTTTATCCAAACCAAACAGAATTTGCTTTGGCAGCAAAGCTGATTAGTTAAACGTGCGACGGTATTGACCCACACTAACATGGAGAACCGGAACAACATTTTACGGTCCATCCATCCACCGTTCGACCACGAATCATGAAGGGAGTCGTCAATAATATGATTGGTCAATACCACGTAGGCGTATGGGTGGGTGGGTCTATATTTATGTTCATCTTTAGCGGAAGGGTGAATGAATACAGTCGTGTAGTCTTTGCCAGACGTAGATGCACGGGAACCAGTTAAGACGGGGCAATCCTAGTACTCTGTTGTCAAAATAATGTTTTATGTTTAACATGAATGTTGGCCCACCCACATTCTGTAGTTATTACCAAGCTTACCATAAACTCTTATAAACGCCTCAATTTAATTCAGCCACTTGTCAACGCTGTGTGGTTTTTTTGTCAACAGGTTGTGGTACATTTATGATTAAGGTTTCGTGATATTAATATTATTCTGGTAAAATAAGTGAACCAAAACTTAATCATTTCTGATCAACTGCATTTTTTATCTTTTTTCTTCTTTAGTGATTCTTGGTAATGACCTTAGTGATTATGGTAAATTGACACTCGTTCGAAAGAATGACACTTTTTGACCAACAGAGGACTTATACCACAGCCTGCTCCTACAAACCTGGATACTGTGCGTATAGGTCTGGCAAAGACTTTACATGTATGTGAGAACGGGTGGGTCGATACTAGATTATGTGTATGGGTGGGGGTTGGATAAATATCACTGTACGTGTATGTATAGGTCCTAAACTCATAACAAAATAATTAGAGATGACATTTTATTTCACCTCATTTATCACCTTGTACTTGAATCATACACATGACCGGGTTTATTTCAATAAAAAGTATTACTTTTCATAAAAACTGTGTGAATAAAGAAAATAAACATGAACTGAAAATGATTATGTGCAAATGAAATTAGTATGCAGATATTGAGACTCATCATACATTATTGTATATTTTTCAACGAATGAAAACTATGAATCGAGTTTAAGATAATTGTCGATAAGTAGTTTGCTAGTGATTTATTGATTAATGGTATTATAATGATAATTCATTAATTTATTGGTAAGTTAATATTTTTAGTCAGTAGTTTGGTGTAGTATATTATTATTTATTACGAGTAGGTTAGTAATATATTTTCTATTAATGATTTTATTGATAAGTAGTCTAGGATACTAGTAGAAATTAGTAATTTTCTAACTATATATGTCCAATAAATAATTGTTTAGCATCGAAATCGGAATATTTCCATTCATTCACTGCTACTACATTTTTCGTTACTTCATTACCACTAATTTTTTTATCGCAATTACGGTTAGGTCAGGTTATGTGGCTACTAAAGTTGATCACAAATGGGCAAAATCAATGATTGACTTAAAGCATAATGCACTCTTTTTGTATAAGTTCTTGGAATACGATAAGGTAAGGGTAGCGTATAAGGAATAAACAGTGCATGTAAAAGTAATTGGGGAACAATTTTTAGAGCAATAGAATATTTATCAAGTAGTAGTAAGCTAACGGAATCTAATAAAAGTAGTGGTAGTGAATTAACGCAAGAGATCCTAGAGTACATAATATTAGAGGGAGGATTTATACAGTACAAGTAAACGTCACACAACACAAATTTATTACAATATAAGCACAAAATGCACAAATATACTACAATACAAGCACAAAATGCACAAATATTACGGTGATCGATTTCGGTGAACCACGCTCACCTTCCTCAGACCAGAGGGATTCACAAAAGAATCTGGTTTCTCCTGTTTTTGAAATAATTGTTCTACAAACTATAATTCCGACTCTGTAATCAAATCTAAATACTATCAATTCCCTCACGAATCAAGACATGCTATATTTTCACCAATAATAATATTATAAATGTGTTTTTGCGCAAACGTCAAGTCATAAATATTTCTAATTACATCATTTTACGTTTTTAGGTACGTCGTATAAAAAGTTGTATGTAATAAATATTACATTGAATTGTAAGATGTTTTTAAACCTACATACTGTCCTTTAGAATCGTAATATACAAGGAGGAAGATGTAACTGCCATTTAATAATTCATATTTATTGTTTTTATAATAATTAAAGTCAAAATTAAAGTTTCAAATATAAAAAGTAAAGAAAGAAAATGCTTGTTTCTATAAATATATATGACATTTCAAACGTAACTCACATATAGTTATTATGAACCTAATAAATGTATAAAACATTTACATTTACTAGCGTAACTGTCGAGCTAATAAACAACTTCAGAAAATACATTAATACCTTTTTTTAAACTTTTTAATAAATCTTTTCAAACGGTTACATTTCATGACTATGATTGCATTCCTAATCAGGGTTACTGACTAGACTGCCCGTCGTTCCAAATCCATTTAAGTCAAAGGCGCCATTAGCCATGGCCTGTTCCTTGTATTTAGTCCTATTCAGACTAGCCATTGATTCTGAAACTACTGTTAAATAAGGAAAATAGATCCCAACTAGAAAAGGATCAAATAGATTGGAGTGACAAAAATTACAGAAATAGACGTTCCACTCCTTTTAACTTTAATTACAAAATTAGTTTTCCCTAAATGATTCAAGACGTATTGGGTTTTATTTTTAGATCTATATTTAAAAATGCTGGTAGTTTAAGTAATTCATTTTCTAGGAAATTGAATAATGTGATATGTGAATAAACAGATTTAATGAAGGGTAAGTTATAGATACTGGTAAAAGTTATGACGTTTGACTTTTTCTAAGGTCACACATATTGCTATTTTACTGTTAGGTTTGATATTAATTGAGATTTTTTGATTTTAAATTAGTATACAGAGTAAAGCAAAGTCTGGAATGCATTTACTATTTTTAAAACTACTAAAAGAAATATAATGAAACTTTACAGTTATGTATATTACTCTATACCAAACATTTAGATATATTTTACTTCTTTTTCACATCACAGGGGTATGGACCTTAAAGGAAGTTTTTAAAATGTTAAAAATCATCCTACGTCAAGTTATACCTCAATTTAAAGGTCTTTGTTTGTACAACATAAAAGTGCAAACCTGAGTTCGAAAGGTTTGGTATAGAGTACCACTGTACGTGTATGGGTGGGCGGGTGGGTCAGTACCACTGTAAGTGTAAGGGTGGGCGGGTGGGTCAGTAGCACTGTACTTGTATGGTTGGGCGGGTGGGTCAGTACCACTGTACGTGTATGGGTGGGCGGGTGAGTCAGTAGCACTGTACGTGTATGGTAGGGCGGGTGGGTCAGTAGCACTGTACGTGTATGGGTGGGCGGGTGGGTACCGCTAAGAAATATCGTTTGCACTTCTTTGTTTGTACAACATAAAAGTGCAAACCTGAGTTTGAAAGGATGACACAGGAAGAACATATAGCCTCTCAAAGAATTTAATGTCATATAACTAAACTGCTTTAGACAAGGCTAAGATAGTTATTAATCTATACCTACTTCCAGCTATAATTGAACTGGTAGAATATGATAAATTAATTCAATTTCATAAAAAATATGTAACAGATCATTATAAAATGTTTCTTAAACTACGTCTAGGGTACAGCTACTGTCAAATTGCTTTAATATATTTTTCTTATTTTTTTTTAATAAGTTATTTTAATAACGTAGTCTTTCATTACGATTGTTAAACTCCAGCAACATACTCAACGACAGGTACGTCCCTGTAAGGAGATATTCTATACGTCATTTAATATCATTTGTTACTTTATAAGGTTGTTAACAGTAATTGTTGTACTATAAGTAAACAATATTTTTAAGGGTCAAGCGCATAAATAAAGCTTCTTGATGAAGGGGTAACAGCCCCTAATTTGTTATGTTATTAGAATGTATGACATACAACTACGTGATTGGCAATATATTTGCTAGAGTGCTCTGGTATCACACGGATGTGAAGTGATGAATTTAATGTAATGTATGTCATAAAGTAGAGGGTACAGTCACTAACCTTATACTGTAACTAGAACGTACGACACTCAACGACGTGATAGACACTAAGGCCACTAGAGTAATCTGGTGTCACACAGTGTGGAGTGGTGAGGTTGAACGTGTGCCATAAAGTAGCGTTAACAGCCCCTAACCTGTTATGTAATTAGAACGTACGACATACAACGACATTATTAACACTATGACTGCTAGAGTGTTCTGGTATCACACAGTGTGGAGTGGTGAGGTTGAACGTGTGCCATAAAGTAGAGTTAACAGCCCCTAACCTGTTATGTAATTACAACGTACGACATACAACGACATGATTGACACATGACTGCTAGAGTGTTCTGGTGTCACACAGTGTGGAGTGGTGAGGTTGAACGTATGTCATAAACTAGCATTAACAGCCCCTAACCTGTTGTATACTTACAACGTACGACATACAACGACATGATTGACACTATGACTGCTAGAGTGTTCTGGTATCACACAGTGTGGAGTAGTGAGGTTGAACGTGTGTCATAAAGTAGCGTTAACAGCCCCTAACCTGTTGTATACTTACAACGTACGACATACAACGACATGATTGACACTATGACTGCTAGAGTGTTCTGATATCACACAGGTGTGGAGTGGTGAGGTTGAACGTGTGCCATAAAGTAGCGTTAACAGCCCCTAACCTGTTATGTAATTACAACGTACGACATACAACGACATGATTGACACATGACTGCTAGAGTGTTCTGGTGTCACACAGTGTGGAGTGGTGAGGTTGAACGTATGTCATAAAGTAGCATTAACAGCCCCTAACCTGTTGTATACTTACAACGTACGACATACAACGACATGATTAACACTATGACTGCTAGAGTGTTCTGGTATCACACAGTGTGGAGTGGTGAGGTTGAACGTGTGCCATAAAGTAGCGTTAACAGCCCCTAACCTGTTGTATACTTACAACGTACGACATACAACGACATGATTGACACTATGACTGCTAGAGTGTTCTGGTATCACACAGTGTGGAGTGGTGAGGTTGAACGTGTGCCATAAAGTAGCGTTAACAGCCCCTAACCTGTTGTATACTTACAACGTACGACACACAACGACATGATTGACACATGACTGCTAGAGTGTTCTGGTATCACACAGTGTGGAGTGGTGAGGTTGAACGTGTGCCATAAAGTAGCGTTAACAGCCCCTAACCTGTTGTATACTTACAACGTACGACATACAACGACATGATTGACACATGACTGCTAGAGTGTTCTGGTATCACACAGTGTGGAGTGGTGAGGTTGAACGTGTGCCATAAAGTAGCGTTAACAGCCCCTAACCTGTTGTATACTTACAACGTACGACATACAACGACATGATTGACACTATGACTGCTAGAGTGTTCTGGTATCACACAGTGTGGAGTGGTGAGGTTGAACGTGTGCCATAAAGTAGCGTTAACAGCCCCTAACCTGTTATGTAATTACAACGTACGACATACAACGACATGATTGACACTATGACTGCTAGAGTGTTCTGGTATCACACAGTGTGGAGTGGTGAGGTTGAACGTGTGCCATAAAGTAGCGTTAACAGCCCCTAACCTGTTATGTAATTACAACGTACGACATACAACGACATGATTGACACATGACTGCTAGAGTGTTCTGGTATCACACAGTGTGGAGTGGTGAGGTTGAACGTGTGCTATAAAGTAGCATTAACAGCCCCTAACCTGTTGTATACTTACAACGTACGACATACAACGACATGATTGACACTATGACTGCTAGAGTGTTCTGGTATCACACAGGTGTGGAGTGGTGAGGTTGAACGTGTGCCATAAAGTAGCGTTAACAGCCCCTAACCTGTTATGTAATTACAACGTACGACATACAACGACATGATTGACACATGACTGCTAGAGTGTTCTGGTATCACACAGTGTGGAGTGGTGAGGTTGAACGTATGTCATAAAGTAGCATTAACAGCCCCTAACCTGTTGTATACTTACAACGTACGACATACAACGACATGATTGACACTATGACTGCTAGAGTGTTCTGGTGTCACACAGTGTAGAGTGGTGAGGTTGAACGTGTGCCATTAAGTAGCGTTAACAGCCCCTAACCTGTTATGTAATTACAACGTACGACATACAACGACATTATTGACACTATGACTGCTAGAGTGATCTGGTATCACACAGTGTGGAGTGGTGAGGTTGAACGTGTGCCATAAAGTAGAGTTAACAGCCCCTAACCTGTTATGTAATTACAACGTACGACATGATTGACACTATGGCAGCTAGAGTGTTCTGGTGTCACACAGTGTGGAGTGGTGAGGTTGAACGTGTGCCATAAAGTAGAGTTAACAGCCCCTAACCTGTTATGTAATTACAACGTATGACATACAACGACATTATTGATACTATGACTGCTAGAGTGATCTGGTATCACACAGTGTGGAGTGGTGAGGTTGAACGTGTGTCATATAGTAGCGTTAACAGCCCCTAACCTGTTGTATACTTACAACGTATGACATACAACGACATTATTGACACTATGACTGCTAGAGTGTTCTGGTGTCACACAGTGTGGAGTGGTGAGGTTGAACGTGTGCCATAAAGTAGAGTTAAAAACCCCTAACCTGTTATGTAATTACAACGTACGACATACAATGACATGATTGTATGTCGTAGTACCACCGTACAACGACACCAAACTCAATTCAAAACTCGACTTAGACACCTCTTGGTGTCTAAAGCGTTCTATTCTGTGGATGAGTTCATGATGAGTCACTGGGAAGATTAAGATTAAATACCAGGACAGGAAGGCAGTGTGATTGTGGGTGTATGAATGTTAGAAATATATGTATTTGAATGTGGAGTGAATGACAATTTGTTTTTTAGTTTTAGAATTTTAATACATTTTATATATTATACTTATATTATGTTGACGATTGCATGATATGTCAAAAATTGTTGCTACGCAATCAAACGTTTATTTATTTATTATTTATGATTGACACTATGGCAGCTAGAGTGTTCTGGTATCACACAGTGTTGAGTTGTGAGGTTTAATATTTGTCGTAAAGTCGGGGTAACAGCCCCTAATCTGTTCTGTAATTAGAACATACGACGTGATTGACACTAACACTGCTAGAGTGATTTTGTAACGCACAGATTGCATGGCTGTCATAACCACTTTGTAACATTATAGACCAGTTTATATTGGTTCCATTCTCTCGGCAGGAAAGTATTAAATACTCTTATTTTATGGATATCTCTGAATTCTTGTGAATTAAAAGTAATAACAATTATAATGGCTTTATTTCAATAAATTTCTATAAGAAGTGAGTATATGATTGAAAATTACTGTTTCACTATTTGACGGTTTGAGTATTTAGTAAATGATTAATTGTTCATATCGTTCATATAATTTACACCCAAGCCAATAGCCTTAATCATAGAGGGTTCCGAGTGTATCGTAAGATTACGGCGTCAGACAACACTAAGCGTGGCTGTTCCTTGGATGTGTGGCTATCTGAGCGATCCCGTCCTTGCAAACAGCCCACCTGCCCCGGTCACTGTTGGTGGTTTGGGTGTTCCAAGGTTGTGTTAGATCTCTAATTTTTTTTAAAGAAATAAGACCTTTTTTAGTTTTTTGCACCTTCTTATCCATTCACAATTCAAATGCAACCATATTTTGACAATGGGATATATTAGGTAGAGTAATATATCATCATAATTTTGAAGTAATTCTTCACTGTTTAGAGTATCAAATTTTTATTTTTATAAGCTCATTTACAGTGCAGTTGGGTGAATTATACAGAGTTATTCAAAAGTCTGGAGATGGCATAATATGTTTATTATTAACTGGTTTAGAATATTAAACTGTACAAATTAAATTGGGATCTAAAAACCAATGTTGTACCGTTCTTACTCACTCTCTACCTCTAACTTGGGGAGGACGGCCCACAAGGAGTTGATAGATAATTTTAAACGTAAGCATAGGTTGATATGCACATAATTTGAAAGTGCTGGTCGAGCAGAGAAGAATGCCCCGAACTGCACTTCCAAAGGATCATTAATTAAAAAATGACGATTCTTCAAAGATTTTTTTTAAACAAGCAATAAAATGTTGTTAAAGAAAATGGAAGTTATTTTAATTAGTTAAATTTCACTTTAATTGTTCTGGGCTTGTTTAGGTTGGAATTCCCAAATTACATAGCAATAACGAAATAAGCATTTGGGTACCTTTATCAAAAAAGATCACTGTATTAATAATAAGACGTTGGTTATTTCTCATTGTTGTAACAATTTTAATACCGTTATAACATTCTTAATAAGTGATTTTATGTTCATATAGCTGAGAATGAGTGGGTTTATCTTTTAAAACTTTTCATCAGAAATTGTACTCTAACATGTAAAGGAGAGAATTAACACTTGGTTTCATCGTATGGCGTATTCCTTTAACTGTGTGAGCTCATATGTACGTTAGAAAATCACCGGCTGTAGGATGTGTTACTAATCCACTGATACTATAACAAAGTCGATCATAATTTAGTGATTTGTACAAGGTTATAAAATGCTAAAATCACTATTTGTAGCTGCCGTTACATCATAAATAACAGGCCAGTGATAAACGTCTATGGAACGCCATAACAGTAAACAACCTCGTCAACACCTTGCCAGTTGTTTCACAGCTGAGCCGAGATATTGTTTTGGTTGATATTAATGTAACAATGCAGCCATAATTTATATATTTAAATCTTAGATGTGATTTTTATTTATTATAAATGATAAAATTTTATTTATTATTACATATGATTACAGACCATAAACATTTGAAAAATGTATATATATATATTTTTTTATGTTTATGGTCTGTAGTCTATTATAAATTTAGATATTTACGCACATCCAATACGCTTTTCCTATAATAATATATAATTCTTCTTTCACTATGTATAACAATTATTTATAAGGCCGTGATATCCTTCAATTGTGTAGTATTTTAGTGATTATTTTGTTTAAAATATCAGAATACCTAAATATTATATCAACTTTTTCCATAGAATCTGTTAAAAAATTCATATTTAAACAGATACAGAATTATTAATAATTAATAACTATTAAACTTTTCCTTACGTTATAAAGTTTGCTTTGTATCAGCTACCATTTACTGATTAAAAAAAATTTGTAATCTATAATTGGAACAAGATTCATAAGTTATGTTATTTATTAATAGAAATCATAAATTGATCTCTTGTCGCAAGGCTAAATCCAAGACCTGAAGCAATTTTGGACTTGCATCACTGATTTTGTATATGCTGGCTAATCCCTTTCGTAAAATAGCGCAGAGGGCACTCTGTTACTATGTGATCTATTGTTTGAATAGACTCCCCGCAATCACATGACTGATCTAATGTTAATCCCCAATTATATTTCCAGTAGTAACATCTGCCACGCAAGTCTAGAAACGATGGGGGTGTGGTATGACGTCATCAGCAAATCTTTAAAGCTGCGCGTACCCACTGGGTAGTTATGAACGAGCAACATATCCGGTAGCTGGACTATCACGAATTTGTGATCTGACATCTATGGCTGCTACCACAGAAGAATGTTTAGTAATGCATGTAAACTTTGGTTCAAGATATAATAATGAATCAGAATAAAATACTATTTACCATGGTATCCCTTTTGCCTTTCAACTTTTTTCCATACAAAACACAGTTCATTCAAAATCATTTAGTTGAATAAAATCGTTTTTTGTTGCGTTGACATTTGTACAATGTATCTAAATGGATCTCAATATTAATCGTAACAGTCTGTACGATTACTGTATACACAAAGTATACAGTATATTACATAGTAATATAAATACAACAATAACTCCTTCATGATCATTTACTCGCCAATTTAAGACCCGTTTCCAGTTTCCTAGAGATTCGGGTATCCACAGGAAAATAAACTGTGGTTAGTGTGTAGAAATTACCATTATCAGCAAACTACAGTATGTAGAAAACACCAACAAAACTTCAACGTAAGCAATTAAAACAAAAATGTGAAAAATATTTAGTCAAAATTACATTATACACTGAATAATTTTCACACAAATTGGAAACATAGCAAATAAGGATGTCACTTTTTAAATATACTCGTAACATAAGTTAAAATTGCACAAATACCACGTTGATTGATTCAGGTAAACCACGTTTACCTGCCACAGACCAGAGGGATCCACAAATAATAGAGACCAACAGAAAATAATGATTATTTCTTGGATCACCTCACCCTTATAAAGATAAACGATCAATCACTATAGTATTTGTGCAATTTTAACCTATATTATGTTATATTTCTGCATTTTCGACTTATATTGCTATATATTTGTTTATTATGTTACTTATACTGTAATAATTTTATACACTTTGTACTTGCATTGTAATATATTTGTGCAATTTTACTTGTATTGTAATATGTTTGTTTATTTTGTTTTATATTGGAATAAGTTTTTGAATTTTGTACTTCTAATATATTTATGAACCTTTTACTTATATGGTAGTATATTTATGCATTTTGTGCTTGTACTTTAGTATATTCGTACATGTTATCAATGTAGTTTCACAGTACATCGCATGTGCATAATTTACCCTCCCAACGAATGTATAATTTATTCTTGTGGGCTTAAAATGCATTCATCATATTTTCAATTATGTTCAAACTTACTTGAGAATATTCATATACATGTTAAAACTCTATGCGAAAATACTTTAAACTCTAAGAAATGACAAAACAACGTTTTTTTGAAAAGAAAAGTAACTCTTAGAATATCTGTGTATTTAGATTTGTACAAGAAATCTTTCTTATCCCGAATGTTTTTAAAATATTATAGTGGCCATTCTCTAAAGTAATAGGTGCTATGTAAAACGTAGTTTCTCAATAAACATAACCTAATTTGCCCTCTGATAAGAATAAGCTATAATGATGAATTATAAATGTTTATATATTATTTTATTAATAAAAGAGATCAACTTATATAAAATTGTAACTACATTTTCTCATAATCTTTTTACCTAATGTTCTTTTTTTTCTTAAAGAGGGGCTGATCTCCTTCTTAATCTTTCTCATTCCATTCCCCGTAGTGTATTTAAATGTGTGGGAGCCTATTCATACGGAGAATGGGGGTGAATCAGTGCAGTTTAAGGTGAAAATTACTGCAGGCTTTTTAAATATTTTTAAGGGACAATGGATCTGTAATCCAGCTACTTGAAGCAAAATTTTGTGGGATTGTAGGTTCTATGCTCTGTCAGCTTAATGCCAATACGACGTCCGCTTCGACGTGGACACTACTAGAGAAGTCTGAAATGTGTTTGGTGGTAGTCTAGGTCTCATTTTGTTTAGAGAAGAGAGTTCAGTGTCGGGACGGTCAATTAGCTTAAAATTATAAGAATTTTGAGATTCGGATTCCACGTAAAGCTGTAGGTATCTTAGTTTCCGTGGTGATTGGTCTATTAATAAACAGGTCTTTCAGAGAAACAGACGACAATTAGTAACAATTACTACACTTGTTTATCTACACTCACAGTCATTAGCCCCTCGAACTTGTACTATTATAATTTTAACACATCACGACCAAGCTGTAATGACGTCAACGATGGATGGAGGTTGGGAGTTGAAGGCAGACGCTCTAATGACTCCCTAGGGAGTCTGGATTATAAACAGTGTCCAGGACGGTAGGGAATGTTACAACTAATGTTCTTACAGTGTCCTGCCACTGACGTCCCGTATTTCCCTTGGGTTCTTTCATGTCTCATTAGTAATGTGAAGACAAACATGTTAAAGTCTGTAGACGTATCTTGTTAACTCAGCGATCTCTTAACTGTATCTTAATTTAGTTAAATTTTTGCCTGTTGATTTAAGAATGCAACTGAATATATAAGCTAAATATTTATCTATTTTGGAATCCAACAATCCAATTTAAATAATATTCCAAGTACTGTAATTGTTGGATACTGTCAAAAGAATAAGATTTACAATACAACAATTTATAATGTTTATACAATATATTTGTAAAGATACATACAAACGTGTTTGGGAGGATGGGTTAAAATTGTTACCCACCGTACGTGTATGGGCGGATGGGTCAATACTAATGTACGTATATGCTTGGTGGTTTGGCTTCTATTGTCATACCTCTGTGCTGGGTGGGATTGCCTTTAACATCGAATGTATGTAGGTCAGTAAGATGGAATTTCAAATCGTATGTATGTGGGTAGATATTTGATGGTGTGTCTTTTAGTATCGCATGAGTGTGGTGAATTGTAGAGTCTTTAACTTTATACGTATGTGTTAAGTACACTGGATTCTATGGATTACCTCTAATATCGTACGTATGGAAGTGGAACGGGATGTATTTTAACGTCTAACGTGTGTGTTTTGGGTGGGCTGGCATTTAACTTCATAGTTCTGTAGGTTTTTGGGAGGGTATTTAATGTATGTAGGTGGGTGGGATTGCCTTTAACGTCGTTCATGTTTGTGTGTTATGTGGGATGGCTTTCAACGTCAAATGTAAGGGTAGGTGAATGGATTTTAACGTAATAGGTTTGTAGGTTTGTGGGAGGGCACTTAACGTATGTGGGTAGGATTTGCTTTAACGTCGTTTGTGTTAGTGTGTTATGTGGGATGGCTTTCAATGTCAAACGTGTGTGTTGAGTGGGACGTCTACAGTTACTTTCATTGTCAGAACTACTGTCTCAGTCACGACAGATTTTAAACTAGAGATAATCTATAATTAAAACCGTAGTTCTAAATTCTTTAGAAACAAGACAACGAATAAGTGAATTTTTTTTGGAGTTTTAAGATTTGGCTCTACATATTCCGAATTTTTAATCCTGCCCTTTGGGATATCAGAATGATATTCGTTTGTAAAAAATATTATGCAGTTACGTTGTATCGTATTCAGGAATTAGGGAGTCGTAGCTATGATTCGTTTAAAATTATGGGATATTTATAATTTTGCATAAACATTTCTTACCCTTGATCAAAAAAAAAAAAAACAACAACCCTCTTGTATCGTTGATGACTCATCTTTTTACAGCCGCTAATTGTCCTGTGTTGGGTGTCAGCTGGTGGTGATGATTTATGATTTACTTTTCAATCTACTAAAATGAATACTATTTTCAGCTGTTTTTATTTTTACTGGAAGCATTATATTGCATTTGACAATTTACCAAACACTATTGGGTAATTTTCCAAATCAATGGGTTCATAATAAAAATAAATCACTGCTTTACGTGATATTATAATTGATACTTATATTTTAATTCATTTGTGTCGGTCCTATTAATAACAACTTACAAACCTTATAAAATAAAATACTGCAAATAATCAAACATCAATAAGAGTGTTCGATGTTGCAAATTTTTTTCATATTTGATGTTACATTCTCATATTGCCAACTTGAAGTAGTTAAATAAAATAAAAGCATGAATTAAAGTCCATGATCTTGTACACTGTTTCAATGAACTCATTTAATTGAGTTGGAACCATGAAATATCACAGTATATTATATAAAGACATGAATTAGCTCTGAATCACTAAGTAGTTAATTATTGATATACACCCCATAATTAGTAACACAATTGTAACTGGCATGCTCTTACATTTGTTTCCTATTTGACCATGTACTTTAAAATTAAACTACTTTGGAATATATTTAATAGTATTTTTAAAATATATATGGTACTTTGAAACGCATATTAAGTAATATTATCACTTTACTAAAGTTCCTATTTTAAAATATTTATATTGAGCTTCCAAATAAGTTGTCATTGAGTTTACATGAGTGTATCAAGTCTTCAATCGTGTTATCAATTACAAAATATTTGTATCACTATTATATTACAACTTAATCACTCACTAGATGGTTATTTATTGTATTGTTGTTTATTTCCTAATCACTGATTTAGTAGGTACGGTGATCAAACATATGGTGATTTGCAGTTTTAATTTAAAAGTACTTTCTTCAGAATACCTTCATCAAATAGTAGTGTCTAGACACCGAAATTGTATGACATATCTAAGAGAGAGGAACAGCCAGTGGCCGAACGATCTAAGGCGTCAAGATTTTGTACCTGGGGAGTGCCAGTGGCCGAGCGGTTTAAGGCGTCAAGACTTTGTACCTGGGGAGTGCCAGTGGCCGAGCGGTTTAAGGCGTCAAGACTTTGTACCTGGGGAGTGCCAGTGGCCGAACGATCTAAGGCGTCAAGATTTTGTACCTGGGGAGTGCCAGTGGCCGAACGGTTTAAGGCGTCAAGACTTTGTACCTGGGGAGTGCCAGTGTCAGAACGGTCTAAGGCGTCAATACTTTGTCCCTTCGTTAGAGATAGCGCAGATTTGACTCCTGACCTTGACTATTATTTTTTATCAGTAATATTCATCTTGTTCTGTACTGGTTCTCTAATAATCTTAAGTTCCTCGCATTGATCAATCATGTATGGGAAATGAGTAGAGTAAGGTTAAAGAGGAGATCAGTCCTCCTAAAAATGTACATATATAAAAAAAGGAAGCTGTTCTAATTTAAGTTATAATGTCATCAATCAAAGTCTGTTTCTTGATCATATCAAGTAGACTACTGATATGATGTTCTAAGTCAATTATTATTTTACAAAGATCAATGACATCACATAAATAACTAGTGTAACATAAACAATAATTACAATAACAAATTAAATTATGGTCTTAAGGCTGTTCATTCGAATCTTTTAACGTTGCGAATACATCCATAATCAGATGTCAAGTTATCAAAGAGGCAAAAACTTATATGTCCGATTTTCCTAAATGTTGCTTTTGTGCTTTTGTCACGAGTCACAGCAATTTCGGAGAGCACCGTGCGGGTAATTGGGCCCCTTCCCTGCTTGGAGGATTGCAGCATTTCCGATTTTTGGCCAATCTAGAAGCCCCTAGATAGTGCGATAGTTTCCAATCATTTTTAGAATCTTCTCGAATGGTAATCATAGTTCTGGAAACTTCTGGATCTGTAATGGTGACTTATTATAAAGGCACCCCCCAGCCAACTAGTTATAGTCCTTTGAAGTGTGAGTCTTCGTTCTTCAACCTGCAGTGGTAGTGACAGTGTTTAACAATAACAGTTCACGAGTAGTGGCAGATATTACACGAACATAAGACACATGTGTTAGGTGGTATTAAATATTGTAAATAATAGTTGTTAAAAGCCATAAAGTATGAGTGTCTTGTAATTTATATTTGTAAATATCTCGTATTATTTCATTTAGTGAATTATTAAGTGTAAATAAAGCTATCATTAGCTATCATATTAGAAGCCACAGATTTAGTGATAGAGTGGGACCACCTTACTGTTCTTCACCCTGCTGGACCCCAACACTTCTTACGATTCTGAGAATCCAGCTTTGCTCAAAATGATTGGACCGGATCATTTATCCACCGCATTGTCGAACGGTAATTCCGAAGCCAGTTCAAATCAAAGGGAACTATTAACTATGGTCAATCGCTTTGTGTGTGTCGTAGTCAAGTTTTGCTATTGTCTCTGGGTTCCACTGGTGAATAGAGCTTTGAGCAACTAGACTCGCACTCAGGAAGGATTAGTTGAGGATATGAAAGGCTTCCGATCTAGGACTTCTAATCCCTCCTGTTTCGATTGTGCTCTTAGATATGCATTTACTTAACTTTAATATACCTAGTGTTTGTATTTTATATTTAACCTAACATTAAATAATAAAATTTGAAGTGTACAAATACTTATTTATATGCTTAATTTAGATGTAATATAGATCAAGAACTGTAAAATGTTTATGGTCATGAATTTGAGCAAGTTGATTAATTTAAATATCTTGGATATATCTCATCAATATACATATCTGTCAAAGATATAAAATAAAACCAACCCAATAAATAGTTGATCATATGCGTATAACAGACTATTGTTATGAAAAAGATTGCTTTTCAAAATAGAATTTATAAAACAATAATTTTTTTGGAGTGTCTGTACGGGATCATAAACTTGGAGAGAAAATAAGGGGGAGGAAAAGAGCTTATAGTGTTCAAATAGAAGATAATCAGGAATATATTTATGGTCCAACTTGTGAACAAGGGGTATCAAAGTGGAGTATCAAGCCCACATATTGGTGAAGAAAAAGTAGTAATTGTGATGGGCATGACACGTTGACAAGATAGAAAACTGCCGCATGAAGACAACTGTGAGGAATGGTCCAGAAGGGAGGCCTTCACGTGTAAGACCTAAAAAAAAATATGGTCGGATCATATTAGTGTAAATTGAGATGGGTGGGAGCTACAAAAGAGGAAGTGGACCGAACAAGATGAAGGGAATAAATTGGTGCAGTTAAATATTAAGTACGAAAAAATTACCCTGGGAGTAATAAACTTAGTTCCAGAACACAGCTATGATCTTAGTTCCAGTTCCAGATGGGGAACTTTAATCTTCACATCTATGAGCAACATCATACCAGCCTGATTACGTTAAATGTTTTCTTTTCTATGTCAAACAACTAAAAATATTTGTTTATACTGTGAAAGGTGAGAAATAACAGTTTATCTGTACCATGGCACAAAACATCGTTTGACTTTCATCTTAAATAATCATTTAATATTTTTTTTAAAGTTCTATTTACCTCAATATTTACCTTGTAAATAATGTATCACGTCTGTGTGTGAAGAGTTGGTGGGAAAGACCATAAATTGATATTTACAAAGGGTGGGTGGAGAGGGGGGATCAGGTGAACGAAACGTTGCCGTTTTAAATCATAATAATCAAGTGATCCGTAAAATTGCTATTGATATCAATCAACGCTGATATTGATATCAAGTTGCTTCAATGGTTTGATTTGTGTAAGTATCCAAAATCTAGTGGTCAAACCTTTGTTACGGAGAATAGGTCAATAATTTTCCGCTAAAAAATTAATTCACTCAATTTAACTTAATAAATATAAACGCCCAATTCTTAGAATCTGCAAACAATCGATTGTATTCAACTGAAATAATACAATCGAATAAAATATCGTCTCTAGTAAAGTAAATCAATTAGTTTAAACAACCATTTCGACTGCTTTCTTACTTCATTCATACACAGGAATATGTTTTACTCGCATTGTTTATTTAAGACGAATCCGAAGGTTGACGATGATAAGAGATAAATATGTACACTTTACGCTCTAAGTTTACCTGTTCGGAAGCCCAATTTGTATAGTGAAACCATAACGACAAGCATGTGTGTGCAGTGTTACGATTTTATGTCCCATAAAGTACGGGGTAGCAGCTACAATCTGTTGTGTAATTAGAACACCCTACAATATGCCAGCTAGCTTTCACTGAATGACACGAATTTAACGACAGGCACAGAGTACCTAAAAGATACTTATATATAATTAATTATTCAATTATTCATTTCAACTTAACTAAATTCTACAATTAATGTAATTCAAAGAACTAGTAGTTTACACTAAAGAGCGAAAGGTCATAAAACACCAAAATAATTACAGAGTGGGAAAAATATGTAAACGCTTTCACAACTGTTGCATGACTTCACTATAAAAGGTGAAATCTTGTACAAGATTATAATGGTTACTAAGAACATACTTTTTGCCGCCCTTAGTGACATTTCGTCTTTTCAGGGGAACGACCCAAGGGGAGTTGAGCGAAAATCTTCAACGTTAGCTTAGGTCGAGTTTGGTATCAAATGGATGGTCTATTAAAGAGAAATTAATTGCTGCAAACCGGACTTCGAAAGGATTATCGTTTCCAGATTAGCGGTCATTCGCATTTCAAATTAACTAATTTGAACAATAGTATTTCTCCGTTATTTAACGGTTTCAAATGAATTATTCTGATTAAAAACTATATTTTAGAGAACACAATTATTAAAAAAATTAATTGTTTTGTATTCAATTATTCTATAGTTAACAACAGTCATCTTTGGAAAAAAAGTAACGTTGTTGTTGAAGGTGTTTCTATATTTTTTTCACCCTGTATATTTAATACTTTACCGAATGATTTTAGAGCAGTAGTTTCAATGGTTCGACCATGACAGGCAACATCATAAAATATGTAGGGCAATTGACATTTACATTACTCAACACACTACTTGAGTCAATAAAGCTTATAAAATGCTTCATAATCATTAGCTCGTAGCATAGTTGGCTAAAGCCTAGCTTCATGAGGTGAGAGGTACTTCTAGCTTAAGCTCGATCCCAATAGCAGTCAGCAAACTACCGGTCAATCAATTGTCATGGATATTAATGACACTTTCTAGTGAATAATTGGCTGTTGTTTGAAACATTGACTACATTTACTCATTTACATATATTACAGTCATTCTAAATACATATTTTCCCATATCTTGAGCAAAAACGTCTTAGTAATAAATAAATTTATAAAATAAGAAAAATTGTTTTCCTATTAGTTATCTCTTTAACCTCTAGTGATCTAAATAAGACATAGTAAGAAGAAAATTTTTTTTATAAATGTAAATCATTAGTTAATACATTTTATTTTTTTTATATATGACATGAATTGAATGTTTGTATTTCAAGTTACTTAAACCTTATTAAAGGCTACTATAGATACACCGCTCAAAAAGTGCCTTCTCAATGCACTGGTGTAAGAGAGATGCACTGAGTGGTGAGAAGAGCGGTACAGAGAACTACTCTTCCATTTAAAAATTTTTACGGCAACTAAGAAGGCAGTAGACCATGGGCTGGCAGGGAAATAATGAAAAAGCCCCACTAGTTAATTAGCCGTAGTGACAATTAGCCGGTTTTATTAATCCTTACGAATTAAAATTACAACAATAAAATAAATCATTATTTAGGATTCAAAACAGTTATATAACATTATTTATAGTTAGAAACAGAATAGCAATCAATTAATAATGATAATTGATTATCTATTATCAATAAAGTTAATCTTATTATCTAAATAAAGCCACGTCCAGACAACATTCTTTTTGGCTCCATGGACTTAAAACTTTTATTTCTTAATGGGGGGTTTCGACCACGAGAAATCGATTGGAACCAGTCTGAACCCTGGAAAAATTCTCATTTCTGCCCCAGAGGCTCCTAGACGTCCCGTGTTATTGACTTCTAGCAGAAAAACAACCTACCTTTTTAAGATTAACTATCTGCTTTTCTCGGGAGTAAGCAACACCAACATTCACATCTTATTATCCAGGTTTTCCACTGATTAGATTTCTCCAGCGTGCTTTTAGGTAAACCCGATGGCCTGTTATACATTAAGTGCTGTACGTTCTTAGGTGGGTTTAGTTAGGTAAGATTAAGTTAGGTTAGGTTAGGTAGGCTGGGTTAAATTAAGTTAGGTTAGATTGTTGACGTACAAATATTTACGTGTTATTCCATAACAATATTACTAGTTATCAAACTTTATTGCTTTGTGGTTTAAGCCATCAATATTATAAGAATCATTTTACATTCAATAACTATTACTGACCATACATAATATGAAAATGAGAGTTAACCTGAATGTATCTCATATATTCTAAGATGTGCTAAATTAATTAATTAAATAATTGCTCTGCTAACTTGATGCATGTATATAATTAGGAAGTTAAATAGATCCATAATTTTCCTACAACTATTACTAAAAACGTCCGTAACTCATTGATCGCCGTAAGTGATAAGATGCTAGAACCACGTCACGTTTAATTACATTAATACTGGAGCAGTTATAAACAGTTATTAGACCTAGGGGCAGTAAAAATAAACGTCATGCCTTCCTAGTTTCACACCTTCTTGAGTCTAAAGTACAAGTTTTTCAAAGCACGCACTGAGGAAATGTTCAACTAATTAATTGAGAGATACTATTAAAATATTCATTCATATCATTTTGCTTTTTTACAATATAATTTACATTCAAACTGTGTCCTGTACTAAATTAATAGATTGTTTGTAATACTTTGTAGAAGTATTTTACAGATATTGTTTCTCTAGGAATATTTAACAGGATTTACAACAGTAACAGCAATGTTTTTTCAGCAGCTAAACACTTTTGTTTTTCTTCTTTAAAAAAATAAAATAAAGGGTTAGTTGTATTTTCTTTAACTGGTCAATATTCACCCCACGAATACGAATCCATAAAAATGTTTCGCCGGAAATACCAACTAATGGCAGAAAATGTATATTACATTAATCTTATGTAGTTTTTCTTCTTAGCATTAATTTGCCATCAACTCTCATACGCCGAATGAAAAATGAGATATTCAACAAAAAAGGTGGTTTAGGTTAGGTTAATCTAGTTTAGCTTAGGTTTGTTAGGTTAGGTTAAGTTAGGTTAAGTTAAGTTAGGTTAGGTTAGGTTAAGTTAATTTATGTTTGTATGTGTTTAACCGTGAATACAAACAGAAATTGTAATATTGCTAACCTACTATAAACCTAACCTAACCTAACCTTAAGAAATACTTATATTTATCATAAAATTAATGCCATAGACACATGCACTGCCAGTATGGAATAACTGCATATATCAAATATCTCCTTTTAAACACCTCACACCAAAATATGGAAAGAGGATACAGTGAGGAAGATCAGACGCTCAAAATGCTCCTGAGGGAGTCTGGATTAGCATCACTGACCAAGGCGGTATGTTGTGTTGAAACTAATGCTCTTAAAGTGTCAGTGCATCATTTACATTTTCATAAATTAGTAATATTCGTCTTAAATATACTTCTTTATTTGGTACATGTTTTTTTAAGCAGGAGACTGATTAATGATTTGTTCGTAAAAATAGATAAAAAGTTAATTTCACACAAAATAAATAGTGGCTTGAAATATAAAGAATAAAAACGTGGATAACCGTAATTAGTTCTTTATATTTTATACTTAATTTTTAACACATTTATTGTTTCGTGACGATCCCTCATGTAATACATCTTACTTCTCTAAAAGTTGTTTTTAAAACTGATTTGTCTAACTTATGTCTAATTGTGTAAGTGGGAAATGTAATTTTGCCAAATTCTAAAACACATCAAGTAAATTTAGACATCTTAACTACTACATTTCCTTCATATTAGATTGTATACAAATGTCTGAGAATAAAATTTATTGTATGAGAGAGAATGTTACACAGTCTGAGTATTGACCTCTGCTCATTTGACTAAGAAGCATAGGTGGGACTATCTGATGCTATTTGACTACTCTTTCAAGTCAGGCGACCACTGCGCGTGTGCATTCAGGAAGAGGTGATATTCACATTTTACTCAAACTTACAGTGGACTAATAAAGTGTTGTCAGATAAAAGAAAAAAACACTTAATTAATTTTGTTAATTTTTGGTGGTGATATCAAAAAGATGTTGAGTTCTCATATAAAAGCACAATGTTACGTTTTATTCTATGTTTCAGTTTTATTTAGGACTAATTAAATTCTAATTAACTTTCAACCTAGCTTAATTGGTCCATTACACATTAAGCTTTAGAGACGATTTTCAAAATGTCCGACTCTCAGTATGAAATAATGATTGCAATAATTAGAAACGGTTTAACACCTTTTAAATTAAGTCTCAACATTCCTTTTTGAAATTCTCAACAAGAGAATTTTTGTAGAACATACTCACATGACTACTAAGGGAAAATTGGTGGAATGAAGATAAGAAGCTACGTGTGACAACAAAGAAGCTTGAAATTACTGGCTTCTATCTCCTTTGTAAAACTTTAATTATACTCTCCGAAATGTTTAGGGTATTAGTAATTTGTACCCAATTTGGAAAATTGTTTTAATCTTGTAATTAATTAGGTTTTATATTTGTAGTTACAATTTCACATCTAGGCAAGATGCAAATTTTCGTTTATCTTTTTTAATCTTGTGAAGAAATACTTCTAAATTCAACAACTTCATTTTAGAATCGGTAGATCCTAATTTAGGGACTGCCGTTTTCTTTTAATTCTCCTCGTACGTGTTATGACATCAAAGTGAAACCACGTGCCAGCCTACAAGTATTGTAGGCCCCTGTATTGAAGAGGAAGAGGTGCCTTGTAGGACACTCCAGGCCGGTTGAGTGATCATTCATAGAATTTCAAAGACTACGAGATCAATTTTGATTCAACAGGTTAATTAATATACTACTTTATTTTGGGCAGTATAAGATAAATTTATTTTTAGTTTCAAGTCTAATACTTTCATTAATAAATATTTTTTTTATATTATTTCACTTTTATTTTATAATTGTTGGATATTTTATTTTGTATAAGAAGCTAGTATAAAAGCTTGACTGCCATTTTCTAACAGTTGTTTATATGGATATACCGTAATTAAATACCGTTGTTTGTATTTAAAGTTATCGCACAAACAAAGTAAGAATTCAGTTTCTAAGAATATACATTCTTAATACTTTAGTAAAATTCCTATAAAAATTATTTAGCGCCTATATTTCATTCTGTACCATCTCCAAATTCACATGAATGGCAAAATAAAACAAATACAATGCACAGATTACAATTCCAAAACCCTTTCACAGAAGATGGTTATGAATCGCTGTACACCAATTTGCCGAATTCCAACATTCAAGACGAAAAGACACAAGTACTTTATAATCAACCCACCCTCTCTTACACGGAATAGATAGGTATTGACCCACCCACCTACCCATAGTTATTGCAATTTAAAAAGACCATGCAAAATTACTATGGGATGATATGTGTAAATAGAATATTTCAACAAATAAATATTCACTTAATATTTTTATAAAACTGTATAAAACTCCAATTCCAATATAAATACATTTGCAGAATTTACAAATCAAATGAAACAACTTGACACTTGGAGAAACACTAATTTAGCCACATTTCTTTACTTAACTGCATTTTCCATATTAAGATTTCTATTAACACTAATTTTTACGATGTTTTAAACTAGTTATATATATCCATAGAAATGTTTATGTAAAAATACTGATTTTAATGGAAAAATTCATAAAGGAAAATTGTTGTACTAACAAAGATGTATATAATAATAACAACATGTAGTTTTCCTTCCTAAAAATGAATAATTTGACATCCAATTTTGCCTACGTAAAATTGAAAACTGGGATATTTAATAAAGCGGATTGGGTTAGGGTATGCATTGGGTTAAGTTAGCAAAATGTATTCACGAATCAATATATACTAATCAAATGATTTTTTAATATCTCATTGTAATATTCATTGTTTTTGGATTCAAACTTTTTTTTTTTACTTGGTATTTCCAGTGAAACTTTCGTATTTCTGGGTTATTATCGACTAATAAAAAAGAGAGAGAACTAGGTAGGAGTCCTTTATTTTATATTTACAAATATTTGATTCATCTTTTTTATAAGATGTATGTTTTATTAAAAACGTGACAAGTATAACTAGATGGGGTATTGAAGGGGGGAGTTGAAGGGAGTTGCAGGCAGACGTTCAAATGACTCCCTTCGGAGTCTGGATTATAAGCAGTGTCCAGTGGGAAAATACTCATGTCCTTATAATTTATGTACAATATTTCATTTGAGAACTATTCTTCATCACCAATTTTACATTTGACTTTACTCCTTCTAGGACGATCTTTAATTTTAACCATTGCTGTAACAATGTTGAATGTGTTGTGTAATATATTATACTAGCTACACCCGGGCCTGCTTTGCTGTGGCTTGGTAAAGATATAAAAACAATTAGTCGCTTAAGAATAAAATCTGTCTGATTATTTGATTTTATCTGAAATAAACTACCTTAAGGTTGTTTTTATAAATTAACAATTAACATGTCAATTATATGTTAAAATTTGGATTTAATATGCAAATAAATAAGCTGGAGAAAGTAGCATCTCTCTCTCTCTCTCTCTCTCTCTCTCTCTCTCTCTCTCTCTCTCTCTCTCTCTCTCGCGCGCGCATACTTAAAACTCTCTATTATCTCTGTAATAATAGTTGCTTTATAACAACAAAAAAACCTTATGTTTTATATATATAAAGTGTTACAAATAATTTTTCAATCACCTAAGATATAAATAAATGTAAAAATTACGTAAGTACAATTGATTTTTACCCATTACCATGACCTGACCAAGGTGTTAATCAATAACAGTCGGCGACACAAAGGCAGACCTTGGGGAATCATTGTAAGTTATTACCCACTCAGCTCTCATCATACTGAAATAAGGACCAACAAAGAAGTTGCGAAATCATTAAGGGCATTTAGGATGAAATATAAGAGGCATAATATAAGCAATACTGTAAATTAGAGGTTGAGGTAGCGCGAGTCATTTTTCATGGATCCAATGAGCTTGGAGGCAAATGAAGCCATCGGGGGAACAAAATGACGTGGAAGGCAATTAGGGTAATAAATGTCCATAAAGCCTAACACCTTGTTGAACATAACTTGTTGCGTACGTATGATAAATTTTTGGAATGATTTACATCAATTGTTCCACGTTATGTAGTATGTTCCATCTTCATAACTGGTCGGTAGAGAAGTCGGCTAAAACCTAGCTTTAAAAGCTAAAGATTCTTAATTCGATCCCACTCAGGGTCACAATCAATTTAGAAAGAGATCAGCTGATAGCCACCAGCTGTTCATTTGCCATTGGGTTATAATTACACTCTCTATGAAATAGTCGTTTGGACTTATCTTTTAACACTGACTACATTCGATCAGTGTAGACGACTACATTCGAAATCGATATACAACCGTATCTAAAAAATATTATCTCATGAAACTAGTTGAGAATCTCTTTTAAAATATTCAATTTAAGTTGTTCTTACTGTTTTTAGAATATAACTGTTGAGGTTAAGTTTTTATTTAAATTTTTACTATCTAATTAGTATTAATATAAAGATTAGTATAGTTATAGTAAAGAACCTTGCACTAAATTTAGTTTTTAGACATCAAAATACAACTACTGATCAAAATTAAGTCAATACTACGTACTTTTTTATTTCCCCCCCAAGTTCACTAATACATCATTGTAACAAACTTTTTTCGTGAATACTGCTAGGAAATGTTATTATACTACTTCCAAAAAAATTCTAGATGTTATTAACAGAGCCAATTTTAATATGATATATTAACGTTGCTTATGGTTCTAATTTCTAAAGGCTACATTTTAGAGGCACATTTTAGAAATACAATACATTTTAAGGTAGGCTACGTGAAGAGGACTCGTCGACCACGCGATAGTACTTAAGTTCAGAAGTCAAAACAAACTTGGTTAAGTTTTATTAAGGTCTTCACAAAATTCAACTGAGTTTAATTCTAACAAATATAACAATCCTGGTATAAGTTCCATTACAACTTATGTCACTTTTTTAATTCAACGATGGTTTGTCAATTTCTACTTGTATAATGTAACCTAAGTCTGCACTAGTGGTGCAGTGCTGTAACCCAGCTACTTGAGGGTGAGGTGTTGTGGAGATTGTAGGTGATATTTCCTATGCTTGGTTCAATTAATACCAACATAATGTCCGATTATTGGTTGCCATCAACGTTAAAACTACTAGAAAAGACTGAAGAGTCCATGTTGGTTAGTTGTCAGTGTCGAGCTGTTGTGTAGCGGAGACAATTGAATATCAGGCATGTCGGTTAGCGGAATATTACCATTACCACATGGTTCGGATTCCATGTAAAGCTTCCATGTAGGTCCTTTGGTTACTCTGAATATTGGATATTAATAAATGTTGCTTTGTAAGGAACAGTCAACCTTAGTTAGTAACAATGACTACACTAGTTCAACCCAGCACATTCATTTGCTCCTAATAATCTCTCATAGATGTACAATCAGTGTCTTGATTGATTGTCTAATAAATTATCTAAAGAATTACATTTTTTTAAATTATTTTATTTCCATATGAAATGAACACTTACCACATATTTTTAAGGAGTGAGTCTATGTTACTCACCCTCCTAGAGATAAATAAATAAAAACTCATGGCTAGAGAGCCATAAAATTAAAAAATATCGGACTTAAACCATACTATATTTTTGTTATATAAAATCATTAACAATTAAATTTTTACTTGAAGTTTAATTCACTTTGTGCATCAGTATTATATAAAAGTGTTGCTTCATGTTTATTATAAGAGTACAAAGTATTCTTTACCAATTTAAAAAAATGTACAGATCGATTAGTTATCTATGTAATACCCGTATGCCATCTAAAAATGTAAACTTATGAATTTTAATTACTTTATAAATTTATTCAAAATACCAACAAAAACACTTTTTACAAGGCCTTGCCACAGCAATGCATCATCAGGCAAAACACATTTATTTGGTTTTACACAAAACAAGACAATAATGTGTTTGAAAAACATATGTAAATAATTAAAAGAATATGACAGTAAATAGATAGTAAATTTCAAATATTATATATTAGAGTGTATAATTTTTCATAAAATGGGAAGAAAATAAAAGATAATTTTGAATAGGCACACTTTGAATTAAAAATAACCCTGGGAAACCTACTTTATTGACAAAAGTTATTCATTTTCAATGAATAATGAAAGTAGGCCTGTTAAAAAATCTCGTGTATTTTCGTCATATGTTATAAAAAAAGATATACACTCTAGTATATATTATTAATAATGTATCATACATTTATTCTTATATTCAGTTAATTGTTTGCATATGTTTTTCAAACTGACTATTGTCTTGTTTTGTTTATAACCAAATACATTTGTGTTGCCTGATGATGCCAGCATTGCTGGTGAAAGTTTTTTTATTGGTAGTTTGTACAAATTTACAAAAAAATAAGAAGAATCATATCAACTTTTATCTCAAATTGACAATTCTGAATATTCAATAATAATAATATAAAATAATGGTTCAAAATTATAATCTTAGTTTATATAGTGTATTTTATTATATTCATGGCTTTTGGTTTTTATTACCGTCATAGAGTCAAAATATAACAACGACAATATAGCCTATTGTCTAAAATAATGAAAATTGTCTTGAAATATTTTGATAAATCCAACTATTGATGTTAAATTAACAATTCGAACTATCACATTTTATTGGCTGTTTGAAGTAATTGTCTCAAGGATTCATACTTAGAGGAATACGTTGAATAGGCAGTATTAGAAACAAGTCGCAGCTAAACGGAGAGATAAAAGCGCTTCGGTTCCTCAAAGCCAGTTCAACAGGTATTGTTGTTTTGAGGTGATCAAAGCGATTTCACCACAATGGTCGGCCAACACCAACTACTTTGGGAGATGCCGCGATTTCGTAATCTCCATCTGTAGTGGACTTATAATGAATTAGAAAAGAATATGAGATAAGACTTCCAAATTGATTTACCACTTAATAGCCTATTATTGATATCAATAAAAAATATGTATTTTCAAATACATCTAAGGCAGTTTAATTAAAATTCTAAAAAGTAAAATTATGTTTTTCTCTTTATAGAAAATTTACTTGTTAATGAAAGAAATATTCGTCACAGACAAAATTGATCACCAAACAAGCCATAAATAAAATTGAGGTGAGGGTTATTAATGACCATACGTAAAAGGCTGCTCAATGTTTTTTTTTTTTTTTGGTGAATTGAACACACAAAACTTCAATGTAGGGATTTTCTTTAAATATTTACCCTCCCAATTACCCAGACACCCACCTCTGACACCCGACTACAAAAACCTTCACACCTATTCAAGACACGTGACTTGATGGACCCTCTCTTTCACCGTATAACACATGACTTGACACACCCTTCCACCCACTCAGAACACACGAATTGACGAACCATCCTACCTACCCACACCATACGACTGACAGACCCTCCCACCCTACAACAACATATTACTTGATTGATCCTAATACCCACGCACAACACACAACTAAACGGATCCTTCACTTAAACACACAACTTGACAGACCCTCCTACTCAACCATAAAAAACTACTTAATGGACCCTACACTTAAAGCACACGACTTGTCAGACCCTCCCATCTACCCATAACACACAGCCTGACAGACCCTCCCACCCAAAACACACAACTTGACAGACCCTCCTACCCAACCACAACAAACGACTTAACGGTCTATACACTTACGAGTATAACGCATGCCTTGACAGACCCTCTCATCTACCCACAACACACAACTTGAGAGACCCACCCATTACCACAACACTCATCTTGGCAGACCGCAGACTCAACCATAGCACACAACATAACGGACCCTCCCACTCATTCACAACACACGACTTGACTGACCCTCCCACCCAACCAAAACAAACGACTTGAAATACGACAACACAATACTCAACTTTAAAGACCCACCCACACTGTGCATGATACAAGGCTGTTAGCCAAATTACCATTTGTCCCTTACACATTACACACTGGCCCAAGCAGGTAGCCATTAGTAGTGGCCATTAATGACTGGTAATTATACCTGAGCGTGTCCGTCCTGGGGACAGAAGCACCAGCCTCTAATGACCTCCCTCATCCATAGATGGCTCAGTGCCATTAACACAGGTTGATGAAATTGTTTTTCTAAGTCTGTTACTTGTTTTTATTTTTATTAATTTACTTTATTATTATTTTCTTAACTATTTAGAGCAATTAAATGTTTCTTTGATAGTGCACATATGTGTTTCAAACTGAATAGACTCATATATGAAATGTAGTACTGTAACGAAATACATAATTCCTTATATTTTGTTCGAATAAATTTTACAACTTCCCAATCAAAATATCAATTTTAAATATATATGTGTCGAGTACAAAAAAGGACCATTTTAAGTACAGACTCACTTGAAGAGTTTTAAAATCGTAAAAGTATATTCATAAATACAAACCTTAAAATTTATTTTACATTCTGAATAGGCCGAGTTTCATTCGGATTAAAAAATAGTTTTTTTGTCATACCGTTGAAATTCAATTTATTGTCTAATTTTAAAATAATGAACATTGTTTCTGGTATGTTTGAAATGTTGACTGAAATACAAAATAAGGAACGTTGTTTCTGGTATATTTGAAATTTTGACTGTAATACAAAATAAGGAATATTGTTTCTGGTATGCTTGAAATGTTGACTGAAATACAAAATTACGAACGTTGTTTCTGGTATATTTGAAATGTTGACTGAAATATAAAGTAAGCAACATTTTTTCTGGTATGTTTGAAATTTTTACTGAAATACAAAATCTGAGAATAGTACGATTATTTCACATTAAAAAAACTACTATATCCATTTCGTAATTTTTTCTAAATCTGCAGATTCCGAAAATCAAGTGGAGGTGGTCATGGTATACGATAAGGAAATATAATGGATCCCAATGAGAAGATGCCCTTGATTGGAACCCACAAGTTGTTAAGAGAAGAGGTCGACCCTAAGATACTATTGTTAAGGAAACAAAGGAGGCTAACAAGATTTTGGGAGAAGTGAAGGCACTTGCTGGAGACTGGGGTGGATTAGAGCTGTTCTGGACGCCTTATGTTACCAAAGAAGATAAAAGAAATAATCAAACATAATCATAATTTTATATAGATGCAACATTTTTAATTCAACTCTGCGACATTGTGTTTTACAAATAAATATATTTAATTTGATCCGCAACTAGTCTTATGCTGTCATTTATGATTTTCTTATGGAATCCTTTGACTTACAACTTTCCTATCGAAATATCAATTTAAAAATGTATGTAAGGCGAGTAAAATAAGACCATTTTCAATTGGAGACAACAGAACTTTCATGAAGATGGTCAAGTATTGGAAATTCCCATACACCATTAAATGTAACCCTTAACCCCACAAACTACTCTTGATGGACCAAGAGTAGTTGTTAGCGGTTCAAGTTTCTCGAACTGTTCATTGACAATGTCTGTCTCTAGCAATTAATTGGAGTCAACAAAGCCTTGATGGAGATGGTCAAGTATTGGAGATTCCCAGACACCGTTTAATGTAACACTCCACCCCGCAAGCTACTCTTGATGGACCAGTTGTTGATGGTTCATTTACATGTCTGTTTCTATTGAAAACGTTTGGTTTTATTATGCGTAAGCACATGTAGAGTTTTGAGAATGTTCCACAAGTGCGAGCCATGCTAGGACAACAAAATTAATGTTGTCTCGCTTTTTCCCGTTATAAATACATTGAAACCAGTTTGGAGAAAAAGTGGCCACCATATTATATACGAGTGACAAAAAGTTAATAAACTATAAGTGAAGTTTCCTGGAGGTTTCAGGCAGAGATCCTCAATTCAAGGTTACACATAATGGGGGTAGGACGTTGTGAAGTGCCTCAACTATTAGTGTCATTCAGTCACTACACCAAGCCTTATACTAGTGGACACCCCAGCACAATGTCCGTGTTAACCCCGTCACTCGCTAAGCTCATTTAGGGATGCTCAGCCTACGTCCTCTTGGGGGACCTCTATAAACATAACTATATAATAGTCATATTTATTATTATCACTGAACATACAATTAAAACTATAAAAAGGCACTTTTTGTAATTTCTACACCAGTGGCATTTCGAACATGATATTCAAACGTTGTTGAGGGACAATGGCCCAAACTACTATGGTTAACTTAAGTGGACCTCCCGGCATTTGAACCCGTAACATTCTGTATATGAAGCAGACGTTCTAACCACTAGGCTAACAAGAGGCCTAAATTACACTCATGTTTGTACAATATTAATTAATGCTGAACTATAATTTTATTTATTTTTATAACCTCTATTTCATTGTTCTAAAATTCAACTTATTAATAATAATACTAAATTACTACAAATAAATATGTTTATGTATTTTTGTACTATACAAATAGATAATACAAAATAAGTGTTTTATAAAAAGATTTTATGTGTTTATTGTATTTCTGAACACGTTAATAGTTACAAACTAAACGCGGCCGACCGCAGTCTGCCCAGTGGGACTGTTAACCCCTTGATGGCGTTGTTCTCTGTCTCAGGTTCCTGGTTACAGTCTTTCCGTAGAAGCTTACTCCTATTAACAATGCTGTAAATAAGACACTCTGCAGGTCATATGTAAACATAAGCCCAAACTAAATGGCGCACTGGGTGGTTAGTGTGTGAGAGAGACGGAGAACTTCTCCCACCACAGTTCCCCTCCAATGACAGCGTGCTGCAAGGTACAGTCAAGTTAGTAAGTTAACCTATTAATAGACATGGACTGCTATTTAGGTCCAGTCCATAATTCACTCCTTTTAAAAGTTGCAATTGATGTACAAAATTATGGATTTTTTAAAAATATGTTTTTACACGTTGTGTATTTTTCTCATAAACGATATTGAAAGGAAATAATATTAATAAAATGGTTTACACTTAAATAAAACTTTAAATATATTAAAATTTTCAAAGAGGTTTTGTTGTTATTATTGATAAAATGCCTGAATTACAATCGATAGTTTATTTCATCTTCTATTTACATTAAAACGGTAAATTAACATCAATATACAATATATCAATATTGTGTGCTGCTCGTAGAAAAAAATTTTAAATGCTGGCAGAGACTGTATATCATCATGTGAGTGTGCATGGTGGGAGACAAAATCTATCACGCATGCGCTGTCTACACGCCATTTACTGCGAGCTTATGTATAACATTCACTCTTCAATAGTTTATCCCTCCTATATGATTTGACTTATTCTTAGGTTTCTGTTTATTTGTAGATAATTAAAGCCACTGTGATCAGTGCACATGAGGATTATGCAAGTTTTGTACCGGATGCTAAAACATAGATTTTAATTTAAAAAAATATAATTGCTAAAATTGTCATTATTATCTATCCAAAGCCAACAAATTTTGACTTGCTTTTTGTGATTTTGTTACAATAATTATTTTGTGACATTAAGAGATAAACCTTCCAGGAGATAATCTAGTAATAGAAATTACAAGACACTATTAATTTTAACATGGTCCAGACAAACGACTCTTGATGACCCATGTGTTGTTAATGGTTCAGTATTCACGAACCGTTCATTTACAATGTCTGTTTCTAGCACGGGAAGACAACAAAGCCTTGATAGAGGTGGTCAACTATTGGAAATTCTTAGACAACGTTTATTTTGATCCTGCCCACACCTACTGTTATTAGAAATTACAATACAATATTAATTTTAACCTGGTCCAGACAAACGACTCTTGATGACCCACGTGTTGTTAATGGTTCAGTTTTCACGAACCGTTCATTTACAATGTCTGTTTCTAGCACGGGAAGACAACAAAGCCTTGATAGAGGTAGTCAACTATTGGAAATTCTTAGACACCGTTTATTTTGATCCTGCCTACACCAACTGTTATTGATGGCCCAGTTACCTACAATTTATTGGGCCGTTCAGTTTCCACGTTTAAATGGTTTAAATCTGTTTACATAAAACCACATTCATGATTTTTAGTCCTAGTGGTCACAAGTGAAACTTGCTGAGTTGCTGTTTAATACAATAATTTAAAAAAACAGGTATTGATTTTATGTAATCATGGTTTTACTGATTTATTTTTGTAGGACATAAATGTTACGGATATTTGTTATGGGAGTATGATGAGAATATAATATTTTCCTTTTTTATGATTGAAGTTTGGTTTTGTTGTATGTAAAGATCAAAATTTTCCAAATATTCATTAAAGAAATAATTAGAATATATTATTTACTGTGACATATCTTTTTTGTGATTTTTTGTTAAATTCGTAAAACTAAATCTTAAAATTGGTTGCTTTGTTTTAGTATTTTTTATCATTCTCATCGATTATTTGCAGGCTTAGTTGCATAAATTTTTGAATGAAAGTAAATTTGTACTTTTATTAATATCACTTAGTTAGTCTAATTGTTAAGAGATGAACATCTATATTGTTATAAAAGTTGTAGGTTGTCTAAGATAAGTAATCAACTTTTGAAGCAATAAATCTTAATTTATTAAGACACTAGAATTTCTTTGAGGCTATAAAATATTATTTAGGCTCACTGTTCTACAACATCAAAAACATTTTTGAAATATACGTTGTCATTTTATGTGTTGTACAAACTAGTAAACATTTAATAAAGTGGTTGGTTTCAACAATATGATCAAAATAATGTTTTCAACCTCATTCTAGTCTCTAAGTTTCACTAAACTTGATTATTTAAAGCCAATTTAAAGGAATTTCTAATAGTCTTTTCGATTTTGAGACCAATTATATGGGTTGAAAATATATTTAAAACATTTAAGAGGTGTACACAATAGCTGTATTTTAAATTATTGAGTATTTATCAAGTTTATTTAACTATAAAATAAATGATCACGTAAATAATGTAACAAATGTTTATATTAAATACTTACAATAAATACTTAACTTTAAAAATATATTATATGTTATTCCTCATTAGTTATCTAAATCATTTCAATTAAGTACACACCAAAACTCGTCTGTTTCTGATTGGATTCTCGTAAAGCAATTTGCAGAACACAAAACGGTCTTCACACCCATGGTACAGATGGAATATTGCGGTTAGCTAGAAATTGTTGTGGTTAACCAGGATGACCTTCGTTTTACTCAAGGTCATAAGGTTAATAAGGGTGCCTCGTTTAAGGCGTAACAAGATGTTAAGTGTTCGACTGGAAACCACTTAAATTACAAGTGAAGCAGATAGCATTGACTAATCGTGACGTCACTATGACTTACTGAATCATCAACTTATCAGAATAGCTGATAAATAAGGCATTTTTTATTTATTTTTATGTAAATAATTTACTTTTTCGTTATTACGAGTATGTTTATCCAATGATTTATTATGAAATGTTAAAGAAACAAAAAACTTGTATTTACCTTTAAGGTTAAATAGCAGAAAGTTTTAAATGTAATGCACTAGTTCAAATTTTGATTGGAAAGGAGTCTGATTACTAACCGAGTTTGACTTATGCTACGAGTGTTATTTATAAATAGTCAAATAACCAGTGCAACTAAAAATTTACATGCTGCTTTACGTAGGATCCAAACCACATAGTATTTTCCTGATATTTTAGATTCCAAAAATCAAAAAAAATCCTTGAAACAATATTTGAACCATGGATGGCTACTACCAAAAATGGACAACTTAAACTTCTCCATTAGTATCCTCGTTAATGGCAACCGTTAAGTGATTGCAGTGAATATAATTATAAATTATAATTGAACCTGTTTTTTTTTCGAAGAAATGTTGTCATAAAATTCAAAATAGTGACTTCCTTAGTCTTTTAAGCTCCTTTTTCAAGCGTTAATTTTTTTTATTTTTATTATTATTATTACTTTTTTTAATATTGAAAAATGTCTAGTAACTAATTCTACTTGTCTAATGCCGACTTATTTAACCCTTCCATAACTTTATCGTATAGGCGTATTTATGAAGTGACGAGGTTTAATGTATCACCACAACTAAATGGGTATTTTAAGGAACCCTGAATATATATATATATATATATATATATATATATATATATATATATATAGCGTGTCTCTGAACTCTCTGATTCACTTTATTAGTTATTGTTTCTGGTTCATTTAGGATCACAAATATCATAATTAAAGTTCCCAAAACACCTTGGTTATCATTGTAGCCACTATTTTGTGTTTTTTACTTTTAAATCTATATCTCAAAAACAAAAAAGTGTATTCATCTGAAATTTTGTATGGTCCTTTATAACACAAACATCCATGAGAAACACTATCGGTTTTCCTATATCAACATTTAAAAATAGCACCCACTTAAAATGTCAATTCATAAATAACTCATAAACCAATATTAGTATTAAAAATTACACTCGATAACATGTTTAAGACTGTTATTATAAATCCAATGACATGGGTGTTTAAAAATAAGATGAAAAACAACAAAGAAAATATAATTTATACGACAGTATGTACACTACAATGTGCCAGTACAATGTGTAACAGCTGACAATAATAGAGTAATTTGTGATAGTCTTAAATCAGTTGACTATTACAATAATAATGTTTATCTAAACATCTGATTTAAGACTTTCACAAATTACTTTGTTATTATCAGATTTTACATGTGTGTTACACGTTGTTGTGGCTTATTGCATTGTGTCACATAAATTTATTGCACTGTCATAATAATTATCATTTCTTTTTTGTTTTTCATCCGATTTTCAAAAACATTGAATTTGTAATTGAATTATCAAACAAATATTATAGGTATATGAGCAATATTTAAAAAATTTAACACAGCAAAACCAATAATGTTTTTCAAAATATATGTTTATGTTATAAAGGACAACACAACATTTCAGCTTAATAGACCTTTTTTGTTTTTGGGATATAAATTTAAAAGTAACACCAACTGCAAGGATAAGCAAGGTGTTCTGGACACTTTAATTATGATATTTGTAATCCTAAATGAACCAGGAACAATAAGCGTATCAGAGAGTTGAGAGTCAACGTGTATATATGTGTGTGTGTGTGTACATATATTCCTGCATTAAAAGGAGTGAGATCAAGTCCTGCCAACTCCAATTTCCACAACTTATTGCCCTAAGGAGTTTGGTTGCAAAACTAAGACACAGTTTTGGAATTTTATAAGATTTCCGTGTTAAGTTTATGTACATTAGAACCGCGCTTAAAGTTTTTTGACTAAGTAATTAACATAACAGTGCATTTAATTTTGTTTTATATATTATTTACAAATATAAACCACACAAATCAAGTCCAATACGGAACGCAACGAGGAAATTGATACTTTGTAAATTTTAATTCTTCAAAGATTGTAATTTTTTTTTGTCAAAATCTTAATCCAAATAACGTTGCGTACACATTTATATTAGATGTTATCAACATTTTATACGAACTTTAGGAAATTGACCCTCCCACCCATCCATACACAGACAAAGTGGTATTGATCACGTGAAATTGTCATGTCAGTTTTTTAGCATCAGTTATATACTTGACAATTTTTTAATACAGTGAAAAATAGTTTCTCAATTAGAACATTAGTTGTCGGCAAAATAAAAAAGTTATTGTCACACAACAAAAATGTATTACAATATAAATACAGAATTTACAAACTCGTGAATCGTTCTAGTCAGAAGATAGAAACATTTTTTTACCGATATCGTAAATAATATTTGTAGATTCTGTACTTATAATATAATAAATCTATATCGTTTTAACTGGCTATTTTTTTAAGACCAGCATAAATGTTCTTAAATTAAATGTAAGCTGCCTTTAAAACTTGAATCAAAATTGAAATATTGCTTTACTGAAGAACAATAAAATTATGGTACCCCAGCAGTAAACCATAATTTTGAGATTTGGCCACGAGAATCTGCATTATCCCTTTTCGAGAGCCACTCGTTCATTACCATATTAAAGCCTAACGAACGACTTTTAAATGTACTTATATAGGGCACTTCTACTTCACCGGAGGGTCGGTCAAAATCACCAAGCTTTGATGACTATTAAGGGAAATTGCTGGTGGGTGAGTAAAATGCCTGAGGTAACGCCAAAGAGCTTGATTTGCCGTTTTTTACTCCCACATAAAAGCTGATTTACTCACTATAAAATTGCGCTGTTGTACTTTTAGCGTGTTAGCCTCAGCAGATAATTTATTGATAGTAGACTTTTTGTAGATCAATCTAGTCACACTATATTTCAAAATAATCGATGATGGTTTGGTTTATCTTCCCTGTACTATCCCTATTTCTTACTTCATAGAGTTCTTATATAACGTGCATCTAAATTAGTTTTCTCGCCAGGTTTTACTTTCTCCCATACTCGTTAGCAGAGAAAGTACTGTAATCATCCAAAAAATCTTTTACTAGTTGGTCTCAAAATACATTTTAGGGTCCCCTGAACTCAAAAAAGTTGTTTTAAAAAAATCTTTATCTGTGTCCGTATGTGCGTCTGTGTGTGTGTGTGTGTGTGTGTGTGTGTGTGTGTGTGTGTGTGTGTGTGTGTGTGTGTGTGTGTGTGTGTGTGTGTGTGCATGCGCGCGCTTCACTGGTACTTCACTGGAGACCAAATAAATGGATCAATTTTTATGAAATTTGATATGGAGTTGTATTTAGCCAATATCTTCAGATCGTCTTTTCACTTTTTTGACATTTTAGTTTTTTTCTATTTGCATCCGGGTGAAAAACATAGAAAAATGGAATTTTCTCAAACAAAGCTCTGAAGATTCCGATTAAATTCTTAGAAAAGATGTGAATTATGATTCCAAATATTTTAGTGAAAACCGAATATCTCTAGCTTTACTAATTTTTTATATGTGGCAAAAAACATATTTGGGAATCAAACTGGTAATTTTCAAAGTTTTGATTTTTTTTATTGTTTAACATTGGGGAAAGTTTGTGCCAATTCTTTGGAACCACTTATTTAATTTATAATACAAATCATCAAGTAAAGACTTTCGAGTTTAATTTATGGAAACTGTTAATTTCAATTGATATGTCGTTCTTTTTGTTAATATACTTTACCGAACTTTATTAACCGGAACGCTAGTTATTTTATTATAATTACATTTCAATATTCACAATATATACAAATCGGTAGATGCTAAGTACTTTTTGCATGGTCTTTTCAGCCCCCCTCCCCTACCACCAGAAAACTCAAATCAAAATTATTAAAAATTAGGAGAATAGGGAGAAAATGTGTTACGTAAACAAGTTATTTGGTTTTGATATTAGATGATATAGGTAAATTCACTAGTACGATTGGACTCAATAGTTTGTGACCTGCGTGTAAAATGTTTCGCAAATATATAACTAAATGGTTATTTTTTGCCGTTTGAGAATGTTCGTATTAAGAAGTAAGCGAAATTTAAAGTCAACTGGTAAGTCATTCAATTTTATTTTTTTTTTTTTTTTCACAAAAAGAAAGTAAAGACTAAACGAAGTAGAATCAGAAGAAATGTTTGTCATCATTATTTCTTAAAATTAAGTGTAGTATTCAATAATTACAGATAGGACACTATTTTTTATTTCATAATTTCTCAATTATACGTAGTATAATAGAAACCCTATAGTTGAGTCAATACAACTCTATCATAAGATAAATGTATTATTGTAACTCTAATATTTTAGCACATACTACAGAATGTACAATAGTTTAGACCTACCTCCATTTCCATAAAAACAAAATAAATCAGCACTATTGGTGATACGAAAATTTTATGAATAATTTAAAACACAACAAATCATTTTATAGGCCCAGCCAGTAAAACCCATGTCTCTATATAAGACTAAATAAATATTTTTTATCTGGATGCTCAAACAGTGTATTATAAAGCGTGTTCATGATTGTATTTTTTCTGCCCGTAAAAATACTATGAAAGAAAAAGTAATAATTTTTTTAAGGAGAGACTTATCTCCTTTTCTATCTTTCACTGCCCATTCCCCATAGACTATTGATCTGTGGGAGGAACATATTCACACAGAGTAAGGGGTGAACCAGTACAGTACAAGGTGAATATTACTGATAAATCTTCCAGTCTGGGGCGGATTCGAACCAGCGCTATGTCTAACCCTAGCTCAAAGTCCTGCCGCCTTAGACCGCTCGGCCACCGGCTTACAAGACTATAAACATGATATATTTTTCAACAATCACAATTCAGTGACAAGCCTCTCATATTATAATATTCCCTTTCAATATTGTGTTCCAGTAATACAAATCACATGTTATTTTTTTCAAATCACTTCTAACTGTTTAAATAAAGTTTTTATGGTGGTTAAAAAGGATGGTTGTGGCTTTTTATACAATGTAACAAGTAACTGCAGCTTACTTGAAAACTGAGAACAAAATTAGTGAACAAGGCATGAGGCAGAGTTTATTATACTGAGGCAAAGTTAAGCATTATTTAAACTTGCCGTAAGGCGTGAAGTTGGTCAATTATAAGTTGTTTTATCTTGGTGCTGGAACATTAACTTTATCTGTAACATACATGAACCCAGTGTATGAGTAAAGATTATATTACTTTCATAACAATAAGTGAATCATAAAAATAACTTTGTTAATTATTTTGTAAATGTTTAGTCTAGTAATATATATATTAGAAATGCATGTTTTCAATCACACTTATTATACCGGGTGTTCAAAAAGTATGTAACTCGCTTAATATTTTACTATATAATATTAATAAACACAGAATAATTAAACTCTAGGATTATGTCCTCACTGTGGTTAGTGAGTTTTTGGCCATCTTAACTGTCTTTTTCGCTTTGGTGGACGTCTTGTGGATGAAGTCAAAAAAAATCTTAAATTTAAGCATAGGTCGAGTTATACTTAATTTTAAATGTCATTGTTAGAGGAACACATTGCCGCAACCCCGACTGAAAAAGGACTATTCGTTTGGAAATAGCAGCCTCTCCAAGTTACAATGAGGCCAAACTTTTAAAGGCTGTTATTGCCAAACTAATATGCCTTTTTCAGTCGGGGTTGCGGTAATGTGCTCCTCTAATCTTCAAAATGAGACATAACTCTACCTATGCTTACATTTAAGATTTTTCATATTTTCCTCACAAAGCGAAAAACGACCAAAAATTCAGTAACTACAGTGAAGACGTAATCCTAGAGTTTAATTGTTCTGCGTTGAATAATAAAATAAATATTAAGGGGGTTCCAGGCTTTTTCAGCAACCAGTATAAGAGCTCAAATGAATGATATCCACATCGTTTGTTCTCACTATTGAGACTATAACGATACCATCAAGTGTTTTTTTTACTACAATTTTACTACAACTTTTCATTCCGAGCATTAATAAAATTCCGAGTATAAATCAGTAACATTTTCTCTAAAACGTACCTCCAAAGAAGTGCATCCATTAGAAGTGTTTTCCTCACTCACTCCATCACACTAAACTTCTACCAATAAATAATATTGTTTTAATAGCCATAGACAGGAAGGAGTTAATCTTATTGTAATTATCTCACAGGATATTTTTACTACTGTATTACAATATGAACTATTCCAATGATTTCATTTCTTTATGTGGTTTCAGTTTACAAACAATGGGAAATCAACACGTCGTTTTATGGAGTTGTGCGTCACGAACGACCGTCACGTCATTTTATGGAGTTGTGCGTCACGAACGACCGTCCTGGTAGGCCGTTAACGCCTTTGTTCCGTAATGGAGATCGTTATTAATTCAGCTTTACTAAACGGCAGCTCAGCCTCCATTTGTCTAGTAACTGTCAGCTGGAGTACAGATTAGAATAACAGTCTATTACATTTTTTTAACCTCAAAGTTTATAGAAGATGTTTAAAACTGTTAGCTATAATATTAACATTCAAATAAAAAACATTTACAACACCCGCTGTGTGTGGGTGGGTTGAAAATGGGTGTATGTTGACAATAAATTCAATGTTCATTTTATATTAATTATTTTCGGTCTCCATTCACTTTCTAATTGCATATTACCTTGCCTTAATTCCTTGAGGGGACCAAAGAGACTTGATAAAATCTATCATTTTGCTTTCATCAGATTCAGTGTACGTTCATTCTCCTTCAGATTCAGTGTTTTATATTGTGTGTGATAATATTGTGGCAGTGAGAGTTGTGCCTGTGATAAATGGTGCGTAAGGGATTTTAAGGTGGGTGGAAAAATTCTGTACAAGTAGTTTAAATATGTATGATTAAAATAATTATGATTATGTAATCATCTACTTTCTTAATGATTTGTGACAAAGTAGAATAGGTCCCGATTTCCGACACATTAGACCCAGTTTACATTGGACCACACTTCCCCATGTTGGTGTAAATAAAAATGATACTTATATTTACAAAGGAAACATTCTGAATTACTTGATCTGAGACGATTGTTTGGGGAAGATGGCACCGTTGTTATCGGTCTCATTAAAAGCCTCACAATATTACTCAAGAAAGCCGTTATCAATAAAGGGTGTTCAATCAAAACTTATTGTGCATTGTTTTGAATAAATGTGTTAGTCTTACTATATAAGTAATAAATGTGTTGAGAGGAAACGATTTAAAATATTTATTTACGGAAATACAATTACTAAACGTGGCTAATTTGGCTCTTGTATGTATACAACTCATTAAAAAGCCGTGTGATCTATTTTGTTAAATTTTGAGAAAATAGTGGAAATGGGTACTAAACAACGTAATGTAGAATAAAAATTAAAAAATAATTATTTTTTATGTGCAAACAACAACTATTTTTCTATAAATAACATTGGTTCAAGTTTGGATTGATATTTTTACAACTATATTTGACTGAAAGAGTACATTAATAATTTATTAAAAGTCTTTTTATATAGGTTACTATAAATAATGGAGTTGTATACTTTTTTACACTTAGCGGGGTAGGAAAGGTGAAACAGTGAGGGTGAAAGAGGGTAGAGGAACACGTTGTGTGTGTTTTAGTGAGGCTCTTTGCTGCTCCTACTGACAGTTGCGTGAAATCAAGTACCAGATTCCTTGGAGTGCTTATTTGGAGCAATTCCTTGGAGGCCTGAATGAACACCCTTAAGGTGTAAGTGCCAAAAAAAGGTGAAAAGTAGGAGAAATATAGTGAAAAGTTGGATCCAAATATCGTGTGAATGGAAAGGATCAACTATGATCATGTTGGGGAGGAGAGCGCCTGCGGCTGGAGAACGCAATATGGGTACAGCATTCATGTTGCCTAGTTGAGAATACCACGGCACTCCCCGTCCGTCAGGGTTGGCCGAGCGTAAACGCGTACACGTAACATTGAGGAAAGGTTGGGGTGAGTTGGGGGTGCTTTTAAAAACATTAAACTGTATTCCTACTGATCATGTGATCGAAAACGAGAAAATATTAGTTACCACAGTAATAGAATCGCACTGGTTACTATACACTATGCATTAAATTATATTTGTAAATACTACCTGTTTTTCTAATCATTGCAAATAGTTAGTACTGTTTCTGAATCGTCTGTTTGGCAAGTTTGTTTTTTAATTATTAGAACTAGAAGATATTTCTAACGTAGATTATTGACTGTTCACTAATAGTAACATTTAAATAGTGTTAATTCAATACGTATCTTATTTGTGTATATATTTACTGAGTTAAACTTATGATTTTGATATTTAATAAATATACGGAAAATTTTATGTTTTTATTTATTGTTTTAGTTATAAATATAGTTTTTTTTTTTTTTTTTTATTACTGATTTGTCCTAAGGACGTATTCAGACAGAGTGAGGGGAAGAACCAGTACAGGATAAGTTGAATAGTGTTGATGAAACTTCCAGTCTTTGCCGTATTCGAACCTGCGCTATCCCTAACCCAGGCTTAAAGTCTCGATACCTTAGACCGCTTGGTTACCTTGCTGCTACAGTAACTATTTTTTTAATTACAATGTACAACTATGCATGTACGAAAATATCTAATAAAACTGGAAAGAAACAATATTTTTATCAAAGACCTCTACTTGAAGCAGAATATGTAATGAAGTAACAGAAGAAATAGACACGGTGAAAAACGCCGGATGCTTATCACCTACATTTATTTACAAGTATTTAACATAAATAATGAAAGAAAGCGTTAACGGAAATATGGGGGGGGGAAATGTAGGTAGTGATTGTATTAGTTTTGTTTACGATATGACTGTAGTAGCAGAAACATAAACGATAAACAAGTTACATTTACATTAAGTGAAGAGTGTGGTGTGAAACTAGGTCAAAGAAAAATAATATGAATGATTAAAGAAACTGGATTTTCAATAATAGTTTGTGATAATTTAGTTGTATATTACCAGCAATAAAATAATAATAATCTTTCAAAGCATGTTATATACTAAACCCTTTTTATTGCATTTTGTATTTTTTGATCATAACCTATGTCAGAAACTATCCTTGAAATAGTAAGTTTTTTTCGGCATTGGCTAAAGGTCTGAACTGTAAATATAAATACTGCATGAACAAATTAGTAACTAGATATTTTCGTTTCAAGGCATATAATTCAATTTAAGTGCTTTTTCAATACTAAATGGGTGTAAATTACATAAAATAGATCAATAGGAAAAAAATTGAAATCTGGCCACATACCTAGAGTTAGGATTTCCTTGCTAAATACTGACCAGACTTCACAGATCTCAACATAGCATGATCTGCATTAGGATAAATCGTTTGCATAATTGCTTAAGTATAATTTTAGTCACTTTTGATCATACAAAAGTAATTACTTTTATATTATTATTGTTTTTATTATTCATTGTTCATTTCTAAGACGCCGATCGTAGATATATGGGCGAATATGAGGGGTGAATGAGTGTGATAAACGTAGATGAACGAGTGCAGTCATTGTTACTATCTGAGTATTTACACAATAGCCAGGGTAAATATGGTACTTACAGCTTTACGTGGCATCCGAACCACGTAATGTTGGTCTGATTTTCAGCTAACTGACAAGTTTGACACTCAGTTATCTTCCCTACACAACATCTGAACCTTGACTACCATCCAACATGGACACCCCAGACTTCTCTAGTAGTGTCCACGTCGATGGTAACCTTTGAGCGCCATGGTATTCAAAGGGCCATGCATGGAACCAATCACCTACAATCTCCCAAATACTTTTTCCCCAAGTAGCTGGGTTACAGCACTGCGCCACCAGTGTCAGACTAATACTAATACAGTCAAATTTGTATTACTAAGAAGTAATTTTGTTTAAATACAATGTTTATATTTATATATTTTTTTAATATTTTTGTACTCCCAACCCATGCCTTTATAACATCTACACCAGAACAAACGAATATAGTATAACAATTTTGGTTCACAGTAAATTATCAAGTTCCTAACTTAAAGCCACAAATATTCAACCTATTTTCAGATTAGATAATACTAAGTGAATGCACGTAGAAGGTCAAACTTATTATAAAAGCATTGACACTACGTAGCATGCTCTGCTTGATACTATACTATCATAGTGTGAAACCAGCTTTAGTGTCTTATATAAAATATACATAAACTCCAGCAAACTTTAAAACTTCTGGTAACATAAAGTTAATCATGATTTAAACTTACTTCAAGGGTTAAAGTTGTCATTTATTGATTTCCTTGCTACTGAATTAACGTTATGTGCAATTTATTAGATACATTTCATAGAGTGCCTATGCTGTAGATTTTACTGATGACCTTTCTGTTTTATTTTAGATCATAGTATATATACTAGTAGAGAAAGAAACTTAGTTAACTGACAAAGTAAATTTTATTTTCATTTTATTTATTTTCTATTTATTTATTATATTTTTTCATTACATAACTTCTTCCATAGCATTATATTAGTAAATACGACAGACTGTTATTTTAATCTGTATTCCAGCTGACAGTTACCACACAAATGGCGGTTGTGTATGTAAATATTAACGGCCTCCATAATGGAACAAAGGCGTTAACGGCCTTCCAGTACGGCCGGTACTTCCCTTGCTCACGACAACCCTCCAACGGATGCTATTGCTTCGCACGCTTTGTCTGTTAGTAGTGCATACAAACATAAGTATATATGAAATATTCAAAATAAATTAATATCGACACTATTTATTAAAATCACGTAAACAATATTCGTGGAAATATAAAGTTGTAATGGCAAAGGAATTTTGAAAAAAATAAGTGATGAGTTATATAATATTAACAGTAATTGAAAAATTTATACTTAAATAAAAGTTAAGTTGAAGTAGATACAATAGTTAAGCTGGCAGCCCTTATTTCGTTACGGAGTGGTAGGCCTGTTCTTCGCCTGCTTATCCTTCCTCCGTTGTTCTGTCTAAACTATAATATCAATATAAAGGCTTAGCTTGCTGCTGTTCTCCTAGATAACAGTTTTATAGTCTAGAAAACCCTGCAAGTGTACTTTAGTGGGAGGCAAAGTAGTGCAGTCAGCCAGAGTTAGTAGAAATGGCCTTCAACATATCAGAATCAAACCAAATTAGACTGGCAATGTTTATTTTTTTAGACGTTTTCAATAAATTATTAAATTAAATATAAGAAATTGTTAAATTTGGGGAAAAAAGGAAACATATTAGGGTAATTTTATCCCCAAAGAATGGAATTTTAAAACATCTTTTTTTGGGTTTGTATGATATTGTATGATACAAAAGCTAACTTCCCTATCAGTTTCATCAGAATACGTAAAAGATTTTCGGAGATTTCCAATGAGTGAGTTTTTTTTTACAGTATATATATTAAGGTTTATTATTATTATATACCAGGTAATTAAGATTACATTTTTAACTCCAGTAAGATTTAAAAAGTGTGTGATGTCATGTTAATATATTAACAACTTTAGGATAAAAAGTTGCACCTAAATCGTATACCGATGTATAAATGGGTAGTAATAATAATTTATATGAGGTATTTACCTTTATATATTTTCACCACACAGATTTATTTTCGGTACATTACATTATAAATTTTAAATATTTGTATTTACTCTGCAATTTAAAGGAATGAAACATATCAATTGCATCTCCACAGCTACATTAAATAGGTCCCCTTCCAGTGTATTGTTGTCAGTATTTGCAGAGAATTCCAGGATTGGATGTCTAAATCGGTTGAGGAAATGATGTAACTGTTGACTTGGATTCTCCATATGTTTCCCCTTACTTTACAAGTTCCAAAACAAAATTGTAAACAATGATTGTGAAAATATCTTGATGAACCTAAACAAGAGATTGATTTACATGTTTTACTATATTTTCCTTTCAAACAGATTACATTGAATGAATTTTATATAATGTTTAAGGTGGCCATTTCTTTTTGCAAAAAATCCAAAAATGTAAATTTCTATTTCACTTATTTTTCTCATGTTTCTGAAATGTTTTCTTATCCATATCTACAATGAACTACTAATGATAGTTTTGTATGATGAAATCAAGAACCTTGTTGCATTTCCTACTCAAGATTCAATAGATAAGGGCTTAGAGCTGTGTCCGAGTTCGATTCCCGCTATGACTGAAACAGATGTTACCCCTGTGCTACCCCGGAAGTCACGTTACTGACCCCGAACCCTGGGCCGTGGTCCGAAAGTTATGGTGTCTACAAAACAAAAATTGACTTGTCTAATCTGGCAAGGGAACTGTGTTTTGATGGGGCATATCTCCCCATTAAAAGCCAAATGATATTTGTTAATACTTAACTCAGTATTAATTACTTATTTAGTTCATTGTTGTGTAATTGTTATTAGTGTAGGTTCTAGCTATTTTAGATAAATTTATTCAATTTTACAAGGAAACATTTTTAAAGCAATGTTGTATACTACTGTCGATGTAGAAATTATGTGAAACTGAATTTGAAGGTCGTTTACCAAGAAACGAGAAGACTAGCGTTTACTAATAGCACCATTGTTATCTCATTTAATTTTAAGTTATTTATAATCAATTTAAAGATTTTATTGTAAATGTTATTAGTTTTCCTCCAAGTAAGAACAAAAATACTACCGTAATTTTAACTATTTTTCACTATTCATCAACTTTTTTACTCAAAAATCCGATAATATATCCCATTTATATTTTTACATTAAGGTTCCATAAACATCCGATTGTTAACTTTTCAAGAAAAAGGATCTTATCTATTTCCTGAAACAAAATTTTCTTGGCTTTTAGATACCATAAAATTAATTACTTGGTCACGTTGTAATCCTTATGAAATGTATAGTTATGATACATTACTTTTATATGCGTAGGTAAATACAGTGATCAGTGATTTCAAATTCTATTCTATTTTATTTTTTAATTAATTTTTTTCCATTTTAAATCACTAAACTTATCTACGAATATTACTGTAAATGTAACGGTAAGTGGGTGGGTCAACACAATGCGCCAAGGATTGACCATCGCTCTGAGATCTCATGTGTTGTACTCATGGATGGAAACTTAGAACATGTAAAGTAAAATTAATATTCAGAAAAAACCGTTCAAGAAGTATACAAAAGAAATCATCTTGAATTACACCGAGTTTATAACTACCATGAAAACACAAGTGGCAAGGAACTTTTCCTATAAGTAGTTACAGAGTCAGTAGTACTCTCAATTATGGAACTGGTATTTGTTGAATCTGTCTCATAATTTTATTAAGATACTTTTATTCAGCTTCATCATCAATTAAGACCTTCCCTCAGGCACGTCTTGCTGCAGTCCATCACCAAAGTGTTATGTAATGAGCTAATCAATTTACTGATTCGTTCCTTAATTCGAATTTCGTAATACATACTATTTGTAGTTTCCATCTTCCTTTTTCATTTTTTTACTTTTCTTTTCTATGGACATTTCAACTGTCTTCTCCCTCTCCTCACATATTCTTGTTTATTATTTTCATTTTCAACAGCCCTTCTTTCCCTTATTTTCGCCACTAAACCCTCATTTACTCTCTTCCTCCCCATCCTATTGATTCACACCCAGTGTCACTTTCTCTTATGAGCGTCCAAAATAATACTCCAAATGTATAAGAATACGGTGTTTCCACAATAATTCCAGGACACTTATAAACGTTAAAATTGGCCTTCAGTAAAACGCACTATTTTTTTACACTAGTATTCTATTATTTTAACATGACCCACCTGTCATGACCACCGTACGCGTATGGGTCAATACTACCGTACTTGTATGGGTGGGTGGGTGGATCAATACCACCATACTTATATGGGTGAACGGGTGGGTCATTACCACTGTACGTGTATGGATGGACGGGGTTAATCACTGTACGTGTTGTCTGGGTGGGTGGGTCAAAGGCACCATTTTATATTCATTTTATGATATAGTAAAATATACTTTCCTTACATTGTTTTATAAGTAAAGAAGCTAAAATAGAGTACAACAATCATACTATAAAAAAAATCTCAAAGCTAAATCCAATAATAATATTACCCTTTTATTTGTTCCTTTTAGTTCTCAAACCTTAACAACATGTTATTCTACAAATTCTAAATCAATTTACGGATCAGTGTTGATTTAAATAAAAAACAAGTGTCATTGTAAAGATTAACTTTACGGGTTGCTGAATAAATACTCAGTCCCCGTCCGGATATTGCAGTGACCGGATAAAACTTCGGATAAGAAGTAAATCCGTTTTACTGACTTTTGTACGCGATATATCACGGACTTTATACAACTAGTGAGATTATTTTTAATATTTACATATACTTTCAAAATATTACAAAAAAATATAATTTTCACAAAGCATATCATGTTTTGAGTATAAAAATAATATTGTATACGTATTGTGAAATGTTTGAAATTTTGAAAAAAAGTATAATAAATTAACATAAAATAGTTATACGAACATGCTAAAAATATTTATTAATTTATTTATATTCTTACTTATCAGTATGCATAAAAAAGTAATACTATAGGATGTTTTATCGATAGAGTTTCTTCAAAATTTAAAGGATTTTTACCATGAAACTTGGCCCAAATATTTTTCTAATACTCTGGAAGTGTACGAGGAAAATATTTTAAAATATTGTATCTCAAATTAATAAAATGTTCTAGGTAATAAATATTCCGACAATAACCGATTATATTTTGGGTTACCAGGTCACCATTTACCATACGTGTGAAAGATATTAGGACGGTGCAACTTGACGTAAGAAGTTACTTTTTACAAATTTAAAAACAGAGCAATGTGAAGAAAAATAACATATTTACATGAGCTATTGAAGGAGGTGACATGCGAATATTGCAGGGGTGTCTAGTAATATTATAAATTTGTGTAATGTGATGGCCACCACGGTGTAATTCTACCAACACATAATATATTAACTGAGAAACTACAGTACACAGTGCTATTTTATCCCCTTTTTCACGTTTAAAAACTTGGTAAGAAAATTAGTTTTTCTTCAAAATTAAGTTTTCCTCCAGATATTGGATTCACAAACAGTAACAACTATTTGCAATTAATTGGAAAAGCAGGCAATTATTACAAATATAATTGAATACATTGTGATTAGTAACCAGTGTGATTATATTACTGCGTTAACTAATACATACTCGTTACCGCAGATCAGTAGGAATACAGTTTAATGTTTTTTAAAAAGCATCCCAACCTGCCCAATTCGATTAAACTTTCCTCAATGCTACGCGTACTTTGAGGCTGGGTCAAAATTAACAGACGGGGAGTGCCGTTGTATTCTCAACTAGGCAACATGAACGCTGTACCTATATTGCGTTCTCCAGTGACAGGCGCTCCCTTCCCCCAACGAATATTGTTTACCCTTTCTATTCACACGTTATTTTAATCCAACCTAATATGTAATTATTTAATATTAATATACATTAAATGGAGAGGTCCCTAAATATCCTAATAATGACCACTCCACGCCCCCCCTATAGGTTGAAAAAAATTACAAACAACATCAAAAGTTATAAAAAAACGTTCTCCACAGTTATACAAAATCTCAATTATTTATCTGGACCCATTTAAGAGAAATTAAGGTGATTCCATACTTTTTAAAAGCACTGTATATTTATTAATATAAGCTTTACATACTTCTGTTTAAAAACGTGACAGTGTATTAAAAAATTGTAATAATAAATTAGGCTGTATTCAACTTTACATGTTGTCTGTAATTATACCACAAAAAAAGCTCTATCGATCCTGGCCAGTCCTGGAGGACTGTTAAAGGCTTAATTACGATGTTCCTGGCCACAGGTCCCTTGACACAGCCTTAATGTAAAGGATTATTCCCATCACCAGTAATGTAATGGAGAGGCATGCCTCAGTCTTTATGTAACATTATCTAAGGATCAAAGTTTTATATATCTAAATCGAACATTTATTCATAAATACACAGTTCATTAATAATATTCATTATTCATCACTATGTTACCAATTATGAGGTATGGGTGAATATGAGGGCAAGTAAGTGTTATGATTGTAGATGAACCAGTGTAGTCATTATTACTACCTAAGCTCGACTTTTAGACCATTTGTTAATAGCCCAATAGAGTCAGTTTTTACGTGAAATCCAAACCACGTAGTATTGGTCTGATTTTCAGCTAACTAACAAGCCTTACACTAAGTTCTTTCTCCTACACAGCATCCGAGCCCTGACTACAATCCTAAAAAACAATTGTAGTCTTAGCAATTTTTTCTCTCTATCTGCTCTATCTAGAATAGTTTATATTTAAGCTAATTATCATATTATAATCAATGTAAATAAAATATCTTTCAGGCTTCTCGTGTCATTTATTAAATGACCAATGTCCTACATTATAATAACATTAAAATAATAAACATTAACATAATTAAAAATAATGTTTAATAAAACATTAAAAATAATAAAATTGTTATAATTGTTTAGTAACGGTATTCGTAATATTAAATTACAATTTAATTATACGTTTTAAGACTATAAAAACTTTTACACTTATAATATTACAGATATGACGGTTACTGTCTTGAGAAGTCTGTCTTTGAATGAAAACTATAAGTCTACACTTTGTCACCCTGAATGTTATAACTTAGCGTATCGTTTGTATATTATTTTATAAAACGGGGATTGTCAATATATGGGTGGTGTATGAGTGTATACGAACGTGTATAGTTATTGTTTTAAGATCGACGCTGTTCCTAGTAAGGGACATTAATATATAGCCCAACAGTGAGAGCAACAAAAGTACCTAAATTTTGAGTGGAATCCGAGCTACGTGTAATTAAGAAGATTTACAGCATACTCGCAAGCCTGATACTAAATGCTCTCCTCAGTAACATACTAAACCGTCACAACCATCTATCTTAGACACCCAAATGTAATCACTAATTCAACTGATCTAGTAAATTTAAAACTATTTATTTGTCAAATATGAAAATTCAATAGTTCTATAGGTACATAAATATTGAATATTACGATGTAGGATATTTCACTTAAATTTTCTTATATTAAATTATTCCTTTGTGTTTAGATTCAGCTTAAAGATTGTTTACCTAAATCAATCAGAGTAATAATTTAATATTGTTGCTCTCACATTGTACCAAACTTATGTTATAAGTGTGGATGAACGAGAGCAGTCATTGTTGATAACTTTGACTGGACCTCAGAAAGATTCTTTTGTCATTAGTCTAATAGCCAGGGCAACTAAGAGACCTACAGCTTTACATGGACTTCGAACAAATTATGTTTTCAATACTGACGAAACATCTTCATTTATTGAAGCCTCCCTGACATATCTTTTTAATTTAAAGATGTAAGGCGTCATGGAATTTAACATAGTAAATAAAGGATTAAATTATTGCTTGAATCAAATATGACAGCAACAATCGTTGTAAAGTCATTTATTATCTGTAAATATAAACGTCCTAGATGCTTTAGGGGTTAAAATCCCTACCAGTTAATTACAGCTGATATGACGCATAGGCCTACATATAACAGTCAAAAACATAAATACTTACATCGTAGATTGTATTTTTAAGCTTAAATAATCTATCAATTATTTGTAAAAATTGGCATCATGCCACTAATTTACCATTGCGTTATCGAATGAAAATGTGTTATTTATTTAAAGAGGTTATGCAGACATGTCAACAAGTTAAAACTAGTTGTGTTTGTCTGCATGAAGGCAGAATCATTTATTAGGTAAATTGCAGTTGTTTAAATGATTTAAACCATTGTAACTACATCTGTTGCATAAAAAGTGACACTGCAATTTAGCCAAAGGTAGTAAAGTGCAGCTCGTTGCAGATGTAATGTTTATTCTCTGCGATACATTCTGTTTGACATGAAATAACTGCTAGTTAGCTTGGGAAACAATAACTCTTCCCCTAAAGTTTATAATTTTTTAACTATTCAACTTCTGTTTTCTAAAACGAATTATTTTATAAATAACTATCAATTTTTATTCCCAGCACTGTAATCAATCTTCAACGTGCATGTATATGATTTAAACATGTTTTTCATGCTGTATGTGTTGGACTTAGAGTGCCAACGTTTCGTCCATCTTGCAATGGACCTCTTTAAGACGTTTTCAGGAACTTTAAAAAAGATGTTTTTTTTTATTTTTTTATTTTCTTTTCTTCTTGCCAATGGAATTTCGACTTGCCTTGAATCTGTTTCGGTAACTGTACAACTGTATAAATAATAATGGTAAAATTGGAGTAAATTTTCCATCTACTGTCGGTTTACCACATAAATGTCTAAAAATCTTTTGTCTTGTAGGAATTTTTGATGAATGACAAGATATTTTTTTTAACGGCAAAATACTGGAGGCAAGTATGTAGTAGGCCTATATTTGAGAATGTGTTCAATAAGGTTATCGACGAAAGTACATCTGCTCCTGACCAAGCTGTAAATCAGAATGTGTTGTCTACTGCCAATAGAGCTCTAATTCCATGCAGAGCATATTTTTTTTTAAATTTTAAATTATTGTTACTTGTAAGATCGTCGTAGGATCATTTTAGTCTTCTAGATTGTCAAATGATGAATTTAATGTCTAACAACAAAAAATAGTTTAAAACACTTAACCCGAACGTTGGCAACATACACAGTTCGGAACGTAAATTCATAGTTATAATTGTATATGCTTGTTTGAAAAAACACTTAATAAATTTGTACTAACAATTTGATGAAAAATATTTTAGTTACGTTTCAATTACGCATTTCTATGACAGAATTAGTGCATTCTATAATACCAGTACACTATAGTTAAATGTAAACATGGACTGGATCCCTAAAACTTCAAGATTGGTTTACTTCGTATGAGTGGATATCTCATTGTAATTAAACTAACAAAAGTTAAAGTATGTCTTATTTCACCATATAAAATTAGGGAAAAGAAGTCCTAACAGACAGGTAACCTCAAGACCAATGACATAAGGGTGACATCTTGTCCTGAGATAAGACGTCAGGAGGCACTACGTAAAGAATTCAATTAGATCTTGAATATTGGTTAAATGACAGTCAAGCCTCTACACGAACAGTGATATTAACCCACCCACCCGTCCCTACACGTACAGTGGTATTGACCCACCCATACACATACAGTGACTGGGCAGTTGGTCTGCATGCAAAGACGGGATCACTCACTGCACTGGCCACCCGTCCAAGGAACAACCACGCTCTATGTTTCTTGACGCCATTATCTTGCAATAAAGTCTGATTACTACAATCAAGGCTATATAGTCTTTTGATAGGATTTGTTGGTGAAAGGAAAAATTCTAATAAAATCTTCCATTTGGATCAAGTTGAACCAGAAGTAAATTATCTTTGAGTAATACAATGTGTAAAGTTTCATAATTGCATATACAATGATGAAAATTTTCTTAACACTTCATGATATCAAGAAATGAATCTTGAATTCTCCACAACAAAAGTACAAACAATATTGTTCCAACGTAATCTCTAATGATAATATATATCGATTCAATTTTACTTAATTACATCCATGGACTGAAAATGAATACATCTTAGCTAGCAATATTTACCTAAATATAATTAAAATTGTTTGTCATTTATAGACATAAATAATATAATACAAAACTTTCACAGAGATACAAATAAGAACCCTTGGAACCAAGAAAACTTCTGTGGCAATTCTTTTTAACAGTTTTCAAACAAATTTATAACTAAATGTTTTTAAAAATGCTATAGTCACACTATTATATTTCAGATTAAAAAATAAATTACTTATTTTCTATCACCGTAAATATATAACCAGGGGTTTTATGTAAAATAACACGTATATTGAAACAAAGATGAAAACTTCCAACAACATTAGTTAACAAAGCAGAGGCTTTGCTCATCCCGTGTTTTGACAAAGTTAAGCATCGTTTGAACCTGCTTCACGTCTTAAAGTTTTCAGTATACAAGGTTATTCCTACTTTGATTACAGTCTTAAACTTTATCTGTAAAAGCCTGCTTTTCTAATATTTAAATTTATTTTAAATGTTTGTAATAATGTAGTTAGTAATATTTACATAAAAATACGTATCTTCAAAAATACAAAATAACAATATACGATACCTAATAAATAAATGTCTCATTTGTTCTGATTCCAACGTAATGTCTCTTTCAATATTTGATCGTATATATTATTATCTTTTAATTGTATTTATTTGTATGTGAGAATAACCGTTAGTTGATAATCTGTCATTAATCGATCTATGACATTCATATATTGTCAATTCATAGAAGACAATCAAAATATTTATACAATCGCTTAAATATAAAGTACACATCAACATAAATTATACACTGCTATAAACTGCTGCTTTACATATCAATATATCATCACACTTCACGCTGTTTTATTAAAAATAAAAAAATTTACTCAATCACTTAAAAATATGAGGTGTATTTAGGTATTATTATCGTCGTAGAGAATCGGATTTACCCCTATTAACAAAATTATAAGTTTAATTTTGATAATATGCATTGGTGAAACTTGAATATTATTTAACGTCACTGGCTATTTTGTTTATCAACAGTCACTCTTACAACCCAGACTAAATATGCTTAGGACTTAAATATTCTTGTAGGTTTTGTAGGATAGGTAATCTACTACAAAACAGCGCATCAAGTTCACTCATAGATACAAAGGGTTTGGTGCTGGGAAGAAGTCCTATCCTAGCCATTAATAATATAAATGCCATAACCAATGAAGTCGTTTTTATTTTATTTCATATTTAATGGCAGATTTAAGTCATTCAATAACTGTTCAGTCTTCAATGGATAATACTTAAGTCTAGCAATATTATTAAGGGCTGTATTAGTTTTTTCTTTAAAAAAATCAAGGGACACCTGAGGTTATAACTCATCTTTCCCTTAAAAAAATGTTTATGGAATTTCTTCACATTTTTACGTGTAAATCACAAAGTAAGATGTGGGGGAGCCAGTGACCGCGTGGTCTAAGGCGTCAGGACTTTGTACCTAAGGAGAGCCAGTGGCCGAGCGGTCTAAGGCGTCAGGACTTTGTACCTGGGGAGAGCCAGTGGCCGAGCGGTCTAAGGAGTCGGGACTTTGTACCTGAGTTAGAGATAGTGCAGGTTCGAATACTATCCTTTATTGTTCGTTTTTATCAGTAATGATAAGTTCCCCGCAAAAAACAATAGTATATGGAGTATAGGCAGAGTAAGGTTGAAAATATCGGCTTCTCCTTAAAAAAAGAAAATAATATAAAAATAGCTATTGGGATCGCATACTTCTAGCGATTAATACTCTTCTTCTAAAATAACACGCTGCACAATAAATTATTTTTTACCCAACCATAAAAATGTAATGTCGAGTCTATTTTTATAAAACTAATTTTTCTGCACCCTAAATCGAAATATCTTTACTTGAGAATATTTCAAGGCTAGCCTGTTTAGTAATTATAGTTTCCAGGTAACAATAATCTAACAAATGGTGACTGCCCTGTTCCTTACTACAGGTGTGTACTTAGTACTAGGCTACATTAGGGCCCAAGGGTGGTTATCGCCCTTCAGGACGAACATTATTTCATGTTTGAAGAGACGAACATTAAGAACTATGTTAGTTGGACAGCAATAGAGTAAGAGCATCGCATGAATAAAGTGTCCTATCTATGGAAGGGGGTCTTTTGGATAGTTTTGCCATGAAATATTAATTTAAAGGGACTTAAATTCATTATGCTTTCAAAATAAGGAGGTTGAGGAATTAAGACATTTTATTTATGTGTCTATACATAACAATTTAATATCGAAAGTTTAATATAAAGGATGTCACAAAAAATGTGTTCTGTGTCTATTGTTCTAATTCTAATTCTAAAAAAAACAAGGATAATTTATTGTTCCAATTCCACTCTATCTATGTGTCTGTCTATCTTTTTTGTGTATTTTACAAATAATCAACTGTTTGACCAAACGACTTTAAATTCTGTAACTGGTTTTTTAATTAACAATCTTCTCAATATTTTAAAAGGCTGCTTTTTAAAAATATAATTTTGTACAGTATTGTTAATATAAATAAGTATGAAATTGTTTAATCAGTCGGTCAAGCCAATATTAAGTTTCTTGTTATTTTTTTATTTATTTTTTTTACACAAAATAAATATATAGTCACTAAATTGTTTATTTTATTCCATAGGAGGATAACAATAAATATTTTTATCTTTTTAGGCCATATATAAACACTGATCGACTATGTTTCAAAAATTTTCAAATCTCAATGAACAATAAACGATTTGATTTGAAACGAAGTGGGATACGACGAGATTATAGCTTTAATTTTTTGCTCTTAATTAGATGTAAAATCTTAAAATTAACAGCCAAGAAAAGTTTTTGAGACATCCAGTGTGTATTGTTGCATTTTTCGCAATATTTATTGACAATTAGAGTAAGAAAACCCATACTATTGAATGGTTGACCGGGTGACTGGATGACTGGCTGACTGGTTGACTGGGTGACTGGTTGACTGGGTGACTGGGTGAATGGGTGACTGGGTGACTGGGTGACTGGGTTACAGGGTGACTGGTTGACTGGCTGACTGGTTGGCTGGGTGACTGGTTAACTGGGTGATTGGATGACTGGTTGACTAGTTGACTGGGTGAAAGTTTGACTGCATGACTGGTTGACTGAGTGACTGGTTGACTGAGTGACTGGATAACTAGTGGACTGGTTGACTGGGTGACTGGTTGACTGGGTGATTGGTTGACTGGTTGAATGGTTGACTGGGTGACTGGTTGACTGGGTGACTGGGTGACTGGTTGCCTGGGTGACTGGTTGAATGGGTGACTGGTTGACTGGGTGACTGGTTGACTGATTGACTGGATGACTGGGTGACTGGATAGTCATCTGGTTAACTGTTGACTGGTTAACTGGGTGACTGGATGACTGGTTGACTGGGTGACTGGATGACTGGTTAACTGGTTGGCTGGGTGACTGGGTGACTGGAGACTGGTTGACTGGGTGACTGGTTGACTGGTTGACTAGGTGACTGGGTGACTAGTTGGCTGGGTGACTGGTTGACTAGGTGACTGGCTCACTGGGTGACTGGTTGACTAGGTGACTGGGTGACTTTGCTTTAAATAAATAGATAATTGTATTCTTATGATTTTAATCAGATAGTTAAGATAGATAGTTCAGTTATTTTGTCAAATTCTTAGTACATTAAGTCTTTAATATAATCAAAGGCTAAATAAAATTAAAATATGATCTATTCTATGATACAACTATTCGCGTATATTTACATATTGAGTAGTTTCTCAACAATATAAACACCATAGGTGTCTTCACGTGCCTTCTTAAAGCTTAATAACGCTCAGCAGTCAACTGTCAAAGGAGCTGACGCAGTAACTGCTGAAGAGGTTTTGTGATCAAAGCTTTGATATCTCCTGGTGGGAATATCAGGAGAGACACACTTTGAAGATCATTTTTTAACTCTTCCAATTAATAACATTTATTAGTATGTGATTATTATCATAAAGTTCATAGTGAAATACAGTATATTTATTTTAGATATTTCAGCAATATTAAATATGCATTTTTAATCATATTTCTAGATTATACACCTTTTTTGCAAAATAAGAGGCCAATCTTTGTTTTATCCTTACTCTACCCATTCGTCATAGATTGTTGATCTGTGCGGGGACCTTATCAGACAGAGTACCAGAACGTACCTCCGATATACCTAATTCAGATACAAAGTCCTAAAGGCCACTTGTATGAAGTCATTATAATACCACTCAGGCATGAATAATGATTGGATAATCATAAATAGTATTATATTACTCTTAAAATCCAATAAATTAACTGAAAAAGAAAGGTATTTATTTAAGAATAAAAATATGTATGAGTCAAAGTTGGGAAAGGATCTTCTCGTTTCATTTTAGGTCTGTAGAGAGTTAGTCGTATGTGCTTAAAATTTAATTAAAGAAATTATTCATTAAAGATAAGATATTTAATTAAGCTCATCAACATAAAGAGTTACTGTGGTAAAAAATAATGTTGTAACGTTTTATTCGGGGGGTAAGCAAAATAGTTGTTGTCGCCCGATTAAATTAGTTAAATTTACATTTATCTCTATATGTTTCCCTAATAGGCTCAGTGACTCCAGGGTCCGTTAAACTAAAGTGTTCACATTCGTTACCTAAAATAAAGTTTAAATTGTTCCCTTTAAAGAATTCTAAAATTTATTAACTAGACTGAATAAAATCATTCATCCACTCAGTCTAATTAGTTTGGAGAACAATTTCCAGCTCTTCAGCCTAAGCTACAAGACTCATCATCGTCATTTGGACGTCGTTATTGTTATTGTGAAATGACTTAATATCCCGACGGTCGACGGCAAGGATTCGTGAGTCCCTACTGTCGTCGGTAAGGAATTCAGGAATCCCGACGTTCGTCAGTAAGGATTTGTAAGTCCCGACTGTCGTCTGCAAGGATTCGTGAACCATACAAGGTGGGCTATTACAAGCAGGGAAGCAGATTATCTTATACAAATACTTATAAAACTCTCTAAAATCTCTAAATAATCTATGAAACCTGCTACAAAATATACACTAGTGCAACTAAAAGAACAGTAGGCGTCCAAATTTGTGTGAAATCCTTAAGCAGAAGCAGGAATGTGCATGTAGCCACAAGCACCAACGTGCATAATAATATAATCTCCAACTTTCAAATAAATGGATACTAGGTTGAACTATTGCATTTCAAATTTAAGCGAAATTACAAAGTATTGAGCAGAAATAAAATCAAAACATAGTAGAAACAAAAATCTACTCAAGGAAAACCAAAATAAATGTACAGTATTCTTCTATTTCTTGAGCTTAATGAAAATTTAAACTATTGCAATTATTCGTTAAAAGGATCTAAATTTGACTAACAAATTATTTTCCTTCAAAATTTACTTTAGTCCACTAATGCTGGAAGTATAAGAGTCGGTGCACAATGACAGGAAGATGAATCGTTGATTCCTACCTTGAACAGTGTGACGAGGGGGTTCGCTTCGTATCTCCACAGAAAGAACCACTCTCATTCGACTCTACAACCAAACTCACCTCTTCTCGCCACCGTGTTGGAGTGCCCAGACCTGCTGCCAACTCGTGCGCAGACGCGTCGCCACCCCCTGCGGCACAGGCCAAAACTGAGACCCCACCACGCATGCACGACCAGTCAGGTCGACGCACGACAAGTCCTCGTGAATAAGGCAGCTCACACACTGCGTCCGGTGCGGTGAATTCGGATCCGGCATGCCAGATCAGGCAAATTCGGAAAGCATTCGAAAACCCTGTATTCAAATGGAAATTCCCAGACTGCATCCGTTCCGGTGCGTCAGGCGCTATCCGCTCAGAAGTTTTCGGTTGGGAAGCGAATGGCTTCCGGCAAGCTCCCCTTACCGGAGAGCTCGCGCATGCGCAGGTCGACTTCCACCCGTCCAAGAGGCCTGAGAGACTGTCAGTAGCAGCAGACGTATCGATATGCTCTTTCTAAAGTTGGTATCCTTTCTCGCTATTGATTTTTCAAGAAGAGAATGGAGTTCCATGAACTTCTCGAAACTCATTTGGAAGTACTGGAAAACTTTTTATTGTTCTCAATCAAACGGGGAAACAAGGTATGAAATTCTCCCTCATTTGTTCTATTGGAGTTTATACTATGTACCCATAACCTCTTCTGTCGCCGTTGCTCTTCCTCTTCTGATGCAAGAGCAGCTACCACTAAGATCTCTTCTTCACTATCACTCATTGCTTCGAAAACAAACTCTACGCTCACAGCACTAGTCTCGCTGACCTCGGATAGACTAACTGCTGTTCAACGATTGCCGGAACTGAATCGCCTGTAGCAGTGTGTGGAAATTTGACGGATCCAACTCTTTTTGCCTGATCCGAATTCACCGGACCGGATGCAGTGTGTGAGCTCAGTGTGTGACGTAGTGTGTGAACGCAGCTCACACACTGCGTCCGGTCCGGTGAATTCGGATCAGGCAAAAAGAGTCGGATCCGTCAAATTTCCACACACTGCTTCAGGCGATTCAGTTCCGGCAATCGTTGAACAGCAGTTAGTCTATCCGAGGTCAGCGAGACTAGTGCTGTGAGCGTAGAGTTTGTTTTCGAAGCAATACAATGTTGCAATACAAGCGATAGCAATGTTGAGTGATAGTGAAGAAGAGGTCTTAGTGGTAGCTGCTCTTGCATCAGAAGAGGAAGAGCAACGGCGACAGAAGAGGTTATGGGTACATAGTATAAACTCCAATAGAACAAATGAGGGAGAATTTCATACCTTGTTTCACCGTTTGATTGAGAACAATAAAAAATTTTTCCAGTACTTCCGAATGAGTTTCGAGAAGTTCATGGAACTCCATTCTCTTCTTGAAAAATCAATAGCGAGAAAGGATACGAACTTTAGAAAGAGCATATCGATACGTCTACTGCTACTGACAGTCTCTCAGGCCTCTTGGACGGGTGGAAGTCGATCTGCGCATGCGCGAGCTCTCCGGTAAGGGTAGTTTGCCGGAAGACATTCGCTTCCCAACCGAAAACTTCTGAGCGGACAGCGCCTGACGCACCGGAACGGATGCAGTCTGGGAATTTCCATTTGAATACAGGGTTTTCGAATGCTTTCCGAATTTGCCTGATCCGGCATGCCGGATCCGAATTCACCGGACCGGACGCAGTGTGTGAGCTGCCTAAGCCTCTACTTTGTCCGAACTCGTCTCAAGAAATTAATCTTTCCTTCGAATAATACAATTTGTCAAAATAAAATTAATTAAGGCAGCAACTAAAATCCACTTAACCTTGTAATGTGTTCAAATGTACCACTTACTATTTCAACTTGTTACAATCTTATACTGCACTGAATACATATCCTTTTGTTCAACCTCTGACTTTGAAGATGGACGTTTTCCATCCTGTCAAGTCACAAGTCAACAGTCCCAGACAGCACTACAATATAACGAGAATATACAATCTTAACGTCAGTGGCCTAAAACATGTTGTTCAGTTTCAACTGAACCGTTCTTTTTCTCATTACGAGTTATAGTGAACACTGTATGATTATTAAAAGTTCCAATTTAGTGGACGATAATTTTCTGTTATGATTATTTTTAATTTAAAATAATTCAGAATAAAATTTTAAGTGTGACATAATTAACTGTAAAAATGAATAAAAAACCTCAATTTTTGCAAAATTCATCTTATGTTCCACTAGAATGGTTCTTCGCCTGTTAAGAACGATCATTATTACAGATCGAATCCTTGAAATAGAAAGCCATGTTTTGGCGTTTACTTGAAACGAAACGAACTATTTGAAACAGCCTTACATAATTTAGTTTCTACATTCTGGATAGAAGTGACTGTTGGTAATTTTTTTATGGGCACACGTTCTGCACACTAAAGGTAAGGTAACAATAATTTTAAAAATCTATCAGTGAATGTGATAATTTACATTTCGGAAAAAATAACTAGATTCTTAGTAAATCCGATGCATACTGTTTGCTAATAGCCCCTTCATCAATTATAAGGCAATTCTCGCAGTACCCCTTTGTAGCCAAATCACGTTTGGAGCCGTTACATTTATATTCCACTTACACGTATACATATAATTGTATTGCCATTGTAATAAATATCTTCTAAAGAAACTTAAACATACAATCTCATTTCATTAAATAACGTAAAAAGGTATCTAAACAAGACGTCAGAACATAAAAGCATCTGGCTGCACTTATTATATGAATTTAAAAAGCAATTTCAATGAGTGGCGTTGTATTTTGAAAATGGTTCTGAGCTATATTGAAAAAGTGCCTTCCTGAATAATACAAAATTCAACTCTGCAATGTTGAATGACGGTGTTTACAAATATGCGATTAAATTAAACTTGATATGATATAAAATTAAATATATAAATAAGTAAACAAAATAATAAACTGTAAAGATATTCAACCTATTTACAATATATCTATGAGAGTATAAATAGATCAATTATAAGTCGTTGAAGAATTGACGAAGCTAATTAGTAATTCTAAGGCAAATCTCTAGTCCCTCGATGACAGAGAAGCGGGATGAGGCAAAGCCAATGTGAATAATTAAACAGTATTCAATGCTGGTAACCTGCTCAACCGTGTTTTTGCTAAAGACAGAATTTTACATAGCATAGGAACTAAGATTTATTAATATTGTGAAATATCTTAAAATCTCGCAGTTTTTAATTTATAGTGTCACTTTTTGTCAACTAAACAAAGCTCGGATATTTACATTAGTAAACATAACTGTACAACTCAATTGTCACATCCATCACTGAATCATGTACTTTACGATATTAATGTAATAATACTCAGTGTTATAATTATACTATCGTAAACATTTATACAAGGTAGGTGAACAGTTTAGAACGCCGTATGTGTTCGGGTGGGTGGTTGGTTCACCATCACCTTACTTAAGTGGGTATTTCAACACCACCATACTTGTAAGAATGGGTGGATGAGTAGTTGGGTAGGTCAATATCACTTTACGTGAATGGGTGGGTAAATGGTTTAATATCACCTTACACCTATGAGTAGATGAGTGAGTCAATACAACCGTGTGTGTGTGGGCGGGCGGATGGCTCAATATCACCTTATTTTTACGAATATGTGGGTTTATCACTACCAAAGTTCATGTTTAGGTAGGTGAGTAGTTCAATATCACATTACGATATGGTGGGGTGGGTGGATCAATATTACCGTGTGCGTATGGGTGGTAAGATGTGTCAATAGCACCATACCTGTGTAGGTTGTTGGATAGGTTAATTCCATCGTATTTTTATGGGTTGGAGAGTAATTCAATACCACTTTACATGTACGGATTGGTGAACAAGATTCACTACTAGAAATTATAGTGTCATTGAAGAACAGCTGTTTTCACATATGAAGTATATTACATACAAAACTCGCCCTTAACTTGTACGTTTCTAAGCCACGCACACACAAAGAGGACAATCAGACCATTCAGGAAGATGTGTAAGGGAAGTAAACAACGTCCTGCAGGACTATGGACGGCTTTGTCCTGTAATGAAGGCCCCTATTAACTTAGCTGGCCCAAACGCCAGGGCAGCCTGCATTGTTAGATTGTCGAGATTAAATCAACAAGCTGGTATTTACTGCCACAATACATTATTATGTGTAATGGTTGGTTCAAATCCCAGATTCTTAGCTGCTTTTAATTTTGACCGGAAGATGATTTTAATTTTATTATTATAATACTTTCCCATCAAGGTAAAGTTTAATAGGTCAGTAAAAACGTACGATATTCTTTAATAGTTAAGATCTCCACTTTCTCACTGGATCAATGAAAATTATGTTTTCTAATTAAATTAAAAACTGAAATTACTTGGACATATATTTCGAGGGTACAATACTTAGCTATACAATTGTAAACGGAAATTGAAGGTCGAACGATGTGATGAAGCTAACTTAGAATAAATAAATGTTATTTTTGGTACGTCTCATTATATAACCCATTACGACTCACAATGTCTTTACCAAGATAAATAACGATTTGCTCACCAAGAATTTTTTCAAACAAGATCACATTGAGATTGGAGACGACTTAATGTATCGGTAATAACAATACAAAGCTAGAATATACTTTAATTTTAATAAATAAATTATTCTGTTTCTAAGGTTAAGAATTTACAACGTTTACATTAAGAAGAGCATTGTGGAGCATTACCTTTACCCCAGCTCAAAGATTGTTTACTAAGAAACTAAGAGCCCAATGAAAAGTCCAATTACATCAATACTTTTCTTGTTTAACTGTGCGTTAAGAAACAGTCATTTAAAAATGTTATTTTAAGTTTTAATAATTGTTATCCTAGTTTTAACACTTAGTTCAACACCAGTCAATACATCCCATTTAATATTTGAGTACGTGGTTGATAATTATGTCTTCTATAAGTTTTAAAAATGTCAGAATTTGAACTCTTCAAGAAAAAAACGATTCTGTAACTAAAGATTTCTTGGATTCTAGAGATTGTAAAGTGAATTACTCGATCTTGTTGTAATTCTCATTAGATTCATAATTACAATAAGTTATTTTCAAATTCGAATGAGGATAAGGTAAATTTAAATTTATTTGTAAGCAAGGTGGATAATTTAAAAGTTATTTACTTAAAAATATATTGAGAAAATTAAAAACTTTATTTTTAGCAAAAAAAATATAAATATTTATCAAAAATCCTAATACCACAACAATATCAGGACACCCCAAATCCATCACTAGTTGTGATGATATTCATAAAATTTAGGTGTAACTAAACATATAAATTACGAACTCTTCTTAGACAGCCAATTACAATTATATTTTTGTCAATATACTCACAAATATAAGACTTAATTAAGGTAAGTATGGGAAATTTTAAAAACCTTAATTCACCGGTGATGGAAAAGCTGGGTAAAGACAAGGCCATTGTGAATAATTAATTAGTATTTACTGATGAAACCCAGCGTGTGTTGTGGTTGACACTGAAATGTAGCGTGGCTTCAGAACTCATTTATTGTGAATTGAACGACATCTCAAAAACTAATCCATATTGCATTCACATATGATATTGCAACTAACTTACAGTAAAATATATATTTTTAACCAAACGCTAAAATATTACATACTTTAAAGTTCTTTAAAAGACCAGATTTAGTGTTTATAAGATCCACCTCTTCAAAAGTTATTAAACAAATCTAAAAACCACTGTATAAAAATTTATTAAATCAGAATGTGGAACAACTCAGTACCTATTAGTTGATAATAATGTTCATTCAGTTAAATTTTGACTGCTATTCTATTAAGAATTCATAATTATAACTTTGAAAAAGTTGCGTTAATTACTACTAAATATTTTATCACTGACTAAGTAAGTACTAACCATGGGACTTTGAGAATAATTCATAGTCTCATTAAAAACGTAGTAGAATCTAATCGATTTTGATGCTACAGTCAACAATTCATGTTCGAAAAGAGGTTCAAAATTAATTTAGAATAATTATAAATATAGACTACATGGACATATGCATAATATTTATAATGTTATGCCATTTTTATTTGTCGTCTAGAACATGTTGATTTATGAGTCCCAAATTGCAACAGTAAAATTTAATATGCATACTAAAAATACGCGGTTATACCCAAAAGACCATAATGTACATATAATACGTTTGAGGAGGATCAGATATTCCTTTTAACCCTAATTTTCCCAATCCCCATAGACTATTGGACTGTGTGGGGAACTTAATCAGATATAGAGGTAGATAGAGAAATATCAGATATAATGGTTGTAATCCAAACAAATGAATGATGGGCTCGTTTATTATGCTTTTGTATGTTTTTCGTTTTATTTTAATTTTTGTTTTATACAATGAGAATGCTTGATTATTATCACTGATTACTGGACTAAAACATTAAAAAATAAATAATGTATAACTGCCCTGTTCAATTACTAATATATTTTGAGTTGTTCTGAGATAAGATATTCTAACACTATTTAGTGCTTAATTTACTGTGAATATGATGATTACATGAGTGTAGGATGAGTGTGGATGACCTGTGTAGTCTAGACACTAGCTGAAGATGAATCTTAATCAAACTAAAACTTTAGTTCTTATCGACACAAATTTTTAAATTAGTGAAGCAATTAATTTAAAAATCATATCATATCATAACTCAATTAATTAGTCTAAAAGATCATTTAAACAGTTGAAAAATATTGTCCGTTGTTACAAATATTGTGATATACTATGCCATTCATACCCTACACAATACCACAGAGACTTGGCCCCATTTGTTGACAACACACGACTCAGCCATCTTGAGATTGGAAAGACTCATATTTTGGAGAGCACATCTCATGGTTGGCTGCACCAATCAATGAAATGGAAGTTCTCACTGAAAAATAATTTGTTTCTAAAGTACGTTTATTAAATAGTATTTATTATTGGAACCTGTAATTAAAAAAAACTTTAAGGGCAGTCTGACCAGAAAATATTTGATTTTAATCGATTTTCAGTTTTTGGTTGAATATTATTCTTTGAAATCTCCTCTTTAAAATGATATACAACACTTAATATACAAAAAATTGTTTATATTCGAAAAAAATAAATTGTAAACACATGTCACTCAGTTTTTAGACGAGATTTTGAGCCTCTTGTAACAATGTGTTTCATACATACTGATTATTCATGGAAATGAGACAATTTCGTTCTGTTGTAGTTTTTTGTTGGTCACACTGAATGACAGACGAAATAACAGCAGTTAGACAGTGTTTGTTTACTTTATTTATTTTGGTTATATTTTGTTTGAGTTTTGATGAAATTAAAAAGTGTTATTTCTATTTCCCAATAAATATTAGTTGAAGTGTGAAATTATGGGAAACAAGAAGAAGGTTGGATCTCGAGGTGCTTGTTATAAAGTAAGGAAACCTGTTGGAAAATCCAGAACACATCATAGCCCTAACACTCCTGACCCAGAGGGTAGGCCTAGTACTACATCAAGGTCCTGCGACTTCAGATACTTGGTGTATGTTCAACCAAGCTCGTATAAAAGAAGATACATATGATCATAAAAACCACTTCCACTTACCAGAAACAGTTATGTTAGAGTTAAAAGACACCTTCAGAGACCTATCTAAAACAGAACTTCTGGAAAAGTGCCTTTCCGGAAAATCCCAAAATCCGAATGAATCCCTCAATAACTTGATTTGGACTCGCGTCCCCAAAAGAACATTTGTATCCCTGGAAACACTGAAATTTGGAACATTTGAAGCTATATTGTCATACAATGATGGTTACTTTAGCAAGATTACAGTTTTGGAGCACTTGGGACTTCAAGCCGGCCGTTATATGGTGGATGCTATGAAAAGACTTGATAGTGATCGAGTACGCAAGTCAGAGAAAGCTGCGATGGACTTGGAAAAAAAAATCGTCAAAAAAGAAGCCTATCCAAAAGAAAACTGGAGGACTTGTATGATGGCCAGGAGGATCAAGATAACCCATCCTACAGTGTAGGACACTATTAGCCACATTATATTGTAAGTAATGACATTTTTTCAGTAAAGTTAATTTTGTTTTCACGATTGCGGAAAAGTTACTTTTTTAAACTTTGATGTAAGCTGGATCAATAAATATTAGAGATATCATCACCAAATTTGTTTTGCTTATACTTGGCATAAATATCTAGTTCCTGACACAGGGATATTGCAATATCTTTTTGTAGGGCTGAGTAAAAAAATAATTTAGGGAAAAAAAAGTTTATTTTTTACAACCATTTTTAAATTTAGTTTTAAAAATACTTTTACTAGGAAAAACAAAAAAACCCTGTGTATGGAACTAGATAAAGACCACACCTTTAAAAGAAAAAAAAAATTAGGCCTCTATCTCTAATGGTTGCTGAGATATCTTACATTTAGTTAACATGGAGCTCTTATGCGGGTCGGACTGCCCTTAAAGAAAACAAATTAATGATGTTACTGAAAACTTCCATCATTTCCAGCACTAATGTATTTTATGACGAAGGATAATAAGATTCAGTTTTGTGTCAATTTGTACAGTGAAATATCCCTTATTTCATTATAAAATTGGGATATTATGAAAAAAAACTCTTAAAACCTTTTCTTTAATCAAGCCATATTTAATATGAGAAACCTTAACTATCCATGGGTAAATGGTATAAAAGTATAACTTGTTTTATGGTACTTTTAGCTGTTATTTTGCTAGAAATGTATGTATTCACGATAAAAAAGATATATTGATGTATTTCGTAAGGAGAAACTATTTCAAAAACAATTCAAGGCGTATTTTGCTAAAAAAGATTTATGACGTTTTTACAACGACCTGAATTCAGAGTTATATGGATTTATTGCTTATCCAAAGTGATCTATACACAACAAAACATCCAGATTGAATCATGTAACCTATTTACATGTTTATTTTTTATCACGTAAATCCAATAATATTATAAAGCAGGTTTTTTTCAAAGCATTTAATCTCCGGTAAAACAGATTTAAAACAATTAGACATGTTTTTTAACACTAAGAACTTTGTAAGAAACTTCAAGAAGTTTGTAACATGAAACCACATAAATGGAATACTACATTGAATTGTTTCATGATTTAATTTTTAAAATAATATTTTTTTTATTTTTAAACACATACTAAGCGACGTAGATGAAATCCAGGAATATAGGAGCTTACGATTAAAATACTAATTTACTTAAAATAATTGTTTTAACTACTAGGCAGATTCATCGTTTATAGGCAATATGAGGGGTGAATGAGTATGATGAATGTAGATGTACGATTGTAGTCATTGTTGCTAACTAAAGTCGTCGGTTCCTCAGAAAGAGCTGTTTATTAATAGCCCAATAGCCATGGCAACTAAGGGAGGTACAGCTTTATGTGGTATTCAAACCACGTGGTGTTGGTCCGATTTTCAGCTAACTGACAACTCTGACACTCAGCTCTCTTACCTATACAACACCTGAACCTTAACTACCATCCAACATGGACACCACAGACTTCTGTATTGTTGTCCAAATCGTTGGCGTTAAATTGAGAGGACACCGTATCGGTATTAGGAGGACCGAGCTAGCAAAATACATATATCTCACATTATGTTCAAACGTAAAAGGTAATATTTTTTGTGTGAAGAGTTCAAGTAATATACATATTTGACGGCTATGAATAACAACAAGGCTGCATGGTGTAATGTTTAACCCTACTGTGTTGTACAACAATTAAGGACATACATTGACACCATTTGTCAGTTTCCTATCAGCTGGAGTCAGCATTACATCAGCTGTTAGTGTCCTCGACCTGATATACTTATACTAGCTATTTAAACGTATCATCTATGTGAAATGGCTTCAAACATTAAAATATATACAAATTATTTTAGATGAAGTGCAAAATAGAGACTTTATAATATATTTAAGGAATTTTTGAAGAACTATCTCAGTGTCTGAGGTATATACAGCAGTGGTTCTTCAAAAGTGCAAACTAAATGGCTACTAATTTAACAGTTTTTGAACTGCATGTGAATTAATGTTAGTTCATAAAATTGTTATTTCTTAACTGATTTTTACAAATGAGGTACCATTAGAAAGGTAAAGTTATTTAAAAACTGTTTTATATCTCAGACAATTTTTATAAAACCAGTGGTATTTTTTAGATTTTTTTTAAATAAAAACAAAATGGTCGTAATTTTGAAAATAATCAAGATGATTTAAAAATATTTTTTATCGATTCCTACTATCTACCATGAACCTATTTACCGAATTTTTTAACAATAGTAAATATAACAATAAATATCAATTGTTTTAATAAAAAACCAAAATAGCGTGTAGCTGTCAAACGAATCGGAAATAGAAAAATATTATTCTTAAATTTTAGCTTAGTATTATACATATGATTTGAAAATGCATAGCCAGCCGAAGCTTTTTTTATCACCCTGTATTTCATGTATATTAACATTAATTAATTTCACACATAGAATGAAGTTTGATCGCAAAGGGTGATTAATGTTATTGACACCAATGGTCATGTTGGGGAGGAGAGCGCCTGCGGCTGGAGAACGCAATATAGATACTGCGTTCATGTTGCCTAGTTGAGAATTCCACGGCACTCCCCGTCTGTTAGGATTACCACACGTACAGTTGACTCAGCGTAAATGCGCTCGTGGCATTTGGGGGGGGGGGGGGGGATAGAAGTGGTTAATAGACCTATGCTTCCCACTAACTCCTGATTGCATCTTAAAGTTCAACTTTATGCCCCATGTCACTGTACTAAGTTGTATGTTTGTACGTTTACGAGAACAATTTTAAAATATTATAAAAAATTATACCGTTTCAAGATTGTTCAGCTTCCCTGTATACATTATTTTCTATTGTATGAAAGCCATAACTAATCTTAGAAACACTTTTTAATCATCTAATACCATTCTTATCCCACATAAAAACCAGTGTTTTAAAATACTATATAAATAAATAGTTAAAAATAGAAATTGTGAACAATATATAAAGGGAAGTTAAAGGGAACTTTGAGATAGGGAATTACAACCATGTAAATAAATCTTGCGGACATAAAATGGAGAGCAGGTATATTTTTGGTTGAAAGGATGAACAAATTCTCTTAATGCTTGGATACCAGCTTTGCATATCAATGAACTTGAAGCGATCAACATGGACTCTTTTATGAATACTAGGAAGGTTGGATATCAATTAAGGACTATAGTTTTATACATGCAAAATGTATGTATATATTATACAAACAGAGTATTTGTTTATTTATATTTAAAAATCGTGCAATAGTGCTTTAACGCTTTTAAAGTTAAATAAATTTAACTATAGAGGTTAGTAATATCAGCATAATTTTACAGAATAATCTTTAAGAAATTTGTATTACATTGCTAATTATAATAAATATCACTAATTAGGTATAATTTTACTTTAAGCAAATATAATAATGATTAGAATAATTATATTTACAATACTTGAAATAAGTAAATAAAGTGATATTATAATCTTCTTGCTATATTATATCAACAGGAGTGGCATTTGCTTTTTATATATTTATATAAAGGTAATTAACATGATAACTGATAACCATAAAGATATATGATATTTATATATATAATAGAGAGGAAAAATAGCTAACTGGTATTTGGTTGTAAACAAATTTTGAATACAAAATGCTTATGTCAAAATAAATAATATCAATAAAAATCCACCCCTTTAGCCAAATACAAGCTTCCTAGCTAGTCAAACAGAGTCCGATCCTCCCCCAAGAATGAATCACAAAAGCCGTTGTAAGAGGGGGAAGGTAATAACGTTCACGTCCGGAAGCGCCCACACGCTCCCTAGGCGGCTCTAATTGAACTAAAAATGTCCTGGTAGCTGGTCCGTCACACCAATTCTCCTTGCTTTGTCAGAAGCTACAATCATCAATATAGGTAAGGAAAGAGAAGGCTTTCAGCTAGATTTACAATGTTCAACAATTTTCATACAAAGTAATATAATGCAAGGTAATTAAACTGTAAATTTTTGTGAGGATTAAGACTTTTTCACAATATTTAACTGACAAATTTTACACAATTTTTAATTGGATATATTTCATTTTCACAGGATTATCCAGGTACAAAAGTCTGACACCTTAGACCGCTCGGCCACTGGCTCTCCACCAGGTAAAAAAATCCTGATGCTTAGACCGCTCAGCCGCTGGCTCTCCCCAGGTACAAAATCCAAACGCCTTAGACCGCTCGGCCACTGGCTCTCTGCAGGTAAAAAATCCTGACGCCTTAGACCGCTCGGCCACTGGCTCTCTCCAGGTACAAAATCCTGTCACTTTAGACCGCTCGTCCGCTGGCTCTCCACAGGTACATAATCCTGACGGCTTAGACCGCTCGGCCACTGGCTCTCCCCAGGTACAAAATCCTGACGCCTTAGACCACTCAGCCACTGACTCTCTCCAGGTACAAAATCCTGACACTTTAGACCGCTCGGCCGCTGGCTCTCCACAGGTACATAATCCTGACGCCTTAGACCGCTCAGCCACTGACTCTCCCTAGGTACAAAATCCTGTCGCCTTAGACCGCTCAGCCACTGACTCTCCCCAGATACAAAATCCTGACGCCTTAGACCTCTCGGCCACTGGCTCTCTCATATAAACTCATGAAAATAAAATTACATGAACATTTGAAACAGATGTTAGTTTTTAAAACGTAACAATAATTCCTAAAATGTAGATATTTTGATCAAGTAAGAACAATGTTAAATGTTATAGATTTAGTTAATTGGTTTGTTAATTAAATGTTTGCGATATGCTTAGCTGCATAAATATTATTTTAATTTTATTCTTATAATACTTAAACAGTAAATTAATTATCTTATTCCAACGCAAATGAAAAAATAGAAATGTTTAAGTAGTAAATATTACACCAGAAAATTATATTCATGAAATTAAAGTAACTTAAGATTTTGTAGTTACGATGAAAAGTATTTTGAGGATAAATTTAAAGTAGCGTATTTTTTATACTATCACCAGTACATGAGGGTGGGTAGACCATGACCACTGTATATATATTGGAGAGTGGGTAGTCCATCACCACAGTTCTTGTACGGGAGGGTGGGTAGTCCATCACCACAGGTCTTATGTGTGAGGTTGGGTAGAACATCACCACAGTACTTGTACGGGAGGTTGGTTGGGCCATCAGCACAGTACTTGCACGGGAGGTTCGATGGAACATCACCACAATACATGAACGTGAGGTTGGGTGGAACAACACCACTGTGCTTGTATGGGAGGTTGGGTGGCTCATTACTATTATACTTGTACTTGAGTGTTGGTATGCCATGGTATTAACCGTGGATCACTGACAATAAACTATATTTGTAACATTTTACTGCCAAGGAATTTTCACTATTTGGTTTTTTATCCTGACTTTAACTATGGAGCCCTTGGGAATAATAGGACACTAACCAGGAACAGTAGCCTATATAAGTATTTCTATGAGTAATTAATTTAGCTAAAAAGAAAGTTACCTATGTGTTACGTGACTAACTACCGGCTATAAGTTAACAACTTCCGGAATAGTTTTTAGTCGAAAATAAACAACTGTAATAAACTGTATAGATTATTTTAATTGTTATATACTGTTTTCATTATTATTCACTCTATAGTTATTGTTATGACACAGTGGGAAAAGGGTTGTCTATCTCACTTCCACCACTTGGTGCATTTCTCTCGAACCAATGCATACGGTAGGTCACATAATATGTTGCCTATCTACCTTGTGTGGGTGGCTTTAAAATTTTCCCCACCCTACCTAATGTAATTAACTTTAATGCTTCAACTACAAATAACTTTGATCAATGTGCATAACTGACAAAATAATATATTTACATGTTTTGTGTATTTACATCGTTTACTTTTTTGTTTATATAATAGTTCATTTAGTTACTGTGTTTATTGTTATAAAAGTGTATTATTATTGAGTCACTGATCATCTATATGGGCCTGGTGTGATTTATTTCTTGATATTTGTTTCCACCAAGAATTGATTTATTCTTGTGATTGATGGAAGATTGATTGTGTTTGAGGTGATTTATGGAAGTAGGATAGAACTGTGATCTTTGTTATAAAAAAAGGTTGATAGATCCCTGGGAATTTTTAAAGTAACCAAATCAGTAACGTAAAAATAAATAATAAACTGTTTGAATAATATTTCTGTTCTACGTAACTATTAAAATTTCAGTTTATAATGAGAAAATTGTAGTAACAATTATAGAAAAGCCATTATTACGTTTATTTATACGTGGATTTGCACTACCTATAATGTAATACTCAACTGAATATTTTTTTTTTTAATTGAAACCAATTAAGTATAAAATCGCATCTCTCGCCTCTCTATATTTCTCCTCTTCTCTCCTCTTTTTTTCTCCCATTGAATGGTGTTTTTAATGACATATGAAAATTAATAATATTAATATATCAGTGAGAATAATGTGACATTATTAATTATTACTTTTTTAAGGTTACCTTTGATTTTGTAGTAAAATATTTTTATTAGGGTAAACTTGTAAAATCTGTGTTTTTTTTATTTGAAAATTGTAAAAGTAATGAAATGAACATACAAATAACTTTGTTTAGAATATATAGATACTAATTATATGGATTTTTTAAGTTGTTTGGTAATTCGTCCTTATAACGAGTGAGGGTGGATGATATTTTGCAATGCAATTGTAAACACTTTATGGAAATGTGAAAGAAAAGATGAGTTCACTATTTTTCTAAAGTGGACCATGATTTAATGAATAAATAATTTCTTGAACTATCTTTATTGCATGAACCTTCAGGAATATATGAGAATAATGTTATGATTATTTGTAATGAATACTGCAAAACAAATAAACACTTAATCAGACACGCAAAAAAACAATGAAAAATAAGTTCCAATTAGGGAAAACCCGATTAGTTTTTACAGGATTATTAATTGGTTAGCGATAAAACTAAGTACATTGCATTATATTACATATTTGTCAAGATAAGTTTGGAAACATTTGTACCAGAACATGAATTATATTACTATAATAATCAGTATAGTTTTCAAATAAATATTATTAAAAAACTATTATACAAATGTTTGTTAGGTAACTATTATATTATATTTGGTGTGTCTATGTCTATGGATTGAAGGGAACGTCAAACAACACAAATTAATAATTACAATAATATTCAATTAATTGTTAATGATCTTTCCTGAATCTTCCCTGAGAAACGTGACCTTGATTACCAAATGATCACCTTAATATCTGTAAATGTTTTGCTTATGATGTAATATCCTTATGTTGTGTGACGTTCATTTGTATTATATTTGTACCAACATATGATGATTAAAAACCTAAATGTTACCTGAGTACTACAATTTTAGAGTAAAAATATTAACTTCAAACCACACTCAATATGTTGCAGTCATATCTCTTGCAACCACACAATGAAGGACACAGCTGGCTCAGGCATTGATTGAGTACTTCAATATGTCTTGAACCACCGACCACTCGGCTCATCTTCAAGTCACTGCTACTCTTAGCGTCGTTGTAGGATACAACTACAGTATATCCTGTAGTATCTAGTATCTCGTAACGAATATTTGACAAATATTAAGGATTGTCTTAGTGCTTCAATATGGGTAGGACTAAAAAAAGCATGTCATGTTTTACTAGTTTAAATTAGGGATAAGAAGAACTTAACTTAGGGGCTAATAGGTTAAAGGTGACTTCCGAACCACTACCAGTGACTGGGCAGGTGGGCTGCGTACAAGGATGGAATTGCTCAGACGGTCATCCATCCAAGGGACTGCCACGCTTGGTCTTGCTTGACGCCATCTCATTTCTCCAGTCTGTACCCTACTCATCTCCCTCTCCCTCATCCTCATCCTCTCCCCTCCTCCCTCATCCTCCCCCCCTCCCCTCCCCCTCTCCCCCTCACCCCTCTCTCTCGCTCTCTCTCTCGCTCTCGCTCTCTCTCTCTCTCTCTCTCTCTCCTCTCTCTCTCTCTCTCTCTCTCTCTCTCTCTCTCTCTCTCTCTCTCTCTCTCTCTCTCTCTCTCTCTCTCTCTCTCTCTCTCTCTCTCTCTCTCTCTCTCTCTCTCTCTCTCTCTCTCTCTCTCTCTCTCTCTCTCTCTCTCTCTCTCTCTCTCTCTCAACAATTATATAATCGAGTCCACGTAATATTTTTAGTCGCTTACTTGCTTTGGCTATGTGCTATTATTAAATTGATCTTTCCAAGGACAGTCAACCTTAGTTTGAAACAATGATTACACTCGTTCATCTACACTCATCACCATCATTCCCCATATATTAACTATCGGCGTCAATGATTAAACGATATAATTATTGTAATTACTTAGTGGTACATTTTATCAATTTGAATTGTTTAGTTTATTCGCTATAAAGTGATTTTCCAGTTCTTACTTTAAAGTAAACATAACAATATACTTAATTTTGATAAGTTAATTTATGGATTACTGATTAGTTTTAGGATTAGGATTACTAAATAGGTACTTAGAGGACTGATAGTGTCAAAGGTAAGAAGTTAAAGACAGACAGAGAGCTGAAAACGGCTGTTACTTGGAGCTCTTCAAAATTATCATTATTTTGAGGTGATCTTGAATGATTTATTCAAAGTCGGCTAACAACAATTAATCGTTCACTTTTAGTGGTGCCATATCTTTTTGTATTCAAACTTAGTTTGTAAATAGAATACTTGTTGCAATAAATAGAATACATGTATTTATCAAACAATAAATCGGTCAAGTAATCAAAAAAATTATTATAAACCTATTAGAATTTAAATCGTAAACAACAATATTCATAAATTTTATCCTCCTGGCTTTGTATTTTTGTGTTTACAACTACTTCTGAAATAATCTTTTAAAACCATTACGATATTGTTCAATATGGTTTTACTATCTGTTTTACAAAGTTCGTAATGTTAAATAAGCTAGACATAATTATTTTAAATATATTTTAACAGAGATTACATGTGTAAAAATGAAATAACCTTGCTTTATAATATCATTGGATGTACATGGTAGTAAATAAACATGTAAATAGGTTATACGATGCAATCCGGATTTTTTGTTGTGTGGAGATAACTTTGGACAAGCAATAAATCAATGTAACACTGGACTTTGTTCGGTGTAAAACACTCATAAATCCGTTTTCACAAAATATATGTTGACTAAAGTATTTTTATATTTTTTCCCTAACCAAACATGTCAAAATAAAATACATATCTTGTTTTATTTCGAATCAATTTTTTCCTAAAAGGACTACAACAGAAGTAATACTTTTACACTTGAATATTATTTATTCAAAGGATACAGTTACAATAATTATCATATTAAATATGGCTTCACTAAAGAAAAAGGTCTTAAGAGTATTGTTCTTTCATAATTTCCCAATTTTATAATGAATTCAGGGATATTTCACTTTACAGATTGATATAAAATACATCAATGCAGGAAATTATTGAAGTTTTTCAGTAACATCATTAATTTGTTTTAAAATATCCAATAAATAATACACGTAAATTAAGAAATAAACAACTTTCCAAATAAAACTATTTTCCAGTGAGAACTTCTATTTCATTGATTGGTGCAGCCAACCATGAGATGTGCTCTCCAAAATATGAGTCTTTCCAATCTCAAGATGGCTGAGTCGTGTGTTGTCAACAAATGGGGCCAAGTCTCTGTGGTATTGTGTATGGTATGAATGTTATAGTATATCACAATATTTGTAACAACGGATGAGATGTATCAACTGTCTGTATGATCTTTTAGACTAATTAATTGAGTTGCTTAACTAATTTCTCAATTTGTGTCGATAAGAAGTAAAGTTGTAGTTAAACTAACTAAGTTTCGTACTCAGTTAGTTTCTAGACTACACAGGTCATTCACACTCATGTAACCATTCAAACTCGCCTTAACATACGCACAAAGTGGTGTTGGTGTCTTATATCTAAGAATAATACGCTAAAAATTTACCAGGGCAGTTATTTACTATTCATTTATCTTATTTTATATTCATAGTCCAGTAATCGGTGGTAATAATTAATCATTCTTTCAATAAAAAAAACCATAAAAGCAAAAAATATTACACTATTCTACTTTTTAATTACAGCTAGTATATACCTGATTTAGTTCCTCGCACAGCCCACTAGTCTGTGGGGAGTGGGTAGATACATTTAAGGGTCTTTTGGGTACGACCTTGTAATTTTACTTTGTATATTACACGATACAGTTGAAATTTGGGACTCCTTATATGCTTGTAAATTTTCATTTTCAAGATGACAAACTGAAATGACATAACGTTATGAAAATCGTAAAAGCATAACCATGTAGCCTTTATTTAGGATTTTTCTATATCAATGTTCAACCTGTTTTCCAATGTGAAACTTTTAATGGCTCAAAACCGATTAGATTCTACGAAGTTTTCAATGAGACTATCAATTGTTTTAAAATCCCCGTTGATTGTACTCAGTTGGATTTCTAGTATGTATTTGTAATCAAATCGACTTTGTCAAAGCTTGATGGAATAGTAGTCAAACTTTAACCGAAATAACACTATTATCGACTAATAACGCTTGTGTTGTGCCTGATCCTGATTTGATAAATTTTTAGTACTATTTAGTTTTAGATTTTTTTAAAACAAATTTTGAAGGGTTGAGTCTCATTAAAACCAAATCTAGTCTTTAAAAAGAAGTTAATTAGGTCATATTTTACCAGATGAAGTTAGGACTTAGAAGCCCTATATAACACAACGATGAGTTAAAGGTGACTTCCGAATCACCACCCGTGACCGAGCAGCCGGATTGCGTGAAGGAAGGAATTCCTCACCGGTCACCCATCGAAGGAACAGCCACACTCGATGTTGTTGGCCCTGTTACTTTGCGATCAATTCTTAAAAATCCACTCAACACGTTTTGAGAGTGACCATAAACAAATACTAAATGGTCCATTATTTGTCCTTCATAGCTTGTGATTGACTAAATAGTCTAAATACTATGTTTCCTACTCAAACTAATTACTATAGTTAATGCAACAATAAAACAAAATTCGGATTATTTTTCTAATAATAATAATTATTATTTTTCTAATAATAATAATTATTATTTTTCTAATAATAACGTGAAAAAAATAATAAAACTGCTATAGTTTAATATGCTGTAGATAACATCGGAAACACTTAATGTGTAAAATTCAATGTTCTTATTATTTAATTATGTTATTTCAGTTAATTTAATATTTAAAGAAAATAGCACTATAAATCTAGCGTTTGGTTAAACATATATATTTTAATCTAAGTTAGTTGCAATATCATATGTGAATGCAATATGGATTAGTTTTTGAAATGTTGTTCAATTCACAATATATGAGTTCTGAAGCCACGCTACATTTCAGTGTCAACCACAACACACGCTGGATTTCATCAGTAAATACTAATTAATTATTCACAATGGCCTTGTCTTTACCCAGCTTTTCCATCAACGGTGAGTTTTGCTTTTAAAATTTCCCATACTTACCTTAATTAAGTCTTTTTTAAGTTGAAAGTTTATATCCTTGAGTATGTTGACAAAATAGATTAATTATTTTTGTCTATGACTGTAAGGAGAGTTCGTATATATTTTCATTTACATCTACATTTTACGAATATCCACACAAAAAGTAATCAATTTATTTTGAGTTGAAAGAGTTTTGGTTTTAGTATTCGTGATACAATTTTTTACTCCAAATATGTTGTTAAATGTTCACTCTAAATTCTTAAATATTAAATTACATATTTATTTCTCACTAACTTTAGTAGTACTCACATTGCTTATATAAAGAGACTAGATTTATGGTGCATAAAATCATCACTAATAAGCAGACGTGTGTCAAACAATAGATAATAAATACGTTGCGCTTTAGTAATGGGACTTCACCTAACTGAATAATTGTTTCTATTAATGTCTCTGTAATACATAAAACGTATGGTTTTTCGTCAGTTACCATTTAGTAATTTTTAAAAATAAATAATTTTTGATATACTATATTTAGTAAAACGTCGAACCGTCATGTTATATTGATAAAAATATAAAGTTACCTTCTCCCAAAAAGCTAAATCCAATTCGTGAAGCCATTTAAAACCTGCCTCACTCATTCTATTTATGTTAACTAATCCCTCCATAAAACAGCACAGGGGTCACTCTGTAACTATGTGATCCATTGTTTGGATAGACTTCCCGCAATCACATGACTGATCTACTGTCAATCCCCATTTGACGTCTGCCCACTCAAGTTCGGAACCGATTTAACAGTGTCCATTCCCTACGAGGGAGGTTCATCTCACCTGCAGGTATTGACGGATTGTTAATAAGGAATCTCTTAGTCCATAAAAACTGTTCCACTCTATGGCATCGCTAGTATTGGGCGAGAAGTGATTAGAAATGTATCAAAAGTAAATTACTGATATAGAAATGTTAAACTAGTTAAATAATCTTGTTAATTAAATAATTCAATGGTTGCCATCGACGTTGACACTACTAGATAAGTCTGGGGTATCCATCTTGGATGATAGTCAAGGTTCAGGTGTTGTGTCGGGGAGAGAACTGAGTGTCAGGCTTGCCAGTTAGCTGAAATCAGACCAACACTACGTGGTTCGGATTCCACGTAAAGTTGTAGGTCCCATAATTCTTCTGGCTGTTGAGCTATTAATAAATAGACCTTTCTGAGCTAAGTCAAAGTCAGATAGTAACAATGACTACACTCGTTCATCTTCACTCATCACACACATTAACCCCTCATATTCGCCTTTATCTCTACGATCGGCGTCTTGGAAATGGATAATGAATAAAAATAATAATAATTAAGGAAACCACACGTATCTGCAAGTATAACGCATTTTAAGGTGTTTGAAAGAATATATTTCAAGTTTGTTGCTTATTTTTTCCCGTAGGAAATATATTTGGTGTTGTAGCACAGATTGTTAGACACTATATTTCAAGTCTTTTAAGCCAATTTAGAGTTGATAAAAAAGTAAAATAAATATACAATACCAAAACATTTTCTAAAACTAATCAAATTTCATCATATATTTATTTACTTAATATTTGAGTTCAAAAGATAAAGTTTAAGTACAAAAGATAAACTTTATATATAGATGCAAAAACTTGGTTTGCAGCGTAATTCTTAGCGTAAATGTTCTGCATGCTGTAAAGCTTAAAAACAAACAAATTTATTCATTTAAAAAGAAAGTATTTGCTGACTTTGTATGTTAAAACCAGCAAATTAAGTCGTTTCCAATATCACTAGTCATGATCTTGTTTGAAGTAATTCTTGGTGACCAAATTATTATTTACCAATAGTAGGAATAAGAGTCGTAATGGGTTAGATAATCAGACATAACAAAGATAACATATAAGTTAGCCTCGTCACATAGTTTTGATACTTATAGTTGACCTTCAGAAATAGTTGATATACAAAATGTATATACTTTTTATAAGTATGCCCCATTTCAAAAGTTATTTTTCCGTTTCTAAAAGATAATACCGTATAAACTCCATAGCTAAGTATTTTAACCTCGAATATATGTCCAAGCCATTTGAGTTTTTAAGTTCAAGTGAAAAATAAGTGACTTCAACCAAATTGTGATTATCGTGCTTTCTTACTAACCAACACACAGGAAAGTTACTATTTTGTTTGAAATAATAGAACAATTAAAATCAACCTGTAAAAACGAAAATTATTAAGAATGTGGAATTTGAACTGCGCATTACACATAATAATGTATTGTGGCAGTAAATACCAGCTTGTTGATTTAATCTCGACAATCTAACAATGCAGGCTGCCCTGGCGTTTGGCCCAGCTAAGTTAATAGGGGCCTTCATTACAGGACAAAGCCGTCCATAGTCCTGCAGGACGTTGTTTACTTCCCTTACACATCTTCCTGAATGGTCTGATTGTCCTCTTTGGGTGTGCGTGGCTTAGAAACGTACAAGTTAAGGGCGAGTTTTGTATGTAATATACTACATATGCGAAAATTATTGCTGTTCTTCGATGATACAATAATTTCTAGTAGTGAATGTTAAAAACATTAATGAACAATATATAAATAATATATATTATATTATATTATATTATATATATTATATATAATAAATAAATATTACTAAGCTACCTTTACGTTGTCGATAACAATCAGTTTTTAAATTTTAATATGAATGCAACAACGGAGGAATTCTAATGTTTTTGAAAACATTCGTGAATGTTCATTGAAGAAAAATAAAAAGTTTTTTTTTACAGAAAAAGTCACTCTCTTACTGTATTTATTCCTAGGATCTACATTAGTTTGTATGGATGAAAATAGATCATCTTTTGAAATTGAATGATTCTATACAAATCACTTCATTATTCATTAATATGTGATGATACTATTGACTCACCACAAAATCATATACGTACAGTGGTGTTGATACACTCACCCACCCACACACACACGTGGGTATTGATCCCTCCACCCACTCATACACGTATGATGTTATCGATCCACCTCCTACCTATAAAGGTAAAGTGGTATTAAATTTATCCTCCACCTATACAAATACGATGGAATTAACCTATGTAACCACCTACACAAGTAGGTGGTTACATATCCACCCACCCCACCATATCGTAATGTGATATTGAACCTCACATTACGATACTCACCTACCTAAACATGAACTTTGGTAGTGATAAACGAACATATTCATAAAAATAAGGTGGTATGATCCATCTGCCCACCCACAAACACACGGTGGTATTGATTCACTCATCCACTCGTAGGTGTATGGTGATATTGAACCATTTACTCCACCCATTCACGCAAAGTGATATTGACCTACCTAACTACTCATACATATACAACGGTTTTGACTCATCCACACATTCTTACACGTACGTTGGTTATCCATATAAGTCAGGTGATGGTGAACCACCCACCCACTAAAGTATACACCTACTTTGTCTACATGTGTACGATACTATAAATGTAACATATAGTATTGTTACACTAACATCGTACAGAAGATAATTCAGTAATGGATGTGACAGTTGAGTTTTACAGTCAGGTTTGCTAATGTAATATGCGAGCTTTATTTAGTTAACAAAAAGTGATAGATTTTGTAAACACTTTAATTTATAGTGTTTACAAAATCTATCACTTTTGTATCTAATTTTGTAATCTATCACTGCGAGATTTTAAGATATTTCACAATATTAATAAATCTTAGTTCCTATGCTATGTAAAATTCTGTCTTTAGCAAAAACACGGTTGAGCAGGTTACCAGCATTAAATACTGTTTAATTATTCACATTGGCTTTGCCTCATCCCGCTTCTCTGTCATCGAGGGACTAGAGATTTACTTTAGAATTACTAATTAGCTTCGTCAATTCTTCAACGACTTATAATTGATCTATTTATAGATTTTATAGATATACAGGTTGCGTAGATTTACAATTTATAATTTTATTTTTTTTTATCTTCAATTTTATATTTACATCATATATGTTTTAGTTTAAAGCAAAAGTTTACAAACATCGTCATTTAAAATTGTTGAGTTGTATTTTGTATTATTTGGGAAAGCACTTTTTGGGTATTTCTTACAACAATTTTCAAAATACATCGTCCCCGACTGAGTTTAAAATCATATAATAAGTGCAGGCAGATGCTTTTAAGTTCTATTGTCTTTTTTTAGAAAATACTTTTTTAAGTTATTTAACGAAAGAGCATGTATGTTTAGGTATATTTACAACGAAAACGATATTTATAATTATTATTTTTTTATTTTAAAGATTACTATTATTTTATTAAAAGTCGTCAAATCTATTTTGGTTTAGTGTTAGTACATGAGGTATCATAATAATTTGGTTAGAAAATATTTATTGCAATGGCAATAGAATTATATGTGTAAATGGAATATAAATGTAACGGCTCCAAACGTGATTTGGCTACAGAAGAGTACTGCGAGAATTGCCTTATAATTGATGAAGGGGCTATAAGCAAAATGTACGCGTTGGATTCATTAAGAATCTAATTTATGTTTTCTAAATGCAACTACTCACACTCACTGTTATATTTTCCGAATCATTTTTACTTTACCTTCAGTACGTGGAACGTGTTCGCAAAAAAAATCACTAACAGTAAATTCTATCCAAATGCAGAAACTAAAATATGTAAGACTGTTTCAAAGAGGTTGTTTAGTTTTAAGTAAAAGCCAAAAACATAGCTTTCTATTCCGAGGATTCGATGTAATAATGACCATGAGCTGAATTTTGCAAAAAACATAGATTTTTGATACATTTCATTTAATTATGTAACACTTAAAATGTTATTCTCAATGATTTTAAATTAAAAATACTCACAACAACAATGTATCGTCCACTACATTGGAACTTTAAATATACAGTGTCCACTATAACTCGTGAAGAAAAAAAATTACAGTTGTACCAGAACAAATGTTTGAGCCCACTGACGTTAAGATTGTATATCTACTATAGTGTTGTCTGGGACTGTTGACTTCCGAGTGGTGGCTTTACAGTTTGGAAACGGCCATCTTTAAAGTCAGAGGTTGAACAAAAGGATATGTATTCAGTGCAGTATATAATTATCGTTTACACAGCAAAAGTTACATTTTTGTGTGTTAAATTGTATATATTTTATCTTTGTTGAGCAATTCATCAAAACAGATTTAAAGCACACACGACTAATTCACTACAGAACTAAAATGAAACGAGAAGATCCTTTCGCAACTTTGACTTATACATCTTTAAATTCTTAAATAAATACCTTTCTTTTTCAATTCCTTTAATGGATTTTAACAGTAATATCAAGTTTAATATAATACCATTTAAGTTTACCTAAACATTATTCACGCCCTAGGTTGGCTAAGTATCTATGTTTAATGTCACAATAGGGTCGAAGGAGAGACAGTGGCCGATCGGTCTAAGGCGTTAGGACTTTGTGCCTAAATTACAAATGTCGGACGTTTCAAACCTGGCCTTGACTGTAAGGTTTTATCCATAATATTTACATTGTACTATACTTGTTCTCCCCCATACTCTGTCTGATAAAGTTCCTCGCACAGATAAACAGTCTATGGTGAATGGATAGAATAACATTAAAGAGAAAATCGATCTCTTCTTTTTGCAAAAAACGTCTCTAGTCTAGATATATGATTAAAAATTGCATATTTCATATTACTTAAATGTCTAAAATGAATATACGCTAATTCACTATGAATTTTACGATAATAATCACATAATAATTAATGTTATCAATTGGAAAATTAAAAAAGTGTGTCTCTCCTGATATTCCCACCAGTAGATATCAAAGCCTTGATCACTAAGCCTCTTCAGCAGTTACTACGTCAGACTGCTGAGGGTTATTCAGCCTCAAGAAGGTACGTGAAGCCGCCTCTAGAGTTTATATTGTTGAGAGCATACGTATTCACGTACGCTTCCTTATTGAGTATCGTAGAATAGATCAGGTTTTTTCATTTGTTGATTCACCAAACATCAACTATATGCTAATGTTAGGTCTAAATAATTTGAGAGTAAAATTATCAGTGTTTATTTAAAGAGAAGTCACCCAGTCAACCATTCACTTGTTTCGTTTTTATCGTTCAAATTATTAATGAGTACTAAGTAAAAAGGGATCAAATGGGTGTTTTTTTTTTTTTTTTTTTTTTTTTTTTTTCATAAATATACACAGGGTGTCACAAAAAAGTTGTCTGGGCTGTTAATTTTTGGATTTTACATTTAATTAAGAGCAAAAAAATAAGGCTATAATGTTTACATATTCCACTCCGTTTAGCGACTATCTGTGTATTTTGTGTTAAAAAAATAAGTAAATAAAATAATTCAACGTTGGCTTGACCGACCGACTTAACATTTTGCACATTTATTTATATTAACATCACTAAACAACAAAAGTATATCTTTTTATATATTTTCAGACATTTAAAAAAAATCAGTCTTTCGAAATTTTGAAATTATTGTTTTGTTTACGAACTATTTACAACATTTCAAGTAAGTTGGTCAAAGCGATGAGTTATTAATTTATTTGTAAAAGACGCAAAAGATAGAAATATACACATAGATAGATCAGGATTATAACAACAAATTATTCTTACTTTTTTTATTCTAAATTAGGTGTAAAACCAAAAACTTAATAACTAGGACACCTTTTTTGGAACATCCTGTATATTAAACTTTTACTTTTAAACTGTTATGTATTGATTGATAACAAATATTTTAATTCCTCAACCTCCTTATTTTGAAAGAGTAATGAATGAAAGTTTTTTTTTAATTAATATTTTATAGCAGACATATCCAAAAACCACCTTTCACAAGCTAGTACACTTTATTCATACGAAACTCTAACTCTATTACTGTCCAACTAACATAGTTCTTGAATAGAGAATAGGGGAAGTAATGATCCCTACTTTGAGGAGGGGAAGTAAAGAGCGATAACCACCCTTGGGCCTTAATGAAGCCCACTATTAACAACACACCTGCACTAAACAGCAGTACAGTCACCATTTGTTAGATTATTGTCAGCCTGAACTAGATTTATTTAACAGGCTTAATTTGAACTGTTCTTAAAGAAAGATCTTTCCATTTAGAATGCAGAAAAATCGTGTTTTCTAAAAATAGACTCGATATTATATTTGTATTTTAGGGTAAACAATATTTTATTGTGCAGCATGTTGTTTGAGAATGAGTATATTAATCGCTATATGTATGAGATTCACATTAATATTTTTATACTATATTCTTTTTTTAAGGAGAGGTTGAGCTTTTCAAAGTTACTCTGCCTATCATAGATTATTGATCAATGTGGGGAATCTATCAGACAGAAAAGGGGGAGAACTAACACTCTACAAAGTTAATATTACTGGCAAAAACTAACAATGAAGAATATGAACCAGATCTATCTATAACCAGGTACAAAGTTATGACACCGTAGACCGCTCGACCACTGGCTCTCCCCAGGTACAAAATTCTGACACCTTAGACCACTCGGCCACTAGCTCTCCACAGGTACAAAATTCTGACGCCTTAGACTGCTCGGCCACTGGCTCTCCCCAGAAGTACTGAAGCCTAAAACCACTCGCCCACTGGCTCTCTCCAGGTACAAAATCCTGACGTCTTAGTCCACTCGAGCACTGGCTGCCCCACATCTTTCTTTATGACTTACACGTATAAAAATGGAAAAAACTACATAAACATTTTTTAAAGGAAAATGTTTTATAGCCTCAGATGTCCCTTTATTTGTTTTAAAGTAAAAACTGCCATAGTACATGATTATAAATTATATTGCTGGACTTAGGTCTTGTAAATTTAAGGTTGAACCGTTATTGAAGGACTTGATCTGCCGAAACATATGAAATAAAATTAAAATAACTTTATTGGTTATGACATTTTTTCCAATAACTAGGTTAGGACTTCTCCCCAGCACCAAATTGTACAGCACCCTTTGTATCTATGGTTAACTTGATGCCCTGTTTTGTGACATAGTTACCTATACTTCAGAACCTACAGGAATATTTAAGTCCTAAGTATATTTATTCTGGATTGTAACTGTGAAGCTGCTAAACAAGACAGAAAGTGATGTTAAATAATATTCATGTTTCTCCAGCTTTAAATAATATTCATGGTTAAACTTATAATTTTGTTAATAGTGGAAACCCCGACACACTAGGGGGATAAACATATCAAAATACACCTCCTATTTAAATTTTAAGTGATTATATAAACTGTCTCGAGTATAATAAAACAGACTGAGTTGTGATACTATAACTTATGTTATTGCGTCCTTTATATTTAAGTGATTTTTATAAATATTTTGATTGTTTTCAATGAGTTGAAAATGTATTATGGTCATGAATCAATTAATGGCAGATTATTAATTAAGGAGTATATTGTCAAATACAAATAAGTACCATTTATGAGATAATAATATATACGAGCAAATATTGAAAGAGATATAACGTTGGAGTCAGAACAAACTTGTTTTGTATTACTGAAGATACGTATTAAACGTATTTTTATGTAAAACTTATTAGCTACATTCTTACAAACAATTAAAATAAATTTAAATTTTAGAAAAGCAAGCTGTTACAGATAAAGTTTAAGACTGTAATCAAAGTAGGAATAACCTTGTATACTGAAAACTTTAAGACGTGAAGCAGGTTCAAACGATGCTTAACTTTGTCAAAACACGGGATGAACCAAGCCTCTTCTTTGTTAACTAACTTTGTTGGAAGTTTTCATCTTTGTTTCAATCTACGTGTTATTATACATAAAACCCCTGGATATATATTAATGGTGATAAAGCATAACTAATTCCCTTTTTAATATGAATTATAATAATGTGACTGTTGCATGTTTATAACTTTTAGTTATGAATTTAGTTGAAAAATGTTAAAAAGAATTGCTACAGAAGTTTGTTGTTTTCTTGGTTGTCATAAAACATGTATCTGTCCACATTTGTATCTAGGAAAGTCATTGTCCACATTTGTAACTGGGAAAGTTTGGTAACTTGTTGTACCATGATCACACATCGGCTAATAAACATTTAAAATATGAATACTAGTATAATGATGACTATAAGTTTAAAAAAATTAAAGATCGTCTTATTTTACCAGGCATAGAAAGGGCTAAGAAGACTGAACTTAACCGGGGATGAACGGCTTATGGGTGAACCACCACCAATTACCGGGCAGGTGGGCCGCGTGCAAGGACTGGATCGCTGACGTTGCTCCAAGGGACAGCAACGCTTGATGTTACTTGACTCCGTTATCTTGCGATAATGTCGGAACCCAGCGGTCAAGGCCACTGGCACTTTTGTCCAAAGGAGTTCTCTGCTGTCGGCCTAACCGTGGTGGAGGACCAAAAGTTGTGCTGCCGAACGTCCTGGTCCCGATGGTCTTTAACTATTTTCAAAACTCTCCTGCGTGTGGCCACTTGGGGATTCATAAGACTATCACTAAGATTAGTCAGGAGGTCGTCTGGAAGGGCATGGAACGGGTTATTGCTGAGAGAATAAGGGCTTGCAATGTTGGGATTGTTCTTATCAGAAGAGGCGGAACCATTTGAGGAGGTCGAAGGTCTTCCAACGACGTGGGTCCTTTCCAATGTAGCAAGTCAGGTAATACTCACCTACTTGTTTGTGTTGATGCCTTCTTAAAGTTAAGTTGGCTTTTCCTTCTTCGTAGTGCTACGGCTCAGCTCACCATCCGTGCACTCAAGTTCTAGCTTTTTCAGCATTTTGGTACATAATAAATACAATGATTTTACTGTGTAAGTCAATAAATTATAAAAAATGTTAATTATAGCTTGGTAAATACTGTTAGCTACAATGTATATGGTTTCAGTCCATGAATGAACTTTAAGTAAAGTCGAAGTGTAATATATCATCAGTAGAGATTGCGTTAGAACAATATTGTTTGTCCTTTTGTTGTGGAGAATCCAACATTCATTTCTTGATATCATGAAGTGTTACGACAACGCCCTTCTGATACTTTGCCCAATGTAATACTAAGAGATAATTTACTTCCAATTCGACTTAACCAGATGGAATATTTTATTGGAATTTCTGTTTTCACTATCAAATTATGATATGTCAAAAGACCCTGACTGTTTTGTTCAAACTTTATCGCAAAATAACGGCGTAGAGTAACATCGAGCGTGGTTGTTCCTTGGATGGGTGACCAGTGAGTGATCTCGCTCTTGCATTGGTCATTGATGGTGGTTCATAAGTCATCCTTATATCGTTGATCTCGAGGTTACCTGTCAGTTGGGGCTTCTTAGCTCTAAAGTCACCTGGTGAAATAAGACATACTTTTACATTTTAATCAAAATGAGATATCCACCCATAAAATTAAAACAATCTTGAAGTTGTATGGATCCAGTCCATGTTCTGCGTTTAATAATAGTGTACTGGAATTCTAAGACACGCTAATTCTGTCATATAAATGCGTAATTGAAACGTAACTAATTTTTTTTTTCCAATTTGATAATTCAAATGTTAAAAAAAAATTTAAAAAGCATATACAATTGAAACTATGAGTTTACGTTCCGACTATGTATGTTTCCAACGTTCGGGCTTAGGGTTTCAAATGATTTATTGTTGTTGAACATTAAATCCATTTGTAGATAATCTAGAAGACTAAAGCGATTTTATGATGATATTACAAACAACAATAAATAAATAAAAATATCCCCCACGTGGAATTAAATATATGTTGGAAGTAGATTACTCATTCTGATTTATAGCCTGGTCAGAACTAGATGAACTTTCATCGATAACCTTCTTAAATAAATTCTCAAATAAATTCTTAAATAAATTCTCAATTAAACAAATTCTTAAATAAATTCTCATAATCACTTCTTGGCTTCAGTATTTTTTGTCTTGGCATCAGTATATATTGTCATTGACACTACAAAGACAATTTTCAGACATTAATGGGGTAAACTGACAGTACATGGAAAATTTACTCTAATTTTAGCAAAATTAGTTTTTACAGTTACTAAGAAAGATCAAGTTAAAATTACATTATAAAGAAGAAGAATAATTTTTAAAAATCAGACCCTGAAGACATCTTAAAGAGTTCCATTTCAAAATGTCCATTCCATACACAACTTGGAACCTATGTTTAAACACGACAATGCATTTAGAAGTTTGAATTAAGTGTTAGGAATAAACAATGGTAATTCTATATAAAACGATATGGTTTAGAAAGTAATATTTTAATACAAAATATTTATCAACTTTATGGGAGGGGAAGAGTTATTTTCCAAACTAACTATCAGTTATATGATATGCCGTCAAACAGACTGTGTCGCAGAGAATAAACATTACATCTGCAACGAGCTGCACTATACTGCCTTTGGCTAAATTGCAGCGTCACTTTTTATGCAACAGATGTAGTTACAATGGTTTAAATCATTTGAACAACTGCAATTTACCTAATAAATGATTCTGCCTTCATGCAGACAAATACAACTAGTTTTAACTTGTTGATAAATGCATGTCTGCATAACCTCTTTAAATAATACGATTGTGTACGATGACGCAATGGTATCAATATTTACAAAGAATGGTGTCAATTATTTATAATCAATTACTTTACGATGTATCCTTATGATTGTCATGTATACGTGTCACATTAGCTCTAATCAACTGGACGTGATTTTACCCCTCAAATCATCTAGGTCTAATATATTTACTAATAACAGTTCGTTCCAGCCGTATTTGATTCGAGCAATATTTTAATCTTTTATTTGCTGCGCTTCCACGATGCTTTCCATTTTTAAACTAACAAGTTTTGTCAGGAAGGCATTCAATAAATAAAGCTGTTTTGTCAACATTGAAATATCATTTGGTTTCCTTTAATTCACTACCTCTTGATAAAAATTCTATTGTTCTGAAAATTGTTCCCCAATCATTTTTACATCCATTGTGGTATTATTTATCCGCTAAGAATCCGATATCGCTGGCCTTATCTTATCGTTTTCCATGAACATACACGTGGAGAGTGCATTCGGCGGTAAGTCAATCAATGGATTGATCAGTTTAGTAGCCACCTAACTTAACCTGATAAAACCTAAACTAACCGTAATTGTGATAAAAAAGTATTGGTAATGAAATAATGGTAGAAGTGGGGCTAGTGAATTAACGGGAAAGGTCCGAAATAGGTATTGGTGGTGAAAAATATATTCAGTACATCTCTTGTAGTATTGTTGGAAGTAGGGAGAAATATTGTGTACTGTACGGTTGGCAGAAGTCTGAATATTATTGACCCACATGTTCGTTTAGTTGATGATCTTCAATTGTTTTCATAAGTTTGTAAGTCTTTATCCGATTAATATAATTTCATAGTTTTTATCTTCGAGTGTATGGATTAAATCGTTATTGATTCATTAACTATGATGCCATAACTATTTAAAAACACCTTTTAAACTAAAATGTTATGGAGTTATAAACATGATCTCTACTATTATCATTCAACCAAACATTCGATTTAAAATTGTCCTTGACTTTTTTTCATCTTCAAATGAAGCTTGATCAGCAACATTTCAATGAAACTTATTAAGTATATTACATTTAAGTACCTTACTTATTAAGTACATGCTATTTTGTAAAATCCTACTTGATATCACTTATATGTAATGCCTATAAGGATATTTACATATATATGACATCTATTGAAGTGAATAATTGTTAGCCATATATACATAAATCGGTCATGATCACCTCCAAAGAACGATAATTTTGAACAGTTCCAAGTAACAAAGCCGCTATCTCTGTCTGTCTTCAACCTCTCATATTTGACAACGTAATATCACCTCAGAATCCTTTAACACTAACAGAGAAGACTTCCTAATTCAGTTAGTACCTTAGTCTGTTTAGGAAGTTCAAAACTAGTTAATCGGTAAACTAACTCATCAAACGGAAGTAAACTTTCACATCTCCTTCAAAGTATGAAGAAGGAAATTGAATTAAATTGATTAAACGAAACAATTCAAAAACTTTGTTAATTCATTTTCAAATTCAAATTCAAATGTTTTATTGCATGAAGACAATTACATGAATTGCATCGCAATAGTCAATATTAATAATAAAAATAACCTATCCTATACATACAATCTTAAAAACGGTGCATACAAACATACAAGATGTCTTACATTCACTCTCTCATTTATACTAGATTAAAATTCTAAAACTAAATAATAAATATATAACTAAATAAATAGGTTCATACAAACATACAAACTGTCTTACATTCACGCTCTCATTTAAACTGGGTTAAAATATTAAAACTAAAATAAATAAATACACAACTAAATAAATAGATAGCGGCCACTCCACCTCCCTGTGCCATATTTGAGGGTCATTTGGCATTACTAGGTCTCCCAGTTATGTGCAAGGAACTCGTCCACGCTGTAGAAAGCGTTTGATATAAGTACGTTTTTAAGACGAGCCTTCAATGCCTTGGGCACCTGTGCACATTTGAATTCATTGGGTAGACTGTTGATTAATCGAACACCGGCCTGAGAAGGAAGATGTTTGAAAACCACCGTCCTGTGTTGCCCAGTTCGGTAGGTTTCCCTGCCTCTGGTGTTGTGTTCGTGTATGTCGGTGCCTCTAGTTAGAGTGCATTTGGTCATGCAGTAAGTGATTGTTTCCAATATATAAATGCAGGGCAGGGTCAACAGTTTTAGATTCTGAAATGCAGTTCTGCACTAATCTCTGCTTTTTAATTTTAAAATAATTCGTACTGCTTTTTTCTGCAGTCTGAATATTCGCAAAAATTCTCTATTTGAGCATCCACCCCACAGTATCACCCCATAGGATAGATGTGGGTATATGATCCCATAATACGCCGTCATAAGAATTTCAATCGGGCAGCATTTGGACAAATATCTCAAACAATATATACCTGATGCTAATTTAGAACAGATCTTGTTTGTGTGATCGTTCCAGGATAAGCTTTGTTCCAGGTATATTCCAAGAAATTTAGTTGATTGGACTTCTTCGAGTTCAGTTTCTGACAACATAATGGTTAGAGTACCGTCTAAGTCGGTTTGGCGTAAGTTAAAACTGATGTAATTTGATTTTTTGAGATTGACTTTTAGATTTATATTATTAAAATACTGCATTACATTATTTAAGTCAGTGAATGTTTGAATTTCCAAGTCTGATTTTGATTTTTCACTGAAGCAGAGATTCGTGTCATCAGCATACTGCACGAGTTTCGCGTGTCGTAGTGCTGAGGATAAATCGTTTATGTGAACTAAGAAAAGGAGAGGACTAAGAATAGATCCCTGAGGGACCCCAAATTTCATTTGATTTGACTTCGACAGTTGGTTTGCTACCTGAACCCTTTGAGTTCGACCTGATAGGTATGATTTGATCCACGAGAGTGGTACTCCTCGAATGCCGAAGTGATGTAGTTTGTGAAGCAGTATGCTGTGGTCAACACAGTCGAACGCTTTAGAGAGGTCAATGAACACACCCAAAGTGGATTCCCGCCTCTCCAATTTCTCCACTACCTCTGTAACGAGGCTTACTACAGCGTCTATTGTGGATCTACCTTCTCTAAACCCAAACTGTTCATCCGCGAGGAGATTGTGTTTTTCCAAGTACCCTGACATGCGATTTAAGAATATTTTTTCGAAAATTTTGCTCAGAGAAGGAAGAATCGATACAGGTCTGAAATTGTTTATATCATTCCTGTCGTTTTTTTTGAAAATAGGTATCACCTTGGCTAATTTAAGCCTTGATGGGAAGCAGCCTGCTGAGAAAGAAAGATTGATAATGTGTGTTAGAGGCTTCAGTAAGTATTTGGAGACTTTCTTGATGAGCCATATAGAAATGATATTTATGTCGTTAGTTTTTTTGGAGGGTAGACTCTTAATTACTTTGTCAAGTTCCTCTTCCGTAGCCGGCCTCAACACCATTGAAGACGTCGGGCTGTTGCCACGAAGAGGAGACACAGGCTCGGGACCCTGAAAGGGCTGAGCAACTGAGGAAAAGAAGTCATTAAAAACATCCGCCACAAGCCTGGCGTCTGTGATTAAATCCTCATTGATTTTTAATTCAATATTTTCTTGTTCTTTTTGTTGTCTTTGTGAATTTATGATACCCCACGCAGTTTTGGAAAATGTTTTGGACTTTATGAGTTTTTTCGAACGTCATAAGCCTTTGCTACAACTATAACTTTTTTGTATATTTTTTTATACTCTTTAAAAAAGTTTTGAAATTCCAAATTGACAGAAGTTTTGAAATTTTCCAAAAAAAACCTCAATTTTTGTCTGGAAATTAATATTCCTTTTGTGATCCAAGAGCCAACTTTTTTATCTAGCTTGGCTTTTTTAGTTCTTAAAGGGCAACAAGTATTAACGTAAAAATTGAAAGCATCGTCGAATTTAGAAAATTGACTTTCGCAGTCTTCATCGGCATTTAAAAATGTCCAATCTTCCTTTGACAGCAGTGAGTTAAGATGACTGATATTGGAAGGCCTTGTGTCTCTTATCTCCCGGGGGGGCAGGACTATTATCTTGATGATAATGACCCAAAATAGTAGCAAGTTGGCCGCAATGGTCAGCTACTGCTGTGTTGACCACAGACACCACAGTGTCAGGTATGTTCGTGATTACATTATCTATTGCAGTTTCAGTAGTGGCTGTAATTCTCGTAGGAGAGTTAATTAGCCACTTTAGACCAAAGGTCTTTAAACAATCAGAGAATCGTTTTGTCAGATAATTGTTAGAATCAAGTATATCTATATTAAAGTCCCCCATTAAAACAAAAGGTGAATTTTTTGTTGTCAATTCGACCAGAAGTGACTCGAAATTTAGAAAAAAGTTATTTATATTCCCACTGGGAGACCTATAAATGCCAATGACTGATATGTATGAGTGTTCAGAGGGTAATTTAATGCCAACTGTTTCAAAATCTTTGTCTAAAGATTGTTTTAATTTAATATTGTTAGACTTTAAATTGTTTTTTATAAATATGGCGATACCTCCTCCTGTGTGGTTTTGACGGCAATAATAACTAGCCAGATTATAGTTGTTAAGTCTACATAAGGAGATATTATCATTGTTTAAACCGTTTTCGGTTACAATGAAAACGTGAGGCTGCAGTTCATCACACATGATAGAGAGCTCGTCTAGTTTGTTGGTCGCCCATTGTGAATTTTGATGCAAAATGTTTAGTGAGTTCACTGGGTGATTCACATGATTTAATTTTGATTGGTTGTTGGAGTGGCCTTGTCTAAAAAAACATTAATACAATTTTTTGAATAACTAGGAGTTATAATTTGATGGTTGCTTGGAGAGTTCAGGGCGCTGAACGGTCGTGCGGCGGCCTCGGCATATGTCTCATAGGGCAGGGTGATGGGACCGGCAAATGAGCGTTGTGGGAGGTTTAAAATGGGCTGTGGACCGGGCATATTTTTCATTTATCGTTTCGGTGCATGAATAGTATCGTCATACGAGTCGACGGGTATGGGCCGTGGCGTTTTCCCAATTCTAGTAGCTGTTTGCCTCGTTACTGGGTTGTAGTGCGTTGATGGCGGTGACATGTTAGCCAGTGTCTCTACCACGAGTCTAGCTAACTGACGTTTACCACTCCCGTTGAAATGGAGACCGTGGGAGGTGTGGTGGTGTCTGTGGATGCTGCCAGTATCCAGCAACTCCACTCCCTGGTGACGGAAGCTCAGCTCAGCCATGAATCCGTTGATGAGATCGACTGCTTCGTGGATGGGGCTGCTACGGTGGAGGTCGTATCTTGTCGGTAGAGGCACCAGGAGGACTCTGGATGACTTCTTACATGTTTGGAGGACTTTTTCCAGATGTGCAAAGACTAAGCCCACGTTCCCGGCACCGACATCGTTGGTTCCTGCGATTACCACATAGCAGTGGCCCTCTGGTGGCGGGGAAGTGGGTTCAATGTTCAGCAGGCGACCTCCCGGCTTGCAGAATCCGGTGATTGATACACCGTCTCCCATGTGCTTTCTCAAGACGTCAGCTACGCCACGAGCGTGGCTATCCCCGATGACTGAGATAGATCTAAAGGGAATGGATTTAGCTTTTCTAGTCACGGAGTATCGCACTTGACTTGCTTTAGGCTGTTTCTTTGTAGCTTTGTTAGATTTTACTTTTAGGTTGGCTTTACCTTTCTTTGACACCATGACGAAATGTCCTTCATCGTCCTCCTCTTGAGTACTATCTTCTCTCAGCACGTCGTAGGTGTTGTGAAGCTTGAGAAGGGGTGCAGAAGCGAGGCCATAGGTAGGGTTTGCAATTTTTGCCTCGATGGTACATTTTAGCGCTCTATTTTCCTCTTCCAAGCATCTCAAACTGTTTATCATGTTCTTAGTCTCGTCTTTGAGAATCTCGCATACTTCACATGGGTGCTGGAGTCTCTTTATTTCTTCCTCTAGCGATATTATTTTAGCTAATGCCTCTCTCAAGTCTTCTTTATGATTATGAGGGCTATGGTGCCGGACCGAGGCGTTCACTGACAAAGACTGAGTGGGAAGAAATATTTTGTCGGTATATTCGAGAAGTCGCAGGTCAGATTCTACAGAGTGGTTGAGGACGACCTGTTTCTCCGAGCGCAGCTTCTCCACTTCTATCTTCAGCGCGGAATTCTCCCTCAAAATGTCCTGGAAAGAAGTATTTGGAGTATTTGTGCTGGTGGAATCAATGAGAGTCACCGGAGTCGCCACGATCATAGGTGTCACGGGTGTCATAGGCGTTGCGGTGGTCACGGGCGTCGCGGTGGTCACGGGCGTCACGGTGGTCACGGGCGTCGTGGTTGTCACGGGCGTCGTAGTTGACGCGGTTGTCACGGGCGTCGTGGTGGTCACGGGCGTCGTGGTTGTCACGGGCGTCGTGGTTGTCACGGGCGTCGTGGTTGACGCGGTTGTCACGGGCGTCGTGGTGGTCACGGGCGTCGTGGTGGTCACGGGCGTCGTGGTTGTCACGGGCGTCGTGGTTGTCACGGGCGTCGTGGTTGTCACGGGCGTCGTGGTGGTCACGGGCGTCGTGGTGGTCACGGGCGTCGTGGTTGTCACGGGCGTCGTGGTTGTCACGGGCGTCGTGGTTGTCACGGGCGTCGTGGTTGACGCGGTTGTCACGGGCGTCGTGGTGGTCACGGGCGTCGTGGTTGTCACGGGCGTCGTGGTTGACGCGGTTGTCACGGGCGTCGTGGTGGTCACGGGCGTCGTGGTTGTCACGGGCGTCGTGGTTGACGCGGTTGTCACGGGCGTCGTGGTGGTCACGGGCGTCGTGGTTGTCACGGGCGTCACGGTGGTCACGGGCGTCGTGGTTGTCACGGGCGTCGCGGTTGTCACGGGCGTCGCGGTAGCCGTGGGAGTGTCAATAGTCTTGGACATAGCAGATGACCGATCATTTCTAGGTGGAGTCGGTGTCAAGGCTCGTAGTGTCACAGGATGAACCCCAGTATGACTATCATTGGAGAAGAAGATACCTGTCTTCTCTTTGTTAGTCTTGATATTAGCTTTGCACACTTTTCCTAGACACCTCCAGATAATGTCACCACTTTTTAAGGAGTAGCCTTCACGGTATTTGTGGTTTTTAAATAATATTATATATCTCCCATTTTTTACTTCTTCCAGTACAAAAGACATTTCCTGAAATTTAATAAGTGGCTACCAATATATAAGAGTAACCAACCGGAACAGAAGCAAATTGTGATTGTGTGTGCTGCTGAGGCAGCGAAGTCAAAATATGGTCCTAAAGTTACCAACTCTAATTTCTGGTTTGAGAAAGTGCCTGCGAATTGTTAACTGTAATCCGCAGCGCAAATATGTAATGCGTGAAGTGGCTCCACCCACGCGGCGCTGGTCCCTGGTAGTAGCTTGGGAGCGGATCAGAGAGCGTGGGAATGTCTCTTCGGCGGGGAAAATCAGAGTTATTGTTATTTATAAAGGCGCCGACCGTAGAGATGAGAGTGAATATGAGGGGCGAATGAGTGCTAGAGTGTAGATAAACGAGAGTAGTCATTGTTACTAACTAAGCTCGACAGCTCCTTAGAAAGGTCCATTTGTTAATATCCCAATGTCCAGGTCTAATAAGAGATTATGAGGAATCCGAACCACGTAGTATTGGTATGATTTTCAGGTAACTGATAAGCCAGATACTCAGTGCTCTTCCCTACACAAGATCCGGTCGGACCCTGACTTCCAACCAACATTGACACTCCAAACCCCATCGATGGCAACTGATTAGCGGACACCGTATAAGTATTATGAGGACTGAGTATATTTTTAAATTAAGGCTTTCGAAATCAAGAATTAATTGTACTGGAGTTTTAAGTCCTTTGTTAAACTTGAATTACAATATTTAGTAATAAGAGCTTAAAGATTGGTAATAATAATAATTTTTAATCGTAATAAACGCTAAATCCTTGTTAAAAGTAAGGTTATATATTAAAAATTGTGTGAAATTGAGAAATAAGTCATCTCTAAACAAAAATTCATCATTATTTACTTTAAATTGAAAATAACAAGCTAGGTACATTAATATTGTATCATGAATAATTAAGCCCAATTCACAATATCACTGTTTTTTAAAAGAATTTTTTTCAATGTTCTTGTGAATATAATACCAATAAATAATACCATCTCAAACACTTCATTTTTTTTCAAACAAAAACTTTGTTAGTTTTGAAGAGTCTGTGCAATCTCTTCACAGTAAACGTAGATATCTATTAAAAATATCTTATAGTAAAAATACTATAAACTAATATATATGTAAGGAAATATTGGATAGCGAGTGGATTTGTACAGCCTTCAAGGATAAGTACTTAAGATATCGGATTAGAAATAGTGATATAAGGATTGTGTAAGGAAGAAACATTTAAGAATATGTGTGGAAAAACCAAGACCAATATAGCATGGAAATGTAGAGAAATGATGAGTGTGGAAAACGAAGGGATTTATATTGTTATATTGAATTCTGAGAGGAGATGGTATATGGAAGACATGGTAGGAAGATGATGTATAGAGGAAAGGAATGATGTTGGATTAAGGAAGATTTAGAAAGAAAGGCGTATTTGAAAGACTTATTGGTGAACCAGACGTAAGATTGAAAGCTGGACCGGGGCAGGATATGTATAATATTAGGATATGTGGGGTATTAAATATTATTGCCCACATATATTTAACTAGGCAATAATAAACTACTAGATTAGAAAGGATAGGTGTAAAATGATTGGGGATTTGAAATATGTCAACCACACCTATGTCTGATTTTGTGGCTATTCAACAAGTTCAACTTCAGTTCTTACATCAAACGTGCATGTCGATTCACAGATGTTCATAAATCCCCATAATGGTAACCATTTAGTTAATCTAATTTATCTGAAAATGTCTTATTATTCATCTCCTTATTATAATCTTAAAATGCATCATGCAAATTTATTTGATTTTTGCTTGGAAAATCACAAAGTATATGAATCTTCAGCAATTTCACTACCATAAGAGAACATGCATTGAAAGTCACTATAGCTGCAACTCACAAGTATAAACAAAGACAATTATATTTGCCTGATGTTGTAAACCATTTTTTAAGATAAGTTAATTTATTGTATGCAAATTCATGTAGGGTAAAACAAAACCACTAAATGAATTATTTCGTTAAGTGAAAACAAAAAAACAGCTGGTAAAACACTTCTGACATTCAAAACGAGCAAAAGAGTGATTTAAAAACACAACCTTATTGCCTAGTGAAAAAAGGGATCTCATTTCAAAAATAATCAAGGCACAAAGTAAGTGAAATTCGTCAAAGTAAGACTTGTTTGAGTGTACTTGGCTTTCCCCGATTCCTCTCATTCGCGTATAAAGGTAACGTACTTAATTTTATTTAATCACAAGTACAAAATCGAGCCCCAAAATTAAGTACACGTGTAATTGATAAGAGTACTTAGGAAATGAGAGTGCATATGTGACTTGTAGATTTATTGAGACAATGGGTGCTTCAGAACAAATGAAAGTCTATAATTATAATTCTACGACAGAACATTGTACATCTATAATTTATAATTCTTATATGTGTAAAGTGTATTGTTATCGCAAGATAACGACGTCAAGAAACATCGAGCGTGCTGTTTCTTGGAGGGGTGACCAGTGAGGTATCTCGTCCTTGCACGCAGCCCGCCTGCCCAATCACTGGTGGTGGTTCGGAATTATTCATCTTTAAAAGGTGTTCGTCCGGGCGCCCAGTTTAGCACTCTAAGGAAATTTGTTCTAGATTTTATCACAACTGCCACTAGGAGTTGGAAAGATCCTGACTCACTAACGAACTAGCAAATGTTATTTTTTATTCAAAAACTTTTTAAAAAAAATAATTTTCGATCGAACACTCTTAAGCTGTTGGCTTAAAGTTCAGTGTTAGTGAGAGCTTCTTAGCCTTACCCTCTCCTGGTGAAACAAGGCATCCTTTTTTAGTCCTACCCATACTAGCTAATCCTTAATGTTTGTCAAATAGACGTGAAAAGACACTAGATGGTACAGAATATATTGTAGTCTTATTCTACACCAACGCTAAGAGTAGCAGTGACTTGAAGATGAGCCGAGTGGTCAAGACATATTGAAGCACTCAATCAATGCCTGAGCCAGCTGTGTCCTTCATTGTTTAGCTACAAGAGATATGACTGCAACATATTGAAAGTGGGTCTTTACAGAGAAAACATGTTATCAAATATTGAATCAAGGTAAAACGTTAAGAGTAAACATATATTGTGTGCAACACACAAATAACACAAATAACTGCATAATTAATACACGTTTAAATAATTATTTTTAAAGGATTTTTTTGTATTTTGGTGTTAAATATAATTTGTATTTCAGGTGGAAAGTTCCTTGATTATTTTATGAGGAAATGTGTTAATTTTCAAATATATCTTTACAAATAAGTAATATAAAGAACGGTCGTCTGTATATCTTAGTTAATTTATGTATAGACTTTTCTAAAAAACTTTCCTCTTAAGTAGAAGTTATTTTTCATTTATTACGAGGCTTATTGCAATCATTATCACCGTGATAAAGACATGTTTTCGTATAACTTTAAAGCCTACTTTGCTATAAGATGTAAACTAATATATTTTAAGTATTTTAATATTTCCATAATCTTTTCAAATCTACATTTGAAAATTTTCATTTAATAGTTTCAGGTTTAGTTACGTTATTTTAAAAATGTTCAAATAACAAATAAAAATGTCCTCAAGATACCTTCCTAATCAATGCTTTATTTACAAAATCAACTAAAAACTTTGGTTATTCATATTAAAAATTCAAAAATATTAATTTCATATTATTATTACTTATATATTAATAATCTTAATTTTCCTGTGCCATCAAATACTCCACTCAATGAGAAAAAAACAAAGAAGAGAGAGGGGGAATAAAGAGGGAAAACTATCAGTTTTAAATTTTCAAACTTACAATTAATAATCAGTTGAATGTTGCGGTGTATCTATTGCTAAATGCACTTCTCAATAAACATTATAATTGTTTGGAATTGTTTATTCAATTTGCTGATAGTTAAAATATTATTTGAATACTTGGGTAGAAGATGATGACAGAAGGAAGTTATAATTTATTGTTATTTTACTGAATTTGGTTCTATTAAAATTTTCATAGATCTATCAACCCTGTTTCATGGCAAAACCTACACTCCCTTATCTACAGTTCAACCTTCTTCCATCAATCACCCCGAACACAATCAATCTTCCATCAATCACATCCACAAGTACCACGAAATAAATTACACTAGGCCTATACAGATGATCAGTGACTCAATAATAATACACGTGTATAACCAAACACCACTACCAAACTAAGAATTAAAAGAACAAACTGAAAATAGAATTATAGTATGAGACAAAAAAAAAACACGTAAATATATTATTTTGTTAGGTGTGCACATTGATCAAAGATAGATGTAGTTGAAGAAATAAAAGAAATTACATCATATTGTGAAGGGAAATTTTTAAAGCCAACTACACGAGGAGAAGCAAAATTATCTACTTAGAAAATTACCTACTGAATGCGCTAGCGCAAGAGAGATGAACTCAGTGGAATTTATTTAGAGAACTACTCTTCTCCAATGTGTCATTCCATTTAAATATTTTCATGGAAATCACAATGACGGTAGGCCACATGCTGCAGTACAATAGCAAACCCCGCCCACTACGTGATTAATATCAGGTTGATTTGATTAACAATAACGAACCAAGCTTAGAACGATTAAATTAAATAACTATTTATTATTCTAATAACAATTAATAATAATACTGTGAGTAATAATGTAAAAAATTAATAGGAAACAGAAACACCTGTATATATATATATATATATATATATATATATATATATATATATATATATATAAGGAAGTACAAGTACTTTGCAAGCTTTTGGAGAATTAAATATTTTAAAAAAATAAATTTAACTGAATCTATAACATTTCTATAACATTTAACATTTTTCTTACTTGATCAAAATATCAACAGTTTAGGAATTATTTTTACGTTTTCAAGAACTAAAACCTTACTCAAATATTCATCTAATGTACTGTATTTGTATTTTCTTTCGTGAATTCATATAGAAGAGGGAGTGGCCGAGCAGTCTAAGGCGTCAGGACTTTAGGGGCTAGAGACAGCCCTTGAATCATGGCTTGACTGAAAGTTGTTATCAGTAATACTCACCTTTTATCGGACTGGCTCGCCCCCTTACTCTGTCTGAATAAGTCCCCTCGCAGACTAAAATTCTATGGGAATGGACGAATGAGGTAGAGTATTTATATATATATATATATATATATATATATATATATATATATATATATATAAACAAATACCCTGCTTAAAAATACAGAACTTTATTGATATCCAACTTTCCAAGTATTCATGAAAGAGTCCAGGTTGACCGTTCATTGATATGCAAAGCTGGTATCCAAGCATTTAGAGAATTTGTTCACCCTTTCAACCAGAAATAAACCTGCTCTCCATTTTATATCCGCAAGAATTATCTATACGGTTGGAAATCTCTATCTCCAAGTTATCTTTAATTCCCTTTATATATTCTTAATCCAATTCCAAAACTATTCTTATTTTCACCTATGTATGAATACAATATTTTACAAGCTGTTCATCCCACATATGAATGGTTTCTAGTAGTCAAGAGCTGTGTCTGAAATTAGTTATGGCCTTTTCTTAAAATAGTAAATAATGTATACCAGTTCCAGTGTTATATTTCTAATATATTCCACTCGAATTTTTAAAGGTATTAAAGATATTTTATAGCCTACTTTGACTGTCAGTACAACGTACTAAGTCCGAAAATAGTAGATAAATTTATAGACTAAGTAAAGTTATTTCAAAGGTGGAATGCAAACAAAATAATTTTATAATAGGTGCCCTTTATAATTTTTTTGTTATTTTTTTTTTTTATTTTCATTTAACTAACAACAAATGATAATTTCAAAGTTCAACCAATTTCCAATAAATTTAAGTTATTTACATTATTTTTTTATTAAGTGGAACAAAAGACTAAATAATAGGACCTAACCTCGTCACATTTATAAACATTTAGGTTAATAGGAGAGGAATCTTTAACCCTATACTCACTCTTTGTAAAAATGTTCCTGTAATAAAGACATTATTAGTATTATCATTTTTATTAATTAAGACAGTTTTCATTTAATTTTAATTATTTAAGTAAAAAGATCAAATAAATATAGTAATCCACTAACTTGGTATCAAGGTTTGTTACAACCTATTGTTCTAAGATTGTAAATCACAAAATGATTTTAAATTGAATGCTACGAATAGGAATTTAAGTAAAAAGTGCTCTCACAACAGAAAATTGATTCAATAAAATACTGGCTCAAGTCTCCCGTTAACATTTCAAGCTACGCTTCAGTCAAGTGTGAATATTTAACAATGCAGACTTTTCTATAGTTCAAACCTGTCCAATTATTATTCGCTACACATTATTCGCCCTTTTCCTGTACCTTCGTATTACACCTTTAAATTGTAATACCAATAAGCATTGAATTACAAAGTTTGTAGTTTTCAGTATAAAAATGGGCTTGTCTCTATTACCAAAGAAATCTCGCTAACCACTTTTAGTACAATGACTGGAAATGTTGGGTATTTAAGTATTAAATACATTAGATAAATCTTTAAAAAAAAAATTATTTAATACCGTAGATTTATGTTCTGTTGAATAGTAACACAATTGTGGGATTTGAGGAATTGTTTTAGAGTGGTCTAAAAGTTATCTTTTCAACAGAATTCGATGTGTTAAAATTAAAAATGAGTTTAGTGATAGAGGAAAAATTAAATTTGGAGTACCGCAAGGATCGGTGTTAGGGCAATATTGTTTATTATTTGCATAAACGACTTGTGCAATTGTAGTTTTAAAGGTAAAGTGCTTTAGAGATGACACTGCTTTTTGTTATCCTGCTGAGTCCTGGGAGGAAGTTCATCAATACATGAGTGGAGATATTATGTCATTGCGATGGTGGTTTGTAAATAATAAATTGTTCTCAAGTCAAGAGAAAACTGCTTATATAAATTTCAACCTAAGAGGGCATATTTTCTTTAATAAACCCATACTGTATAAATGTATTGATTGTTTTTGTACGATGAGTTATTGTAGGGATCAATGTGTTATCATAAATTGTAAGGATGCAATTAAATACCTAAGGATTAAACTTGACAGGGAATTGAACTGGAAGACACACATCAGTATAATGAACGAGTAGATTAATTCTGTTTTGAGAATTTTATTTTTAGTAAGGCTCTTGCACCAGTCTCTGTGTTGAGATCAGTTTGCTTTTCGTTAGTATATTCTAGACTTGCATATTGAATCTTATGTTGGGGGGGGGACATATTTAAGTAATGCCAAAGTCATTATTACAAAACAAAAACGTATAGTAAGAACCATTTTGAACAAACTTATGCTTGAACCATCTTGGCCACTTTTCAGGGAGTTGACAATTTTACCATTGAGGTATATTTATGTCTATAAAATTCTGAGGGTGTTTTATGAAAAAAATTGGAAATACTCAAAGTAATGAAATGGACTATAAAATTAAACTAAGGTCAAAAAGTAATCTCCTTGTTCCGAGACAAACAGTTACGAACTTCATGAAAACTATTGAATATCTTGGGCCAACAATTTTTAATCGTTTTCTAACTATTACATTTTAAAATTAAAAAAAAGGAAGCATTTAAATGAGTAATTGATTGATTAATGAGGCTTTAGATGTTTAGGTGTATATAGGAAAATTGTATGTATTGATAATGTATAGTTATTTAGCTTTGTTTATTTATGTAAATGTATGTATTATGTCCATTGTAACAGTGAAATACTTACGTTTTTTCGTTTTAAAATGTTAAGAGCATATTTGGGAGGAAAGAGGAATACTTTTTAGTTTACTAATATTAGTTTAATGTTTTATTTGTATTGTTGCTAAATAAAGAGTTTTGTATAGGTACACACAGTTACATTTTTTTCTATTAAAGGCTATTAGTATAACATTGATATTATATTTTAGAGCCTAGTATAGTATTTTATTTTTCTCAATAGACTGCCAATAAATGTATGTAAAACGGAGCCTCTATCCAGGATTTGCCTGAGAGGAGGTACATTTATTATTTATTTATTAAAAAATGCTAAATTATATTAAACACTATCTGGGATCAGCTTGACAGGTGATCTCGGTGTTATATGATTTCATATGTAATTTTGTTTTAGTTATAGTGTTTATTATATAGTTAGCTTTGTAGTGTATGTAATATGTAATTGTATTGTATGCCACTACAGTAAATGTATATGGAGACTGTAATAAATTATATCATTTTATATTGAAACAAATAAATGAATAATATTATTATATAACTGACTATAAATATAAAATTTTCTTTTGTATGGACAAAGATCGTTTATTTATTCATACAATTTGCATTGCTACAAAACAGATACAAATATCCAATTATATTGTAGCATTATTCCTAATGTACTAAATATGCTAGACAATAAGCAAACATTATAAATAAACATTTAACAACTGATAACAGCAAATCAAATGGTTTTATATACATATATATATAAAATAACAAATATAATGAGCAACGTGCAAATAAAAAATATTTAAAATACTTTAACATTCCTCAAAGTATAAGTTATTTTCACTACCTCGTAAAAATAATGGAGAGTATTTTATTCATAACATCAATTAGAACAATCTAACAATATACAAGACAATAGGAACGATTTAACAAGCATTGAAAACATAACAATAACAAAGTGAACTAACGTTAAACCCTTAAACTATCCTAAGACATTAATATTTGGTGAATTTTGTACATATTCGTAAAACCGTATTTTTAGTTACGTTATTGCAAAATGTTTCATTGCAATATTATCGTTCCATCAACCTACATATTTTTTAATTCAATATTTTATGCTACTACATTAAGTATGTGTTGACTTTTTAAATCGTTCCAAACTGTTCTCATCCTTATTTATAGATACGTTTATGAATAATGGATGCTATTGTTAAAGGGTTTATTAAGATTAATTAGGAAGAGTAGGGAAATGTTGAAAGGAAATCCCTTGTCTCCAGGGTAAAGATAAGGGTCAATATGAATAATTAAACATCATTTAAGGCTAAGTCCCGAGGCTCCCCAAGGGCGCGAGCTGATGTTTGGGTTTCAGAGAGCCTTGTGAAAACAGATGGGGAAAAATTATACAGCAAGGGCTCTAGGTGAAAATAAGATTTTCATAGAATTTTGAAAATAAGGTAAAATAGTTTATTTTTAAATTTATTCATTTTGTTTTATTAGCCTCCAGAACTGTTATATTATAGAAATAATACTGGTTAAATTACCTTTTTTCCTGTCAACAGTTCTTCAAACATAATCTGCTATGTACATTTCGAATCATAGAGCTTCATCATCAGGCTTTCCAAAAACGTCACTATTTACATTACACTAAAAACATTAAATTAAAAACATTACACTAAAACATTTTTAATGTTTTTAATGTTTTTAGTGTAATGTAAATAGTGACGTTTTTGGAAAGCCTGATGATGAAGCTCTATGCTTCGAAATGTACATAGCAGATTATATTTGAAGAACTGTTGACAGGAAAAAAGGTAATTTAACCAGTATTATTTCTATTATTTTTAAAAGCTAAGTAAAATACTATAAATCGTACATATTTTTTCCTCCTAAACACTAATATGATGTAGAATCATTCGTACAATGATTAATAACTGACATATTTAAAATAAATGGTTCCAAATAGTTGGCACAAACTTTCCCCCATATCAAACACTAAAAAATCAAAACTGTTAAAATTACCAGTTTGATTCCCAAATATGTTTATACCATAACTCAAAAACTAGTCAAGTTAGAGACATGTGGTTTTTACTAAAATATTTTAAATTGTACTTTACATATTTTCTTAAAATCGTATCAAAATCATTAGAGCCGTTTATTTTCCCATAGAAATAAAAAAAAACAAAAATTTCAAAAAATTAAAAAAAATGGTATGGAGATATTGGCTAAATTCACCTACATACCAAATTTTATAAAAATTGATTCATCCGTTTAGTCTCCAGCGAACTGCACATACATAAAGACAGACACACTTACGGACAGACACGAAGATTTTTTTTCGAAAATAACACTTTTTGGGTTCAGGGGGACCGTAAAATGGATTTTTAGGCCAACTTGTAAAAAACACTTTTTTTATTATCACAATACTTTCTCTATGCTAACGCGTATGGCCGAAAGTAAGATGAGGTTACCAAGGGCTTGTATAACATTGTTGACGATTTTCTACTATTGACCCTAATTCTAACCTTGATCCGACTAATTGACTCTAAAGTAATTTAATGTTCACTAATATGTGCCTAATACAAGGAATATTCCTTGAAAAGTTACTAGACATATGAATAAACTGATAGTAGACAAGCTTATTTACAAATTGAGGTAATATTGTGATTGAAAGTAAACGTCTTCTTAACTGAACGACCGTACCGTCTCATTTATTAACTGAGGACAGATTTATTCTCATCATATCCATTCGTAAATTAAACAACAAATCACTTATTTACATTACATTTCAGATGATGACAACTCAATAATAAAAGACGGTCTATATCCTAAAGTATTTTGAGGCAGTCCGAAGCATTGTTGACAGACATGAAAAATGTTGTGGTGACTTATAAATAAATTTATAACTTTAAAAAGTATATATATCAGATACCGTACGTCAGAACTGCTAGAAACTAATTTGTTTCTTTGTTAACAAGATGGCTCATAAAATAACATGTTGCTCTTAATAACTTAACTTTGTTTGATTAATTACCATTCTAAAACATTATCGTACGTAAATTTTAATTGATTCGTAATTATAAATCAATATCTGCAATCATTTTACATAAGTTTTTACATACTTAAAAATATAAATGAAGTTTATGTTATTTCCATTTAACATGATGGTAACAAACTGACCATCCTCAAATTATTAACTTAATCATACCTAAACTGTAGTAATTGAATTGTTAAAGAATTCTGAATTGGTGTTAAGTTGTCAAAGGCAACAAATTAAAGACTGCCGGAGAGATGAAAGGCCCTGGTACTTGGAGCCTATTCAACAGGTATTGTTGTTTGGAGGTGATCAAAGATATAGTTAACAATAAGTGGCCAGCACAGACACTTTTGTTAGCTACGGTTCCAATCTTATCGCCACTCTTGACAAGTGACATTAGGTAAAATTAAGAGTTTTTTTAATAAGGACAAGTTTTTAGCTATGATATAAAAAACATACCTAAAAGAGATTTATTCATACAACATTTTACTTAATGTACTATTTTTAAATCTCTTTTCGACTATAATTAATTTAAAAGAATTTATGCCATAGCTCTTATAATAAACATCTATTTTATAAATAATTTTTAAAATAATACTTGGAAAGAACATAAAAATATAATTGTTTTTAATGTTTTTTTTTACCTTTATTATTTCCTAAGTACTATAACGTAGTGAATAAATCTAAATCAAGTATTTAAGTATCAAACCGTGTGTCAAAGATATACAAGTGTATTTAAGTATCAAACCGTGTGTCAAAGATATACAAGTGTATTTAAGTATCAAACCATGTGTCAAAGATATACAAGTGTATTTAAGTATCAAACCATGTGTCAAAGATATACAAGTGTATTTAAGTATCAAACCATGTGTCAAAGATATACAAGTGTATTTAAGTATCAAACCGTGTGTCAAAGATATACAAGTGTATTTAAGTATCAAACCGTGTGTCAAAGATATACAAGTGTATTTAAGTATCAAACCATGTGTCAAAGATATACAAGTGTATTTAAGTATCAAACCATGTGTCAAAGATATACAAGTGTATTTAAGTATCAAACCATGTGTCAAAGATATACAAGTGTATTGAAGTATCAAACCATGTGTCAAAGATATACAAGTGTATTTAAGTATCAAACCGTGTGTCAAAGATATACAAGTGTATTTAAGTATCAAACCATGTGTCAAAGATATACAAGTGTATTTAAGTATCAAACCATGTGTCAAAGATATACAAGTGTATTTAAGTATCAAAACGTGTGTCAAAGATATACAAGTGTATTTAAGTATCAAACCATGTGTCAAAGATATACAAGTGTATTTAAGTATCAAACCATGTGTCAAAGATATACAAGTGTATTTAAGTATCAAACCATGTGTCAAAGATATACAAGTGTATTTAAGTATCAAACCATGTGTCAAAGATATACAAGTGTATTTAAGTATCAAACCATGTGTCAAAGATATACAAGTGTATTTAAGTATCAAAACGTGTGTCAAAGATATACAAGTGTATTTAAGTATCAAACCATGTGTCAAATATATACAAGTGTATTTAAGTATCAAAACGTGTGTCAAAGATATACAAGTGTATTTAAGTATCAAACCATGTGTCAAAGATATACAAGTGTATTTAAGTATCAAAATGTGTGTCAAAGATATACAAGTGTATTTAAGTATCAAACCATGTGTCAAAGATATACAAGTGTATTTAAGTATCAAACCATGTGTCAAAGATATACAAGTGTATTTAAGTATCAAACCGTGTGTCAAATATATACAAGTGTATTTAAGTATCAAAACGTGTGTCAAAGATATACAAGTGTATTTTAGTATCAAACCATGTGTCAAAGATATACAAGTGTATTTAAGTATCAAAACGTGTGTCAAAGATATACAAGTGTATTTAAGTATCAAACCATGTGTGAAAGATATAGAAGTGTATTTAAGTATCAAAACGTGTGTCAAAGATATACAAGTGTATTTAAGTATCAAACCATGTGTCAAAGATATACAAGTGTATTTAAGTAACAAACCATGTGTCAAAGATATACAAGTGTATTTAAGTATCAAACCATGTGTCAAAGATATACAAGTGTATTTAAGTATCAAAACGTGTGTCAAAGATATACAAGTGTATTTAAGTATCAAACCATGTGTCAAAGATATACAAGTGTATTTAAGTATCAAACCGTGTGTCAAAGATATACAAGTGTATTTAAGTATCAAACCGTGTGTCAAAGATATACAAGTGTATTTAAGTATCAAACCGTGTGTCAAAGATATACAAGTGTATTTAAGTATCAAACCGTGTGTCAAAGATATACAAGTGTATTTAAGTATCAAACCGTGTGTCAAAGATATACAAGTGTATTTAAGTATCAAACCATGTGTCAAAGATATACAAGTGTATTTAAGTATCAAAACATGTGTCAAAGATATACAAGTGTATTTAAGTATCAAACCATGTGTCAAAGATATACAAGTGTATTTAAGTATCAAACCATGTGTCAAAGATATACAAGTGTATTTAAGTATCAAACCATGTGTCAAAGATATACAAGTGTATTTAAGTATCAAACCATGTGTCAAAGATATACAAGTTTATTTAAGTATCAAAACGTGTGTCAAAGATATACAAGTGTATTTAAGTATCAAACCATGTGTCAAAGATATACAAGTGTATTTAAGTATCAAAACGTGTGTCAAAGTTATACAAGTGTATTTAAGTATCAAACCATGTGTCAAAGATATACAAGTGTATTTAAGTATCAAAACGTGTGTCAAAGATATACAAGTGTATTTAAGTATCAAACCATGTGTCAAAGATATACAAGTGTATTTAAGTATCAAACCATGTGTCAAAGATATACAAGTGTATTTAAGTATCAAACCATGTGTCAAAGATATACAAGTGTATTTAAGTATCAAAACGTGTGTCAAAGATATACTAGTGTATTTAAGTATCAAACCATGTGTCAAAGATATACAAGTGTATTTAAGTATCAAAACGTGTGTCAAAGATATACAAGTGTATTTAAGTATCAAACCATGTGTCAAAGATATACAAGTGTATTTAAGTATCAAAACGTGTGTCAAAGATATACAAGTGTATTTAAGTATCAAACCATGTGTCAAAGATATACAAGTGTATTTAAGTATCAAAATGTGTGTCAAAGATATACAAGTGTATTTAAGTATCAAACCATGTGTCAAAGATATACAAGTGTATTTAAGTATCAAACCATGTGTCAAAGATATACAAGTGTATTTAAGTATCAAACCGTGTGTCAAATATATACAAGTGTATTTAAGTATCAAAACGTGTGTCAAAGATATACAAGTGTATTTTAGTATCAAACCATGTGTCAAAGATATACAAGTGTATTTAAGTATCAAAACGTGTGTCAAAGATATACAAGTGTATTTAAGTATCAAACCATGTGTGAAAGATATAGAAGTGTATTTAAGTATCAAAACGTGTGTCAAAGATATACAAGTGTATTTAAGTATCAAACCATGTGTCAAAGATATACAAGTGTATTTAAGTAACAAACCATGTGTCAAAGATATACAAGTGTATTTAAGTATCAAACCATGTGTCAAAGATATACAAGTGTATTTAAGTATCAAAACGTGTGTCAAAGATATACAAGTGTATTTAAGTATCAAACCATGTGTCAAAGATATACAAGTGTATTTAAGTATCAAACCGTGTGTCAAAGATATACAAGTGTATTTAAGTATCAAACCGTGTGTCAAAGATATACAAGTGTATTTAAGTATCAAACCGTGTGTCAAAGATATACAAGTGTATTTAAGTATCAAACCGTGTGTCAAAGATATACAAGTGTATTTAAGTATCAAACCGTGTGTCAAAGATATACAAGTGTATTTAAGTATCAAACCATGTGTCAAAGATATACAAGTGTATTTAAGTATCAAAACATGTGTCAAAGATATACAAGGGTATTTAAGTATCAAACCATGTGTCAAAGATATACAAGTGTATTTAAGTATCAAACCATGTGTCAAAGATATACAAGTGTATTTAAGTATCAAACCATGTGTCAAAGATATACAAGTGTATTTAAGTATCAAACCATGTGTCAAAGATATACAAGTTTATTTAAGTATCAAAACGTGTGTCAAAGATATACAAGTGTATTTAAGTATCAAACCATGTGTCAAAGATATACAAGTGTATTTAAGTATCAAAACGTGTGTCAAAGTTATACAAGTGTATTTAAGTATCAAACCATGTGTCAAAGATATACAAGTGTATTTAAGTATCAAAACGTGTGTCAAAGATATACAAGTGTATTTAAGTATCAAACCATGTGTCAAAGATATACAAGTGTATTTAAGTATCAAACCATGTGTCAAAGATATACAAGTGTATTTAAGTATCAAACCATGTGTCAAAGATATACAAGTGTATTTAAGTATCAAAACGTGTGTCAAAGATATACAAGTGTATTTAAGTATCAAACCATGTGTCAAAGATATACAAGTGTATTTAAGTATCAAAACGTGTGTCAAAGATATACAAGTGTATTTAAGTATCAAACCATGTGTCAAAGATATACAAGTGTATTTAAGTATCAAAACGTGTGTCAAAGATATACAAGTGTATTTAAGTATCAAACCATGTGTCAAAGATATACAAGTGTATTTAAGTATCAAACCATGTGTCAAAGATATACAAGTGTATTTAAGTATCAAACCATGTGTCAAAGATATACAAGTGTATTTAAGTATCAAACCATGTGTCAAAGATATACAATTGTATTTAAGTATCAAACCGTGTGTCAAAGATATACAAGTGTATTTAAGTATCAAACCGTGTGTCAAAGATATACAAGTGTATTTAAGTATCAAACCGTGTGTCAAAGATATACAAGTGTATTTAAGTATCAAACCGTGTGTCAAAGATATACAAGTGTATTTAAGTATCAAACCATGTGTCAAAGATATAGAAGTGTATTTAAGTATCAAACCGTGTGTCAAAGATATAGAAGTGTATTTAAGTATCAAACCATGTGTCAAAGATATACAAGTGTATATTTTCCAAATCAGTGGGATGGATAACCATCCCTGAGGTGATTTTCGATCACTATCCAGATAATAATTGTCAAATCACTGGGATATACCACCCTCCCAGGCATGATTTCCAATCAATACAATGAATTTCCATCCCAGTAATTATTTCCAAATCGATGGGATATTGCACCCTCCCAGTGATGATTTCCATATCAATAGAATATAACACCCTTCCAGTAATGATTTCCAATCAATACGATGGATTTCCAACCGAGTAATATTTTCCAAAACAATGGGATGTAGCACCATCCCAGTAAAGATTTCTAATTAATATGATGGATTTCCAACTCAGTGATGATTTTCAAATCAATGGGATATATAACCTTCCTAGTGATTATTTCCATATCAATAGAACATAACACCCACCCAGTAATGATTTCTAATCAATATGATGGCTTCCCAACCAATTGATGTTTTCCAAACCATGAGATATAGCACCATCCCAGTAAAGATTTCTAATCAATACGATGAATCACCATCCAGTTGATGATTTCCAAATCAATAAGATATATCACGCTCCCAGTAATGATTTCGAATCAATAGGATAGATCAATGGGGTAGGTCTATTAAAAAAGGTTCGTCTTATTTACCAGGCAAACTAAGAGCTAAGTAGCCCTCTATAACCCTTAACCTAGTATTAATATTATTATTGTCTATTATTGTACCGTATAAATGCAAGTCACTAGTCACTTACAGAACTTGGTTAAATTAAAAATTAAAATAGCTCACATAAATTTAACTACTTTATAATGTAACACCTTTTAAACAATAAAATAAGTTAAGATTATTTTACTCCACTTAATATTATTTCTGTTTCTTATAAAAAATTTAAAATTGATATACTTAATTAGTAATCTGCAATAACGGAATTCAATTTTTCATAAAATATATAACAGTATTTAGCACAGAAAATCCTCTGTAATATGTTGGAGCCATATTTCCTGCCAACGCACACAATGACTGCCACAGGTGGCTCTGGCACTGACTGACTACACCAATATGTCGTAGACAAACAGAAAATGGTACAAACACAAGTTACACATACTCCGTATACTAGTGCTGACTGACAATTTCAATATGTCCTAGACCAACAGAAAATGGAACATACACAAGTTACAAATACTCCGTATACTAGTACTGACTGACAACTTCAATATGTCCTAGACCAACAGAAAATGTAACATACAAAAGTTACAAATACTCCGTATACTAGTACTGACTGACAACTTCAATATGTCCTAGACCAACAGAAAATGTAACATACAAAAGTTACAAATACTCCGTATACTAGTACTAACTGACAACTTCAATGTGTCCTAGACCAACAGAAAATGGAACATACACAAGTTACAAATAATCCGTATACTAGTACTGACTGACAACTTCAATATGTCCTAGACCAACAGAAAATGGAACATACACAAGTTACAAATACTCCGTATACTAGTACTGACTGACAACTTCAATATGTCGCAGACAGACAGAAAATAGTGCATCCATAAGTTACACATACTCCGTGTACTAGTACTGACTAACAACTTATATATGTTGTAGACCAACAGAAAATGGTGCTTCCATAGGTTACATATACTCCGTGTACTAGCACTAACTGACAACTTCAATGTGTCGTAGACCAACAGAAAATGGTGCATCCACAAGTTACACATACTCCGTGTACTAGCACTAACTGACAACTGCAATGTGTCGTAGACCAACAGAAAATGGCGCATCAACAAATTACACATACTACGTGTACTAGCACTAACCGACTACTTCAATGTGTCGTAGACGAACAGAAAATGGAGCATCAACAAATTACACATAGTCGTGTACTAGCACTAACTGACTACTTCAATGTGTCGTAGACCAACAGAAAATGGTGCATCAACAAATTACACATACTACGTGTACTAGCACTAACCGACTACTTCAATGTGTCGTAGACCAACAGAAAATTTGGCATCAACAAATTACACATACTCCGTGTACTAGCACTAACTGACAACTTCAATGTGTCGTAGACCAACAGAAAATGGTGCAACCACAAGTTACACATACTCCGTGTACTAGCACTAACTGACAACTTCAATGTGTCGTAGACTAACAGAAAATGGTGCATCCACAAGTTACACATACTCCGTGTACTAGCACTAACTGACAACTTCAATGTGTCGTAGACTAACAGAAAATGGTGCATCAACAAATTACACATACTCCGTGTACTAGCACTAACTGACTACTTCAATGTGTCGTAGACGAACAGAAAATGGTGCATCAACAAATTACACATAGTCCGTGTACTAGCACTAACTGACAACTTCAATGTGTCGTAGACCAGCAGAAAATAGTGCATCAAAAAATTACACATACTCCGTGTACTAGCACTAACCGACTACTTCAATGTGTCGTAGACCAACAGAAAATGGTGCATCTACAAGTTACACATTCTCCGTGTACTAGCACTAACTGACAACTTCAATGTGTCGTAGACCAACAGAAAATGGTGCATCTACAAGTTACACATTCTCCGTGTACTAGCACTAACTGACAACTTCAATGTGTCGTAGACCAACAGAAAATGGTGCATCTACAAGTTACACATTCTCCGTGTACTAGTACTGAGTGACTACTTCATTGTACCGTTGACTAAAGGAAGTCGCTGTATCTGCAAGTACTCCTTTTATCCATTTTAATCCATTCATTTTATCCTTTATATTTTAAGTTATTTTTATCACACCTTGTGTGTTACACTGTAAGAGTGTTTGATTAGTATAAAATAATTATAATACGTAACAGTTTTAAAATGAGAGAATGAGTTCGTCTCAAATCTTAACTATGTCAATCTTATATTAAAGGTAAAATGGTTATGACAAGGAAACAATGTCAGTTATTTTGTTTTAATGATATCAAATAGTCGTTTCAAATTTGTTCTTTGTTAATTCAGTTGTGCTACCGTTATACACGTACTATAGTATATTTCATAACAAGAGTGGAAAGTGGGGTTTTGCATGTTCGAGACCATATGTTTGAAGTGCGAGACTTGTCGAGCACTTCAAATGGTTGAGAACATACAAAACACTTTCACTCGAGTTTTGAACGATACTTTTCACTACACTACGGAATAAAAACAGGTGTTGTTGACTGTGGAAAATTTTCGGTTGTAAACAATGTTACTTTCTGTAGTGAACAATAGACTGTTGTTGAAAATATGATGTTTCGCAGGTTGTAAACACATAACGAAAACAGCTGAACTCATAGTAGTGTAGTGGAATAGTATATTTCATAACAAGAGTGGAAAGTGAGGTTTTGCATGTTCGAGACCATCTGTTTGAAGTGCGAGACTTGTCGAGCACTTCGAATGGTCGAGAACATACAAAACACTTTCACTCGAGTTTTGAACGATACTTTTCACTACACTACGGAATAAAAACAGGTGTTGTTGACTGTGGAAAATTTTTGGTTGTAAACAATGTTACTTTCGGTAGTAAACAATAGACAGCTGTTGAAAATATGATGTTTCTCAGGTTGTAAACACATAACGAAAACAGCTAAAGTCATAGTAGTGTAGTGAAAAAGTATTTGCTTTGATGTTGTACACATTAATCATTAATTTCATGGTATTAATCAAACAGGGAACGTAGAAAATATTATTAACAAACTTATTATAATATTCCTTGCCAGATATAAAAATTAGTTTTCTCTCATTTATTTCATTTATTTTAATATACATTAGTTAAGTAGTTCTAACAAATGTAAATATTATCAACACATGGGAATTTTCCTAACAGAAATATACACCTGTAACAGGATTCCAACTTCATTACACGAAAATCGAACATATGGTCGACATTATTCCATTCAGAGAGAAAATTGGTTTCTCTAATTAGAATTGCAATTGTAGCAGGTGAAAATGGACAGTGGTCCATATACTATAAAGCTCGGTATAGTGACTCACTCACTCACTGACACTAAATGTTGGGACACTTCCCGACCCTATCCCCATCATATACTTTTAAATTGAAGCTCTTGGTCTGAAACCTCCAGAAAAATTCTCAAAAGTTTAGCTTTTTCACTAGTAAACAAAATGGTGGCCCTTTTTAACCCAAAACTGTCCCAATTTATTTATTACGGAGAAATCACACAAAAAAAGTATTTTTTATTACCCAACTTGAGAAAAAGCTTGAATAAATTTTCAAACCTTCAAGGTTCTACATGCGCGATAAACGCGCACCTTATACATGAATTTCAACTTAAAATCTAAAAAATTGTGGTTATCAGGGGCCCAAAAACTGAATTTTTTTAAAATAAACTTTTTAAAAACTGATCTTATCTACTCAAGTGGGGTATCACTTAAAAGCTATTTCCCCTCTGAATCCAAATATATCATCAGATTTTTTAAAAGGGCAAATAATAAGGGATATATGCCCCAAAAACAAAATAAAATATCCTAAAACCAGAAAAAGAGCAATACTAAAATAAAACGCCCAAGTGGGGTATCAAATTATTCTTCTCTTAAATACTAATGTAACATCAAGTTTTAGAAAAGACTATGTTTAGAGGCTGCACTGCCCAGAAAACCAAAATTCATGGTCATACTTGTCAACAATCCTGGCTAGGCAGTAGGCCGATCTTCCTCACGAGACGACATGTTGAGATCCACAAATGGGACTGTTGCTGTGAGTCCCTTGGTGAGGTCGAACTTTCCCCTGCGAGGACATATGCCGAGTTCCACAAAAGGGCCCGTAGCAGAGCGTTTTGGCGTTTTGGCCGCAGGCCGAGCTTACTTCATAAGCGTAGCGAGTGATGGGGTTGGCATGCGAATCGTGCTGGGGATTCCCCTAGTCTCATACATAAAACTTCATATACTTAATGGATTTTAATTCACTGAGTTTTTTAATTTTCATTTCAAATGTCTCTATAAAGCCGATTATTAAGATATTGTTGAATATAGGTGTTACTAAATCTGTTTAGTTTAAATGAACAAATGTAGCCTTTGTTATTAACTAAGATTATAAAAAAGGACACTTTATAGCAGCCCAATGTCCAAGGCAAATGATATGAGATAAAACTCTAGATAAAGATTAAAGTAAACTATGTTCTGCAGGACAAATGTTGTAATAACTACAGTAACGTGTATAAACGTAAAACTCTAAATAATTCTGGACTCATAGTACTTTTTACTCGTAGGAATAACGTATTTGGTTCTACATAATAATTATTAGATCTGGATAATAGATCATAGATGATATCAGAACTAAACATTACTGGGACAAATAATATCTACTCATCATAACATATTTTTATATATAATTGTTACGAAATTAGTAATTATACTACTTTCAAAAATCTGCAATTTTCGTTATCCTCGTTTATTTATTAGTTGTTATTTATATTTGAGAACAATTGCTTATTTTTCTTCCTTGCAACAAATTAATTATACTTTCTCGTAGAGACTGTTTTCAAAGGTCAAATATGTTTTTAATGTGTAACATATAATTCCCTCTCAAGACGCATGCTTTAAGCGCTCTATAATTAAAAATGCCAGGGAAACTAGGGTACGAGCAAACATTATTTTCAAATTAAACGATAAGTAATTCAAATCTGGTTTGGAGGGCTTGTAAAGTAATAATTTATTTCCTTTAAAAATTACAATAATAAGTTACAAAATATGTTAGAGTAAAAAGTTATTTGCGCACAATACTTTAATTCCTCCATAAATTCCAGAGATGTGATAGTTTCGTTACCCTCAGATGAATAAAGCAATCAATCCTTTCTTCACAGCCACGAAGGATCGTTTCGCAATATATTGTTGTCAATATTGGTTGAGGATTCCTGATTGAATGTCTGTATCGATTCCGGAGCGGAAGCGATTGTTAGCTTTGTGCTGCTTACCAAACATTCTACTTCTCTACCATTAAGGCTCCTAAACATAAATATAACCAGTTCTTGTATCCTTCTATAAGAAAACTGAAATAGATTTATTTTAATTGATTAATAGTTATTCTACGACTGAAGAGTCAATTCTTAAATTAAACTAACAAGACCTCGGTGAATATTTTACTACTTTTATTACTTATAGTTTTATAAAAGTTTTACTTAAAGATCGTCTTATTTTACCAGTCAAAGTCAGGGCTAAGAAGTCCTCTCTAACACTTAACCTAAGACTTAAGGCGTTTGTCCTACCGTCTCAGTCGGTGCTGGATGGAATTTAGTTCAACGTTTCACGGCCACTGTCGCCACGAATAGTAGAGTGAACGCCTTGATGTGGGCATGGGAGAGTAACAGCACTCTTCCTGCATGTCCGGAGCACAACCGGGAATAACTCCATAACGTATTGTGAACTTTATCAATAAAGATTTTATATATTATTTATCTACTTTTTCGTCCAAAGACAACTGTACAAATTTGAACTCGAAATTCGTACAAACTTCATTTACCAAATAATAATTCGTTACGCTCAAAAAAATATCCTTTTTATTATTAGTTTTAATTTACTCTAGGTTGGTGAGTACTATTTCTCCACTATATTCTCAAAATTTGAATAAAATATATCGCACAGTTGTTGATGAGTCAGGAACCAAGAAAGGCCAAATTAGCTTGTAGCCATATATCAATGAACTTTTTTTTTTATTTTTCCCTCAACACACTTATTACTAGTAACAATACAAACAATCGTATTCAAACAAATTTTTTTTAATAATTTTCAATCGACCACCCTTACGTGTGACTTCCGAACCACAAACAGTGACCGGGCAGGTGGGCTGAGTGCAAGGACGGGATCGCTCAGACGGTCACCCATCCAAGGGACAACCACGCTCGATATTGTTTGACTCTTTTGTCAAGGAATTATTTTATTATGGTTGTAAAGACTTTAAAAATATCTTATCTACTCCAAATCTCCCCATTCTGCATTATATTCCACAACTTGCTGGGTACGTATGTGTCTTTAAAACCACCATTGACTAACATATGAGTTGTTCTGATACGGAACTTCACAAAAAAACAACTGGGCGTTAAATTAGGTTATGTTTGGCGGTAAAAAACAGTGTCTAGTATCACACCATTCCATGACTGTTATTAGTGGAATGAACTTCCCTAGTAAGGAGTGGACTTTTCTGAATCACTTAAGTGTGGAAAGGTGCAACTACTGGGGGGGGGGGAAGCGACAAATATAAGGGAAGAACGGCAAAACATCAGTGATTTCGGATGAAAATATGAAAAATTCAATCCATGAATTTGAATTACATTGTTCATCACTAGAACTGTAGATGAAGAGTTGATTATTTATTTTAAATATAAATCCCTTTTATATTTAAAATAATAAAATTTATTTTTATTATTTTAATACAAAACATCTTTTTTATTTTATATTCCCTAAGAGCCCATTTCAAAATAATCGTACAAATCCATCAGAAAAATTTATTGGTTGTTTTCAATAGTGATTTCAAATACACTTGGTATTTTTTATCATAAATTAGGCACTCCTATTTTTTTGTGAATACGTAGTGTTAACAAAATGTTATCGATACAGATGTTGAAGTAGGCCCTCTCTTTTTTTTATTCTTCAGTGTTTCAAACGTGCGACTATGAAAACTGTACGCTACTCTAAATACACGGACAAAATATTCATTTTATTTGCATAAATATATGTTTGTTGTCAAACAGAGATATTGTAAAAATTAACTTCGCTACACAGGTTTTACTTAGTTAAAAATGTTATCTGAAAATTAAAAAAAAAGACAACATAACTACCAATAACCATAGATTAATATCCCATGGTTATATGAACAGCTGTTTTTAAATAAACTGTATATTTATGCAAACTGTAAGTTATTCCTTATATATTTGTGGAAAAACTATACATTTATCCAACACTTTTAAAATTAAATTATATCTCACTATTTACAAGATACTATAATTTTTAACTATACATATACAGTTAATTATTAATTTTTAAAATAATTTAAATCTTTCATAGAAAGCATTGTAAAATCACTACTAAAATATGATTGCTAAATAATTATATCGTATGATTTACAACAGTCACCTAGGTGGCAGACAGTCAAACATTTAAAAGTTAAAGAGAGAATTATTAATTTATCTGTTCAAATAGACCTTGTTAAAGTGGATAAACTGAATCGCAAATGCAGTTTACTGTTGCGAAACTTCAATAAATGTTATAGTCACGTTTTATTTTTACCTATTCAATTCTGTTTGTAATGAACTACTCAAAACTGTAAATTACAAACAGCATATACTTTTTACAATTACTTAACCGTATATATTTCTTAAGGTGTATTTTTGGATTACACAAATGTTAATCTATAAGTTTGGGGGTTTGTAAATGGAATGTATCGCAAACAACAACCTTTTTTGTATATAGTTATTTATAATTTAATACCAAACGAATGTTGTAATAACTTAACCCAATTTAAAACTTAAAGACTACAAACTGATTTCATATCAATACTTTATCATGTGAAATGTATCTTAGTATTGACAAGTATCATAAACTGATTTTTCTCTTATGTTTTACTTCATTTTATTTTATATTTATGTATCCTTTTTAGTATCTATACTGATGCTAGACGTGTCTCTTCTCGACATACCAATCTAATATTTTACAGGAAATAACTAATACGAAGTTGGCGCTGTGCTACGACCCAGGTCTTTATAGGTTTTATGCTCGGTCCTCTTAATATCGACACGGAGTCTGCTCAATGTTGTCATCGAAATGGACATTACTATAGAAGTCTAGGGAGTTTATGTTGTATTGTAGTCAGGGTTCAGGTGTTGTGTAGGGAAGAGAACTTAGTGTCAGTCTTGTAAGTTAGCTGAAAATCATCCCAACACTACGGGGTTCGGATTCCACGTATGCTTTAGGTCCCTTAGTTGACCTAGCATACGTGCATTATACTTAAAAGCATACGTGCGTAATAAAATAACGCTTAATGTTTCTTGTTTTCCAATATTGTAAGAGGGTGGTTTTAGATATCATGCAGGGATTTGGAATGTGTCGTGTCTTGTTTAGAGGGTGGAGAACGCCTTCCACTGGTGAACGCAATATGGCTACAGCACTCATATTGCCTACCCACAAGACCTCACGGCGCTGACGTGTTTACACAACCCATCTCATGTGGCCTGCAGGAACCTTTGTCACAACTAAAGACCTGCCGTACGTAATCAATGGGACGCCATTCATCCCTGTGTACCGGGTCTTTTGACCGGTACATTTCGTTTTTTTTTTTTTTTTTTTTTTTTTTTTTTTTTTTCGTAGTCTGCCGGGCTGCCTGAGATTCGCTTGTGCCCGGCGTTTCGCGTACTTTGGTGGCCGTTGGCTCAGGCTCGGTCGTTCCTGGTTCCAGCTTCGGTCAGGTTGGCCTGTCTCTTCTCTTGTTCTCAGCAGCCGTTAGTCACAAGATGATCGGCTAGAGATCCTAAAACGTAAGTGTTCATTTTGTAAGTTTTAATGTCTAATCACCCTTTTGGTGAAAATACTTTTGTTAAATAATATTCAACGGGCTTACTTGTGTTTTCAGAGTTTTGTTAAATTTGGGTTCTTTGTCTAGATGTGTTAACCTAGGTTAAAGCCATGTGCTCAATGTTACAGTTTTACCAGTAATTGCTTTATTATATCTTGTTTTATTTTCAATTGTAATTCTGTATAATGTTTATTGAGCCTTTTTTTCAGTTGGAGTTACCGATATATCATATTTTTGTTCATTGACCATAACCTAGCCTTTCTGTGTAGTTTGATTTTCATGTATAACATTTTGCTCCTGTATCTATAGCCTAGTTTTCAGTTTGTCATTTTTTTTGTTCCATACGTCTTTTATATTTTGTTAAATTGTAATTTGGTTTTAATTATTCATAGCCTAAAGTTAATCTTTCACTGTCTTGTTTGCTCCACTCATGTTCCTGTTTGTATCTTCATGTTCAGTTTTGCGAAATCATGCACACTTATATTTAGTTGTTAGGTGTTATTTTTGTAAAAGGGTTTGGCTGTTCTATTTTTAAGGGCTGTGTTTGACCTTGCAGTCCAGGGTCCTCGAGTGGGACATTTTCCCTCAGCCTGTCGTCCGGGGAAAGTTCGACCATCTTCACTGCTAGCCTGGCCTGAGGACCATGTTGGAGCCTGGAGTCGCCCGCTACCCTTTATACATCTTCGGGGTAGAAGTCTTCAGTCCTCAGGTCAGTGCGTTCCATGTTTTTGTTTCCCGGCGGCTGAGCTGGGGGTTTTGATGTTTGATATTTACAAGGAAAAAAGTGAAATATAAAGAAGAAGAAAAAAAAAGGTGCCGAACTATTCATTGAGGCCTAGGCCTAAAGACTGAAAAGTTTATGAAACAGCCATGGGGACTTTTACGGGTTTTTAATTAAAAAAAGAAGAAAGAAGAACTTTTAGAATACACAAAAGAACTTTTTGGGATGTTAATATTTATTTATATTTATATTTCTTGTTATTAATTAATTAGTTTTATTTGTTGTTATATTTTTTTAGATTTTATAGTTGTTAGGTCCCTATGGTTAAGTTATGTTATTTATTTATATGTTTAGGCCTAGTGATTGTTATTTATATTTTTCGTTCATTGTATTATGGAGGTCGTGAAGTGACTTTTTACTAAAATGGTACCGGATTATATTTTATTTTTAATTACTTCTTTTTTAAAATTCTTCACCAAAAGGGGATTATTGTTCTTTTGCTTAACTTCTAATTCGGAGCTGCCCAGGGATTCCGGCTTACTCCCTGGCCCGGTGGAATCAAGGGATGGGGGCTGAATTGCCGGGGTTTATTTGGGTGTAGTCAAAATTTTCTTAAATTTGTTCACTTTGAATTGTTAATAAATTGTCTTACGTTTTGGGTGTCTCTGGCTAGGCTGCAGATAGGCCATGTAGTTGTTTATTGGCAATTTTGGTATTTGTAGAGTTTGTGGTATTTATAGCGTTTGTTATTAATGTGTAGTATCTTGTTAATTTTAGTGTTTGTTGTTATTTATTAAGTGAGAATTTATATTGTGGCCTTCTGCCAAAAGTCTGATTAATATCTTTTTTGTTTACTTGGAATAAAAATCAGTTTTGCTCAGCTGCCGAGTGTTATTTTTGACCCTCCAACTGCCACCCGTGATCCCATCGCTCGACTTGTTTTGAGCCATCCCCCGGTTGGCACGCTTACCAGCTTTGGTGGGGGGATGGGTCTCAATTGGTAGCAGAGCGTGGTTGCCTAAAAATAAAAAAAAAAAAAAAAACGGCAATCCGCTTGGTTACTGTTTTGAATGGGTTTCATGGGTGGATTGGAGTGGTCGGCAGTGGCTCGGTAGGCAGAGGGTTTTGTTCGTCTTGAACCCTGGAGTTGTCGTTTTTTGTGTATATTGTTGCGTTCGAGATGGCCTATCTACAGAATGTTGCGCTCCTAGTCAAGGAGGAATTAATTTTTGAGTTGAGGTCGCGGGGTGTGACTCTGGAGGGGGATGTTTTGAATCTCCGGAGGTTGCTGCGGGAGCAGTTGTCCGCGGGTACGGCGGTGGATTGGTCTGATCTACTGGAGGTTGGTGATGAGTTGTCTGTTTGTAAACGCAAGGTGGAAGATTGGGAAGGGGTTTTGGAAGATCTGCAGCTGGAACCTCCAGTAGGTCGTGACCGGGCCTGCCGTCTTGCACGTTTGGGGCATCTGCTTGCCCGTTTAAGGCTGGTCAACCGGGCACCGGGGTTGGAACCGTAGGGCGTGGATCTTGGAGAGTGTGTCTAGGCTGGATGAGATTTTTCAGGCACTCTCCGGTTCCACGACTCCTACGGGTCTGGGTCAGCGGCCTACTTTCGCGCTTTCGCCTAATGTGTCGAGGCCGCAGGCTGAGACAACGGCTCTCACTGTGCCTGAGGTTCCTTCTGAGTCTGCAGGCGTTTCTGTTGAGGTTGCTTGTGGTTCGGCTCCAGCTGCTGTTCCTTCTGCTTCTTTGTGTTCACCTGCTCTTCTGCAGCTGAGCTACCACAAGCTACCTAACCCTCTCACGCCCATGATCCAGAATCTCCCTGTGATCGATGGGATGTATCCTGAGGAGCTTCTTAAGTTCCTAGTGGCCTTTCTCAGACTTAGTGAGATGCACGGCATGCAGGCTGGGGACTTGCTTCGTCTGATTTTCCCGTATTGCAGAGGTCCCGTTGGGGAGTTGCTGAGTTCTGTCTTGGCCAGTGCTGCCTCGGTGGACTCGTTCCATCGAGAGTTACTTTCGTCGTTTCTTCCCATTCGACTCAGGGAGAGGATGGCCATGGACAGATTTTATCGGTCGCAGGGTAGGGGCGAGTCTCTGGCAGCCTATGTCTCTTCAGTCAAGGAAGCTCGTCAAGCGTTGCGCCTCACACTTTCGGAAGCTGACACCGTTCATGTCATCCTGGATGGCATTTCGCCTGAAGAACGGTGTAGGCTAGTTTTTGCTGGTGTTCCTTCGACTTTTCGGGAGCTGCATCAGCTGTGCATTGTTTCGCGCAGCGTGCAGTTCTCAGACCAGCAAGGGAGGGATTCTGAGAGTCATCGTGCTCTCCCCACCCGTCGACCGGCTATGTCTGTAGGTGTGAGTCAGCCAGTGGAGGGTCGTGGTTCTCGGCCTCCTGTTGTGTGCTTTGCTTGTGGCCAGCCTGGTCACATTCGTCGTGACTGTCCACGTGCTTGAGGTCGTGGGGCGGGAAACGCTCAGCGCGGGGGGTTGCCTCCACAGTAGCTCCCCGCGTTGTTGCGAGTGACCGTGGCCATTTGCCTTTGACACGTGCCCATAGCAGGAGTGTCGGGGATTTTTCGGGCCTTGCTGGCATGGCTTCCCTGGGACTTAGTGCGGTCACCTCGGTGTGTCCTGGCGTTTTTGTTTCTTTTGGTGGTACGGTGTGTCGAGCCCTTCTTGATTCTGGTTCGGCATGCAGTATCATCAACCTTTCTCTTTTTGAGTCCCTTGACGCCTTAGGACTTGTCAGGCACACCGAGCCTTCTTCTGTTACTTGCTGGACGTCATCCCAAACTACTCTACCTATAATTATAAAGGCGTTTTTCCATTTTAAAATTGAAGGATTTTCCTGGAGGTGGGGTTTTCTTGTTGCCAAGGACCTGGCAGTTTCTTGTATCCTAGGGGCAGACTTTATTTCTAAGAGTGGTATGGTGCTTGACCTCCAGAAGCGCCAGATGTTTTTCAAGTTTAATTGGCGAGTTTTGGTGCCTCTAGTAGGTGATTCTGACTGCCCTCCTGCAGTCAGAGAGGTGGGTTGTGAGCCCGAACAACCCAAGGTGGATCCGGTTGGTCATCTCCCCCCTGAGCAGGCGGAGGCCATTAGGAGGCCGTGTTTGCGGTTTCCTGATGTGCTTACGGCTGAGCTTGGGGTCACTTCTCTTCTGGAGTATGAGATCCATCTCACCGATTCTCAGCCAGTTAGAAGTCATCCGTACAAACTTGCTCCCCCAAAGATGGAGGTTATGAGGCCTATGATTGAAGATCTTCTGAGCAAGGGTGTGATTAAACCGTCTCGTTCCGCTTATGCCAGTCCAGCTTTTCTTGTGCCCAAGCCTAATGGTAAGTCTAGGCTTGTGATGGATTATCGGAGGCTCAACGCTAAGGTCGCTATTGACTCGGTACCTCTGCCTGATTTGCATTCTGCGTTTGATTGGTTCGGTAAGGCTAAGTTTTTCAGTGTTTTCGATTTGAACCAGGCCTACCATCAGATTCCATTGAAGAAGGAATCACGGCCTATGACTAGCTTCTGTGTTCCCTGGAATCTCTATCAGTTCACTAGGGTTCCTATGGGTCTTGCTGTGGGTGCCCAGACTCTTACTCGACTGCTTGATTCAATCTTCCATGATGTGAAGTTCAAGTTTGTCTTCAATTACATGGACGACCTTCTTGTCTACAGTGAGACTTTCGGGGAACACATGCAACATCTGGAGGAAGTTCTTAGTCGCCTTAAATCAGCTGGCCTTACCGTCAATCCAGAGAAAGTCACTTTTGCTCGTCCCGAGATTTCTTTTCTGGGTCATCTTATCTCTTCTCGAGGCGTCTGCATAGATCCTGCGAGGACCCAGGGCATTCGGGATTTTCCTCCTCCCAGAGATGCCAAGGGGATTGCCCGTTTTGTGGGGATGGTGAATTTTTACCGTCGCTTCATCCCTAACGTGGCCGAGCTTGCTGCCCCGTTGAACGAGCTGCGAAAGAAAGGTGTCCCTTTTGTGTGGGGCCAAGCTCAGCAGACTGCCTTTGATGCTCTCAAGGAGGCTATCATGCAACCTCCTGTCCTGCGTATGCCTGATTTCAGCAGAGAATTTATTCTTCAGACTGATGCCTCCTCCTCCACCATTGCTGCTGTTCTTTCTCAGGAGTTTGATGGGGTCAGGCAGCCCATCGCTTTTGCTTCGAGGACGTTGTCTCACCAGGAACAGAAAGCTTCTTCCATCTATGAGTTAGAGTGTCTGGCTGTTGTCTTTGGTACGGACAAGTTTCGGCGTTTCTTGGAACACGCTGAGTTCTTGCTGGAGACGGACAATCAGGCACTGTCTTGGCTTCTTGCCCATCCCAGACAGCTTGGGAAAATTGGTCGCTGGGTGGTCAAAATTTCTGCCTTTAAGTTCCGAGTCCAACATCTTAGGGGTACCCAGAATGTCATCGCGGATGCTCTTTCCCGCATGTATCACGAACCCAGTGATCCACCTACTGAGGCTGTTGCTCAGTGTGGTGCTGTTCTTCTGGATTTTCCTCTGGCTTTTGACGACCTACTGTCCCATCAGCAGAAAGATCCTGAGCTGTCAGTCATCTTAGGTGAGCTTCAAGAGGGAGGTGCCCACCCTCCCTATTTTCTGTCCTCTGTTGCCGTCCTCGACAGAGGGGTGAACCCCGTGTAGTGCTGCCTAGTCATCTAGTACCGATGGTCTTTCAATTTTATCACTCTTCTCTTGTGGGCGGTCATCTTGGCATTCATAAGACCATCGCTAAGATTCGTAGGTACTTCATCTGGAAGGGCATGGACCGGGATGTTGCGGGCAGAGTGCGGGCTTGTCACCTGTGCTCTCTCAGCAAGCCTAATCAGAATGCAAGGTTAGGGTTGTTATCTTCTGAGGTGGCCGAGCGTCCTTTTGAGAAGGTGTTCATCGACTACGTTGGTCCTTTTCCCCGTAGCAAGTCAGGTAGCTCCTACCTACTTGTTTTTGTGGATGCTTTCTCGAAGTTCGTTTGGCTTTTCCCACTTCGGAGTGCCACGGCTAAGCTCACCATCCGTGCTCTCCAGTCCCAACTCTTCCAGCACTTTGGTGTGCCTTCCACTCTTGTGTCCGACAACGGTAGCCAGTTTTCCTCACACGAGTTTCATAGGTTCTGTTTTGGCAATGGTATCAGGCATGTGACTACCTCTCCTTATTACCCACAGCCTTCTCATGCAGAGTGGTTCAACCGCAATCTTCGGTCTGCCCTTATTACTTTCCATGCTGAGAAGCAGAACACCTGGGATGAGAGTCTCTCTTGGCTCCAGCTTGCTTTCAATTCTTAAAAGCATGAGAGTCACAATGCCACTCCCTTCGAGATGGCAACAACAACCCTTTGTCCAACTTGTGGAGGCTAGAGGATCTTCTACCTACGCCAGGTGCCACTGACGTAGTGTCCACGTGGCGGGCTGCTCGGCGCAACCTGCTATGTGCTAGAGAGAGAGTGAGGAGGAGGTATGATAAGGTCCTTTTCAGGTTGGAGATCTGGTTCTTTGTCAGGCTCACCCGGTCAGTTCGGCCGCGGAACGAAGAGCTGCAAAGTTGTGCTATCGGTGGTCTGGTCCCCACCGCATCGACAGGTTTTTGTCACCGGTGACTGCTCTGCTGGTTGATCCCCAGTCAGGCAGGGTGTTCAGGAAAGCCCATGTGTCCCAGCTTAAGGCTTTCCGGGGAACGGTTGGTCCAGGAGTTGGTGTTCCTGGGGGTTTCTTGGGGCAAAGAGATTGATCACCTCTGCGCCCTAGGTGGCTGTTCTGAGAGAGTCTTTTTCTCTCTTTTCTTGTCGGGCCCGACAGTCAGGGTAGTTTGCTCCCTGTTCGAGGGGTTTCCCCTCTTAGATTCTCTTGGGCGTCCTTGGAACACCACTCTTCGGAGGTCTTCTTCGTCTTCTGTTTGGTTCCCTGAGGTACCGAGTTTTCCCCCTGCCTGGGTGTGTTGAGTTTTGCAGAGGGAGGTTGTACCGGGTCTTTTGACCGGTACATTTCGTTTTTTTTTTTTTTTTTTTTTTGTCGTAGTCTGCCGGGCTGCCTGAGATTCGCTTGTGCCCGGCGTTTCGCGTACTTTGGTGGCCGTTGGCTCAGGCTCGGTCGTTCCTGGTTCCAGCTACGGTCAGGTTGGCCTGTCTCTTCTCTTGTTCTCAGCAGCCATTAGTCACAAGATGATCGGCTAGAGATCCTAAAACGTAAGTGTTCATTTTGTAAGTTTTAATATCTAATCACCCTTTTGGTGAAAATACTTTGGTTAAATAATATTCAACGGGCTTACTTGTGTTTTCAGAGTTTTGTTAAATTTGGGTTCTTTGTCTAGATGTGTTAACCTAGGTTAAAGCCATGTGCTCAATGTTACAGTTTTACCAGTAATTGCTTTATTATATCTTGTTTTATTTTCAATTGTAATTCTGTATAATGTTTATTGAGCCTTTTTTCAGTTGGAGTTACCGATATATCATATTTTTGTTCATTGACCATAACCTAGCCTATCTGTGTAGTTTGATTTTCATGTATAACATTTTGCTCCTGTATCTATAGCCTAGTTTTCAGATTGTCATTTTTTTTGTTCCATACGTCTTTTATATTTTGTTAAATTGTAATTTGGTTTAAATTATTCATAGCCTAAAGTTAATCTTTCACTGTCTTGTTTGCTCCACTCATGTTCCTGTTTGTATCTTCATGTTCAGTTTTGCGAAATCATGCACACTTATATTTAGTTGTTAGGTGTTATTTTTGTAAAAGGGTTTGGCTGTTCTATTTTTAATGGCTGTGTTTGACCTTGCAGTCCAGGGTCCTCGAGTGGGACATTTTCCCTCAGCCTGTCGTCCGGGGAAAGTTCGACCATCTTCACTGCTAGCCTGGCCTGAGGACCATGTTGGAGCCTGGAGTCGCCCGCTACCCTTTATACATCTTCGGGGTAGAAGTCTTCAGTCCTCAGGTCAGTGCGTTCCATGTTTTTGTTTCCCGGCGGCTGAGCTGGGGGTTTTGATGTTCGATATTTACAAGGAAAAAAAGTGAAATATAAAGAAGAAGAAAAAAAGGTGCCGAACTATTCATTGAGGCCTAGGCCTAAAGACTGAAAAGTTTATGAAACAGCCATGGGGACTTTTACGGGTTTTTAATTAAAAAAAGAAGAAAGAAGAACTTTTAGAATACACAAAAGAACTTTTTGGGATGTTAATATTTATTTATATTTATATTTCTTGTTATTAATTAATTAGTTTTATTTGTTGTTATATTTTTTTAGATTTTATAGTTGTTAGGTCCCTATGGTTAAGTTATGTTATTTATTTATATGTTTAGGCCTAGTGATTGTTATTTATATTTTTCGTTCATTGTATTATGGAGGTCGTGAAGTGACTTTTTACTAAAATGGTACCGGATTATATTTTATTTTTAATTACTTCTTTTTTAAAATTCTTCACCAAAAGGGGATTATTGTTCTTTTGCTTAACTTCTAATTCGGAGCTGCCCAGGGATTCCGGCTTACTCCCTGGCCCGGTGGAATCAAGGGATGTGGGCTGAATTGCCGGGGTTTATTTGGGTGTAGTCAAAATTTTCTTAAATTTGTTCACTTTGGATTTTTAATAAATTGTCTTACGTTTTTGGTGTCTCTGGCTAGGCTGCAGATGGGCCATGTAGTTGTTTATTGGCAATTTTGGTATTTGTAGAGTTTGTGGTATTTATAGCGTTTGTTATTAATGTGTAGTATCTTGTTAATTTTAGTGTTTGTTGTTATTTATTAAGTGAGAATTTATATTGTGGCCTTCTGCCAAAAGTCTGATTAATATCTTTTTTGTTTACTTGGAATAAAAATCAGTTTTGCTCAGCTGCCGAGTGTTATTTTTGACCCTCCAACTGCCACCCGTGATCCCATCGCTCGACTTGTTTTGAGCCATCCCCCGGTTGGCACGCTTACCAGCTTTGGTGGGGGGATGGGTCTCACCTGTGAGCTGTGAATAAATTAAAATTTTTTACAGTGTTTCATGGACACACTGGTTTAGTATAGGCTATCGGTCCGAGAGTTTCAGGATATACATTTCTCTCAAGAGATCCATTTGTTTCCGAATACTTTGGAATATGAGATCCAGTGGTCTAATGTGCAGGAATCCTACGATTGGGCTAGTAATAAATAGCTATATCTAAGAAACGGTCAACTTTAGTTGTTAACAATGACCACATCCGTTCATCTACATTCACCCCTCGTATTCGCCTATATCTCTACCATCGGTGTTTTAGTAATGATTAGTAATGTAAAATATTTTGGAAAATGTTGTTTAAGTTCGAACAATATAGTACTTTTTCATCTGGATTTGATGACATTTGGATTGATTCATACGTTTTAAAACTAGGCATCAACATCAAACCACCTCTTGGTTTTCTATTTTACATGGTAAGACACTTTAAATAAACTACGCAAAAATAAGTATACCTCAAAGTTTTTAAACTAACACGAAGGTTTAATAAAGTATAAATATTAACAACTACGGTAACCTCTGTTCAGAAGTCACAACTTTACTGTAAGTGCAAAGAATGTTTAAAATACCAAGTTTGTAGATATTTATTATGAAACTCATACGTACAAACTAAATAAGTCAAATGTGCAATTTTCTCGCACTAAACCCCAACTTGATAACATTTTCTGAGATATTTACCGCAGGAAAGTTTACATTAACGCAAAACTTCCCTTCGTTCTTAGAAGTGTTATAGAGAACCGTTGTAAAAGGCCGAAGCCAATTTTAAAGTATTGCTCTTCACACTTTTTCGTTTCGTTCACACTTTATAAATAGTATATTTTCCATAAAAAAAAGTAAAAATTGTCTTCTACCTATTGTAATTTCTACCTCAGGAAGGAACTCTGTTAGATTGTTTTCCTCTGCTAGCCTTCCACATGTTCCCAAAACTCACGTAAAATAATCCTGAATGATATATAAATATTATCGTGTTCACTGCGATTTTTCGGTAAATATTACGCACCCAGAAAAATAATTCCCAAACTAGTACCAACATAAGAACATAAAAAATACCTAAACTCTAACTAGACATTACAGTTTCGCTCATAATCCCTCTGTCCAAGTACAACATTATAAGGACAAGTTGAAAGGGACCATTTTGTGACCACAACTAAGAGACAATTGCGTTAAGTCTCTACTATTGAAGGTATTATCTCAGATAATACCTACAAATTGTTAACAGAGTGAAGGGAACTTATAGGTTTAGAACTGAAACAGAATAGGTTTTAAGCTTTGATTGTCGTTTGAATCGAATACTACCGAAGGTGTGTTAGAGTTTGCTTTTCATGTCATAATTTATTTTCAAAGTTATAACCATAGTGTTAATTGTTAATTATCTCATTTACATATTAACTAAGTCAAAGCTCAATTAAAATATATAAAATGTTTAAGCCTTTTAGTGTGGAGAGATGCATAATAAGATACAGTCTGCGTTGGAAAACTATTCCTATTGGGGGTTCATTGGGCCAACGACCCTACGTTACTTCCAAACTGTAGGAAAGGCATAAAGGTAAAAAGGTCATGGTCAAGACGGGAATCGATCCGGGAAACTGCATAGTAAGCCATTGAATGTCACTTAGATACAGTGCGAAAATACAATTTCACGTTTTAAATATATTTTTATCGTGATAAGCTAGAGTTATTAGCAGTATATGTAGCATATACATCTTCTCCAAAGACAGTATTGTCAATCTTGTAACAGTTGCCGGCGTTGTGGCTCAGTGGGTAAAGCTTCGTACTGCGGAGGGCAAGGTCCAAGGTTCGATAGCCACTGAGCCAACGGTCGGTACTTCACTCGTTGAATAAATTTCACGCACAGACCTGCAAGCCCATGTAAACTGGTGAGAGAAGTTTTAAGAAAATAATAAAAATAAATTAATTGTATAATCCAACCTCAAGCAGCTCCTCTAATCTCCCTCCAAGTTTATTATTCTCCTCATGATGAACGTTGTGACTCAATTTATAACATTTGCTAGATATTTTTTACAGCATAATACGTGTTGGTGCATATACATTAAAAGTGAACGGCACACAACACAAACGTATTACAATATAAGCACAAAATATATAAATAAACTACAATACTAGTACAACTTGAACAAATATATCATAATATAAGGACAAAATGCATGAATGTAATACAATACAAGCACAATACGCAGAAATATATTACAATATAAGTACAAAACGCACAAATACCACGGCGATCGAATTTAGAAAACCATCTTACCTTCCTCAGACCGGAGGGATTCACAAAATAATCATTCTTTTACTTGTAAAACATATATTTTACACAGTTAAACAAAGATTATATTGAAAACTATTTTACGATACAAGTCCCTTTATTTCGTATTCACGAAGAAGTCCGGGTTGACCGGTTAAACTTCATTGATATGCAAATCCGGATATCCGAGCATTAAACGAATTTGTTCACCCCTCATCCAAAAACCCCTTTACCTCTCTACGATGCAGTTATTGATTTCGTATCCCCAAGACTCATTTTTATGCATGATTTACCTCTTGGCCGATATTTGTTAACTTGTATTTTATTCTTTTCTTCAACTCGGATGTAATTTGTACTTTTAATTACAAATAAGTTTTTTTTCCATTACATATTATCTTTGTTTGTATATATAAATAAACACTAAATCAAGTTCCAAAAATACTCTAGACATTAAGCCTCGAACAAAATAACACACGATTTATCCGGAGTCTCTATGAGTTGACATTGAGAAAATTCCAAAAAAGAAAGGAAAAATTAAATAAGAGTGTTATAAAAATGTTATAAAATCTTCTCACATATAGGCCAAGCTATTTAAAATGTATTTTATAGATAATAACAAGGATTAAAAATTGGCGGTTCACTTATATGTTTACCTATGCGAATTAAACTATAATTAATAAAAAAACTACTTTCTGTGGCCAGGAATTATGTGCACCCGAGTTTGAAGGTTGTTTCCTAAGAAACTAAGACCCCTACGAGAAATCTAATCAAACCATGGTATTCGTCGTTTAATCTTACGTTATGACATGCATTTTTGTATGTATATAATTTATTGTAAGTTTTAATAATTGTTATCCTAATTGGAACAATAAACTTACCGGAATTTTAATTAGTTTTCACTGTACATGGCATTTACACCGTAGTTAATCAAAAACCCGTTAATTTATTACAATTATATTTTGATTTATAGTTCACAGTAACGTTTTCTATCCATGTTATAAATTTTAGAGTTTACATTTTTTAGAAGAAATGTCTTATTAATTCCTTGAAACGATGTTATCTTGGCTTAGAGCAGCCGTAGAACTACTTTCTATTGTTGTGATCCGTATGACATGCATAGTTACCCTATATTACTTTCATATGTGTAAGTAAATGCAGTGAAATCTAAAAATAACATTATATTGATAAATTTATATTGACTTAAATCAATATAAAACCATACTTACATAAATGGAAGTAATATATCGTAACTATACATATAGTATGAATTACAATAAGACAAAGCAATTAATTTTACGACCTCTAGAAACCAAGAAAACTATGTATTAGAGAATTGATTAGAACTTTTTTTCGAAAAGTTAAAATCCTAAAATTTATAAAAGTTATATAAAAAATTCCTATCAACCACGTATTAAAATTTATATACAATACATAGACGAGTTTTTTAGTAATAACGGTGGAAATTTGATGTACAGTGAAAACTAGTTACAATTCCGGTACTTATTTTGTTCCAACAAGAATAAAAATTACTAAAACTTATACTAAAATTTTAACATACATATGTCATAACATAAAAAATTAAACGAGGAAAACAATGGTGTGATTATATTTTTCATACGCTTCTCAGTTCCTTAGAAAACAACCTTCAAACTCGGGTGCACAATTTCTGTGCTTGTCACTCCGAGTAACTTCACAATAAAGAAAGAGTTAACTTCACAATAAGAGTTAACTTCACTAAAAAATGAACTTATTGTTGTAGATGTTATTACAACAACTGCTGTTATTAATAACTTATTAATTATCAATGTATATGGAGATAATTACGTAAAAAACGTTAACAGGTTGAAGGTAATAGGCTTTGCTTTCAGCCATCTTAACTCTAACATGGCGTCCGCGGAATGGTTAACATTGACGTAAAAACTACTAAAGAGGACTGTGATGTCCTTGTTGGGTTGTGGTAAGGGTATGGATGTTGTGTAGGGAAGAGCACTAGCAAGAGTGTCAATTTGCTGAATTTCAGACCAATTCCATGTGGATCGGATTACACGCTTAGCTGTAGGTCCGTTAGGCTTTAGGCTTTTCTATAAATGTATATCTTTCTCTATAGAAAAGTAACCTTAGATAGTAGCAATGGCTACATCGTTCATCGACATCACACTCATTTTTCACTCATATTCGCCTATTTCCTGATGATCAATATATTATTAATAAATTAAAAAATAAAGTGGAGGGTTAAGAAAGTGGAGTTTCATTCAGAAGCTCCGATGTGACCCTCCGGAGTCTGCATTATAAACTGTGTCCAGAGCTAAGGAAAGTGGTGCAGCTAATGTTCTAAAAATGTCCCTGTAGCCTCTCTCGTGCATCTAACTATGTCCACTTTGAAGAGGTTAATCTTACTTCCAATTTAGGTACCGTCAATATTTAAAGCGGATTAAAGCCACTGTGTTTATTTATATTAAACTCAGGGTGCGATAGATAAGGTATCCTAGCTATTGTTTTTAGGATTCCATACAAGTTTGAAGAAAAGTGAAGGAAAGATATTTTTCGAATTCCACTCATTTAGTGTCTAATTTTTTGTGATTTGTACAACAAAACATAATTATTTATTTATTTTAAAACGCTACTTAACAAGATTTTCCCAATTATAATATAGTGTTAAATTTTAAATAATACGTATGATTAATAATCAATAATCAATAAACTAATCAAGAACATTAACAATAATCAAGAATATTTAAATAGAAAACTAATGACTAAAGAACGATTTAACCGATTTTCTTGAAATTTCGCATGGTTTTTGATATCAGTGAAAAAGAAGCATTTTTTTTTAATAAGTACTAGTGATTATTCGGTAGTAAATAAATTTATTTTAGCCAAATAATGAAAATGAAATGAAATGAAAATGAAAAACGATTTTATTTTTTAAGGTGAGGTTAGGTCTGGACAGTCCTCTCTACCACCTAACCTTATCACAAATAACAAAACTAATCATAAAAATAACACAAAACATTACTATTAATACAATATAAACCAATTGCAACATATCCGTAATCAACAATAAAAAAACAAAACTCGACATATCAAACATAAAAAAATAATAATCCCAATGCATTTACTAGAAGAGCACTTTCGTATTATTTCTTGCACAACAAAAGTTCACCTTAACCATGCTGTTCTAATTAACGATACAACTCAGTTCATTTGAGTTAATGCAAACTTAAGCATGATTTAAACTTCTAATAAGACAGTAAATACGAAGTTTGTTTTAAACTCAGTGCTACGAACTTGAGTGATTTAGTATTAGCGCATTTCGTTCGTTCGATAGATAATACGTGTTAAAACTATTCCATCTATAAACATTAACTAATTTAAATAATTGTATAATGTGGTAATATGATCAAACTTCCTTAACTAAATCATATTGTTACTGTACGACAGGAGCCTAAATGAATAAGGTAATTCCACTTCTGGCTACTTTATTAACAAGTTCTAAATCACTAAATTACACCCTTCGAAAATATTTACAAACTTAAGTTATTACTTAAACATGTAAATTAATTACAACTTGTCACACTGTCCATCTAGTGTCCGCCACTGCTCAGTATACTGTCACTGCACAGTCACTGGACTGTCACTGTCACATCCGCTGAAGCTGACTCTGTCACTCACTGACTCTTCACTGGCTGTCACTGAACGTCAGGTCGGCCAAACGGTGCTTTATATGACCCAGAGGTGGAAGCCCAGAAGATTCTGAAACTGGCTACAACAGTTAACATTACTTGTCACACTGTCCACCACTGCTCAGTATACTGTCACTGCACAGTCACTGGACTGTCACTGTCACATCCGCTGGAGCTGACTCTGTCACTCACTGACTCTTAACTGGCTGTCACTGAACGTCAGGTCGGCCGAACGGTGCTTTATATGACCCAGGAGTGGAAGCCCAGAAGATTCTGAAACTGGCTACAACAGTTAACATTACTTGTCACAGTGTCCGCCACTGCTCGGTATACTGTCACTGCACAGTCACTAGACTGACACTGTCACATCCGCTGGAGCTGACTCTGTCACTCACTGACTCTTAACTGGCTGTCACTGAACGTCAGGTCTGCCTAACGGTGCTTTATATGACCCAGAGGTGGAAGCCCAGAAGATTCTGAAACTGGCTACAACAGTTAACATTACTTGTCACAGTGTCCGCCACTGCTCGGTATACTGTCACTGCACTGTCACTAGACTGACACTGTCACATCCGCTGGAGCTGACTCTGTCACTCACTGACTCTTCACTGGCTGTCACTCACTGAACGTCAGGTCGGCCGAACGGTGCTTTATATGACCCAGGAGTGGAAGCCCAGAAGATTCTGAAACTGGCTACAACAGTTAACATTACTTGTCACAGTGTCCGCCACTGCTCGGTATACTGTCACTGCACAGTCACTATACTGACACTGTCACATCCGCTGGAGCTGACTCTGTCACTCACCGACTCTTAACTGGCTGTCACTGAATTTCAGGTCGGCCGAAGGGTGTCTTTATATGACCCATAGGTCTGGCGATGGCGATCCTGGAGAACAATCTAGAACTTCTCAACTCCAATTCAGGAAAGGCCTCGATTCACCTACAGGCGAATGATCTGCCATTCTAGTCCTCCCTGGAAGACTTGGATTTTCCCCGCTGGAAGTTACCCGCGCAGGGAGGGGGTGCAATGACCGAGGCGGTGCCGACGGTGACTGCCGTGATGCGCAACAATATGCAGAGTTTCACGGGTTCAAATCCCGGGAGGTCCACTTAACATTTGTTTGATGGGTTTGGACCGTTGTACCTTAGCAACGTTAATACTCATAGTACAAAAAAAGTGTTCCATACTCGGAAAAATAATATGTGTTTGAACTAGTCATCAACGCTCTCTAGTTGTTGATAGGGATGGCTCAATATATTATTATTAGCTTTTTCGTATTAGATATAGAAAACTAATACGAAGAGTAGCTAATATGTGATCCAGACTAATATTAATATTTTTGTATTACTGATATGATATCCTGGTGCTGACTGCTGGCTGATCTTTTACGGAAGTCTTGGCACAAGAAATATTATCCCTTGCTATTCCTGATATATGAATATTAGTGTGAATGCAACTGAGACTCATTTTTACAGAAATATTAGTTTATATCCAAACACTTCTTTCTTACTGATGACACGGCTCTACGACCATTTAAATATATCTAATATTTATATTAAAGTAAGTTAATTATTTGTTGTTTTAGTTTTTTTACGTGGTATTACTGGAATGTTATTGAGTTTTATGTTAATTAACCTAATTCTAGATAAAATATTATCAAATTTTATAGTTTTGATAAAATATTATTTTGCCCTTATTTCATCAAAATTTGTATCTTTGTTTATGCTATTGCCTGCATCTATGAGAAATTACTAATATTAAAAAATTACTAACATTACAAGTACATCACGACAAGAAATATCACTGTTGCTAACCTTATTAAATCGGTGTGGCATGGAGAAAAATATTAGTAATATTAAATATTTTCAACTAATATTTTTCTATAACAGATACGAAAGTAACTAATATCGTGAAACAACTAATACGGGCCATGCCGGGTTGTGAGTGATCTCTAGCTTCACCCAATGTGGACCGGTTGGACACAACAGTCCCTTCCTCACCTGTGGTGTTCATGCTCAAAATCCCCAAAATTGAAATTATGGTTGCTTATTCACTCATTGAATAAAGTTGGTGCACACTGCTGTGGGTCATATGAACTGGTGAGTGATTTATTTATTTTTTATTTTTTTAACAAAAAAAATCAAAATTCTAAAAATAAGTTTTACCGAAGAAAGCGTGTTTATACCTCATTTAGTGCCCTCTATTAAATACTTTTTTATGAAGTATTGTTACCTAAAATTACAAAACAATAAACGTAAACGATTAATGTAAATGATTCATAATAAATGGAATTATTCCTTATTACATAACAGCCCAAACAGTCACATTTTGTGTTGCACTGTAGCCCCAGCATGAATTTTTACTTAAGATGAGTTAATGATTTACAATACATGATATGAGGTTTCAAAAATGTATACGGTACTTCATGACCTCCCGTGGGAGTTATGATAATCATAACTTTTAAAGTTTTTCAAAAACAATTTACTTTAGAAACAAGGTAATTCATTTTCCATAGACGCACTATGTGCTGCTATCTAATGGTGATTAGTTTTCAATAATTGCTCGGATGACGGTTTGGCGTACTCACCTATTAGCCACTTCATAGTGTGCTGTGGAAACCCGGCTTCAAGGGATTTATACTAGTGGATAGTCTTCTTGTTTCTATACTCAATGTTTTAATTGCAATCTGATCAGCTGATATTATATATTTCATAATATTCATACTTATTGCGTTTAATTGCATTGTTAGAGAGATTGCTGAATAAATCAAATATGTTTTTTTTTACAACCGAAGTATAATTACTGTTTTTAACAATTGTTCTTATAGCCTTAATAATGTTTATACAGTAATTATCACTGCTGAAATTTGTTATATCTTTTGTTGGATTTTCTTATTTTTCGATACAATTCTATAAATAAGTTATTTTCAACAGTAAATCAACAATTAAATTGGAAAGGATTTTATATTTTAAAACTAAACTTTAACTTTTACACATTTATAAATAAGTTCTGATCAACTGCTCGGCGCTTATTGAAATCGATATCGAACTATCGAGTTAATTTGTTCATCCCTTCCGCCCAAAATCGATCCACCTCTCTTAGAAGCAATTTATTTTAAATCCACACCACTCATTTATATGCATGGACCACCTTTTGGTCAGTGTTTGTTTAATCTTTATTTGTCTTTCATCCAAATCCAATGAGTTTTGTCCTTTTGTTTACAAACGATTGACAATTCGTGAAATAATTTTTACTTCTTATTTATTCACAGCACGTTTTTATTTCTGATAAAATAACCGATTTAAGAATTAGAACGTTGTGAAAGTAGGACAAACATTTTCTTTATTTTCGCCACACGTACTATAAATATTTATATCTATTACTAGGGGACACCCTTGAACGCTTCGCGTGCCAACCCCTTTCCACATCAACATTTTAAAATATTGGTAAAATTAATTTCATACTATATTTACTTGATTTGGAAAGCATATATTTTTAATGTTGCACTAATAATCTTGTTCATTGTACATTTCTATATTAGTTATATTTCATTATCTTTATTAAATATGAACACGGTTTAGATCCTTACATAAATCATTCTTGGAATCATAATAAACTTCCACCTTACACAATGGGTTGTTATGTACCTCACAGTAGGATTCAACGTTAAACAGGGGCGTTGTGTTGGTAGATTATTCTTTAAGAAAATTTAGTTGTTTTTGTACGCCTCGCCTTTTTAAAATTACTCTACCCATTACCCATAGATTATTGATCAGACCGGGTACTTCCACAGACAAAGTAAGGGGGAGGACCTGCACAGGTTTTATTAAGATTATTAAGGTTTGAGATGTCGACATGGCTTGGTCAAATGAATGATTGTGAGAGTGTAGATTGACTATGAATGAGATTGACTTAGGTCAGAAATGGTCATTTATTAATAGTCAGGGTAAGGTGAATATTACTGACAAATACTTCCAGTCCATGCTAGAATTTGAACCTGCACTATCTTTATCTCAGGATTTAAGTCCTAACACCTTACACCGTTCAGCAACTGGATCTCCCATAAGATGAAGGAACCTGATGGGGACTACTTGTACATCAACATACAACTAGAAATTATCCCATACGGATGTTATGACCCACATACCCACCCTGACACGTAAGGTGAAAATGACTCTCCTACCCATCCTGACACGTAAGGTGGTGACAACCCTTCCACCCACCATGATACGTAAAATGGTGATGACCCTTCCACCCTCCTGACACGCAGGTGGTGATAACCGTTCCACCCACCATGATACGTAAGGTGATGATGACCTTCCCACCCATCCTGACACGTAAGGTGGTGACAACCCTTCCACCCACCATGACACGTAAGGTGGTGATGACCCTTCCACCCACCCTGACACGTAAGGTGGTGATGACACTTCTACCCACCCTGACACGTAAGGTGGTGATAACCGTTCCACCCTCCTGATACGTAAGATGGTGATGACCCTTCCACCCATCCTGACACGTAAGGTGGTGTTTACCCTCCCACCTACACATACGGTACTGATGTATTTCGTTTCTTTCAGTAACGATTTTTACCATATTTGCTTCATCAGTAATTGAAATTGTGATTAGTATATGATTGACTGGATCAAAACTCACTGTGGATTTATTGGACCTATATTTTAAATTAGTTCCTAAAACGTCTTCTAAGGGAAGGTTATTACTTCCATGAATATAAATTTCAACATTTTTGATTTCTTAAAAATATAATTCAATAAAAATTCTTAAGATTCTAATGTAGAATATTACTTACGTCATTATGTTTTTAGGGAAATAATTTTTTCAATGTTTACAAAACGATTTGAACATTTATACAAAGTTAAAAAATATAATTATTTTCAAAGGTAATCAAGATTTTCTAATTATTCACATTTTCTTGCAACAGCTGATAATATTCACCAGGTAATATAAACTCAGAGTAAAACAACCAGATACTCGAATTAACAACACAAACAACTCAACTCATCCCCAATTAAGACAAAGTTTATTATAATTTAACTTTCTTTTCTGGCTTTTAGGACTATTTTGGTTTAAATTTAGTGTTGCCAGCTACGATTTGAGTAAAGTATATTTTTCTTTTCGTTTAGTTAAATTAAAAAATTACAGCAAATATATTGCTTTATTACCGTGTAATATATTTTTTTGTAAGCTTCTTTAGGTTGTTAAGTTCTTTAGTAGAATATAAAACAGCATAAACTAGGTGTTTTCTTAATCAAACCTTTGAATTAGCAAAATCGTTTTCTTTTTTTTTTTTCATATATAGAAAAAATCTAAAAATAACTGGTCCAATTTATGTCTTTTAAAACATATTTAGTAAAATTTATATTATGATTCGTGGGTATGATACTAATTTTATTTCTTGTATTATAGTTGTACATTTTAAATTATCAACAATGTCTATTACGTTTTCTTGATGAATTACGTTTTACCTTAACCGTACTATCCATTCAATGTTAAAATTCTATATTTGAAATAAATTTAAATTAATATAACAGGAAAGGGGAGAAGTGATTCACACCCAATCAAAACCACACGCTGGGTTAGAACAAAAACAAGTGATCTGAAGGGGTTGAAGGGGGAATTTGGTTCAAAGCCAGCTGATAAAGGACTATCGTACTCGGATCGCAATCAAGAGCACATTCAAGCTAACTAAGAGGCTTTCCCTTGTGTGTTGGTGACAATATTTATGGTTGTCCTTGAAAATGTTGTCTTTTAGATCTTTGACTGGGTTGTTTAAGTCTTGTTCAGATAATATTGGTAGTTTTGTTGACTGTAGTTTTGTTCACATCTAAATAATTGAAAACAGTTCTCATAGCATAGAATGCCATGAAAAAAGCGAAACTAGTTGGATACGAAATCTCCCAAGGGATCAGTTATTAGTTTAAATTAGTTCATATTTTAAACATGGTGAAAATTTAGAAACAGCGTTATTTTTTTAACAATTACAGGCTAAGCTTGACCATTAAACTGAACATATAAAGCAAAAAATACTATTTAAGAAATATATAAATATTTTATCACATCAGGGGGTGGGCCACAAGGACTCTGAAGAAAACCTTAAATGAGAGCATAAGCCAAGTTTTCCATCAAGTTAACCCCAGAAAGCCCAAGGGAGATACAAAACGACCACTAAGTATATAACCTAGCTTCATCATCTTTTTTTAACTTAATTAAATTTTTTTAAATATTATTTTGTGTCAATTATTACTTATTTTGTGTGTTGTCAAAATATTACAGATCAGTGTTTATTTGTTTTCAATTTATACTGTAAAAATAATTGGTGGTCACTTTTAATCCCCCCTTGGTCTTCTATGTAATAAGTTTTTCTTTTTTTTAAGAACTAAACCTGTTTTATTTGGTTAGTTCTTTACTTATAAAAACACATTTACATATAAACATGGTTTGGAAAGCTGACTCTAGTTCTTAGGTTGTATCATTCAATAACTGACTTCGGTCAGTCTCAACTCACAAAATCAGAGCTAAACACCGTACCAAGGCAAATATTTTCAAATTAACGCCAGGTTTTTTGATAAGGAAGATATATTAGTCTTTAGTCAATCTTTTATTGTCTTAGATATGATACGCCGACACAATTTTGTGCGTATTTCAAGGCGAATATGAATGATCTGTGTAGTCTGGTTACTAACTGAGTTCGACTTATGCTCAGGAAGGGCCATTTATTAATTGCCAAATACAAAAGACAACTAAGGAAGCTACGGCTTTACGTGGAATCCGAATCACGTAGTGTTGGTCTGATTTTCAGCTAATTGACAAACCTAATACTCAGTTATCTCCTCTACACTACATCCGGACACTGACTACCACCAGACATGACCAGCCCAAACTTCTCTATTAGTGTCCACGCCAATAGAAACCATTGAGCGGACGCCTTGTAGGTATTAAGGAGACCGAGCATATCCTATCACCTACAATATCCACGACACTATGTCCGGAAGCAGCTGGGTTACATCACTGCGCCACTAGTGCCTATATTTGTATAAATGACTGAAGCTGTAAAACATATTAAAATTATCGAATCGTTGTAATTATTGATATTATTAATAATAAGTGACAGGGGTCTTATGTTCAAAATATCAGGTTTCAAACATCGTCATAGTAACTTTACAGCGTTATTTAATTTCACTCGTTATAAAGCTATAATAATGAGCATTATGTAACTGAAAAAGTGAAACAGTGACTGGTTGGGTAATACATAATAATTTCAAATGTTAAAAATATTATTAAACATCGTAACAAACACTGTGTAAATATTCATTTAAGACGTTGTGATATAACAAAATATAACATTTACATAACAAACAACATAGCAGAATACAATCACGCATTCACTAAAATGATTTTATTTATAACTGAAAGGAAAACATTCATTGGAATTGGATACGAAAACAAAGTACAACTTAAAAAATATTAGCCAAGGGGTAGACCATGCATATAAACGATTCTTGGGGATACAGAATCAATAATTGCACCGTTGAGAGGTAGAGGGATTTTTAGTTGAAGGGTGAACAAATTCGTTTAATGCTCAGATATCCGGATTTACATATCAATGAAGTGTAACCGGTCAACCCGGACTTCGTGGACGGAAAATCTCGATCTGTATCGTAAAGGGAGAATACTTTCAACAGCGTCTTTCTTTCATTGTTTAAATGATTTTTCAAATAGTTATACATCAAAACCTATACTGTATATGCAAGTTAAAGGAATATATCTAGCTGTTAGGTTTGAATATAAATTCCATGAAAATTTACATTGCGTTCAAGTTAAAACTACATAAAGTATTATGTCACATACATTTTAATGTAGCACATTTATATAATTAAGTTTTTTATCACATTTATGTGATTAAGTTTTTTGAAATATTTAATTCATCTGCTATATTGTACTTAAAACCTTATGAATATAAAAGAATTTGTTTAATAAAATATGATACAAATATGAATTTAAAAATATAAACAGTAAAATTAAATGCAATTTACAGCTATTTTTGAAGATATTTGAAACTTTATATATTGAATAAATTATCCATGTCACTTATTTTTAATAATAACAATGATCGTTAATTTTAATATGTTAATAGTATAATTGTAATATACAGGGTGTATTTTTTAAATGGGCCAGCATTGTGATCTTGGAAATCATAAGTCTGAAAAAAAACTGTAAATGGGGAAACTTACCTTGTTTTTACAGACAGTTAAAAATACATATTTAAAATTATAAAAACGCCCGCCATAGCTGTCAACTTTGTTTTTCTTCTATGGAATATCCAGTATTTTATGATTTGTTATACAGAAATAGTAATTTTAAGACCATTGAGATAAAATTTTTTTAAATATGCATTAAAAAAATCATTTAATCTGCAAACATTACACCAAACTTTTGGAAACATCCAATACAGATCGACAGTTGTATTATAAGTTAATTTAAACTGATAACAGTGCTACCAACATAAATTATCAGTGAAAAAATAATAACATATTTGTTTAAATAGATGTATATTATAATGTAATACACTATTCTATTAAATCGTGAAAAAGAAAAGCTAGGCATACATTTTCTAAATGTTTGTTGTAATGTTGGCAGTTTAACGGATTTGTTTAATGCATATTGAAAAAATGTGTTGTCTCAATGATAAGCTCCATACGGAATCTGGACATTTTGAGCTCTCATATCTACGTTATTAAGCAAAATATAGAAAAACTGCCAAGAGTGTAAAAGTCTTTAAATTACTATTTCTATATAAAACAATCATAAAGTACTGTGTGTTCTATAAGAAAAAACAAAGTTGACCGCCATATTGGAAAATGGCTTCCGTTTATTTTTTTATTGTTTTTTTTTTTTTTTTATTTATTATAAATATGTATTTTTAATTGTCTCTAAAAACAAGTTAAGGTTTCCCTTTTAAAGTGTTTTGTCAGACTTATGGTTTCCAAGATCGCAATGGTGGTCCATTTAAAAAAGGCACCTTATATATTTTTTAGACCACAACTATCGGACTAGTGGCGCAGTGCTGTAATCCAGCTATTTGGGGACAAAGTGTTGGGGAAATTGTAGGTGATAAGTTCTTTGCTCGGTCCTCCTAATACCTATATGGGCTTAATGGTTGCTATTGGCGTGGGCACTACTAGAAAAGTTTAGGGTTTCCATGTTGGGTGGTAGTCAGGGTCCGGATAATGTGAAGGGCTAAAAATTAGGCCTATACTACGTGATTCGGATTCCACGTAAAGCCGTAGCACCCTTAGTTGTCTTTTTTCTATTTGGCTATTAATAAATGGCCCTTGCTAAACATAAGTTGAACTCAGTTAGTAACCAGACTACACAGGTCACTCACACCCAAACTAAAATATTGTAATCATTCATATTCGCCTTGAAATACGCACAAAATTGTTTCGGCGTCTTATATTCAAGAAAATAAAAGATCTTCATTGTCAAAAACGAAACTCTTTCAATGTAATTTTATAAAAATCAACTTTCATATAACAGTTTTTACGCTAGCCTAATGTAAAAACGATTATTCTGTTGATTTTACTGACAAAATTATTAAAAATTAAACAACTCCATCAACTTTGGTCATAGTAGAAGAGATTTGTAGTAGTGTTGTTGTTTACAACATTACGTTTGATAGATTAATTCTGTATTTATCAGATATTAATTTCCCTGTTATTATTTTTTGTTCTTTATTATCTCTTTCTTATAAGATAAAATGTTTGTACTGGAACCATCTCCTGCTACATTACATTCTACTAAGCATGAGACAAAAGACCAATATAAGAGGAATTAAAAATGTATAGCATCCAAATAATTTTAAATTATTCATTTATGTTTTATTTATTTTTTCAGCATTTATAGAATAGTATATTGTTTATTTCTCAAAAATACACATTTTATTAGTCCTGCTAAGTTTGTAATAATCTAAAAATCCTCACTACTAGTTTTCATACAAAATTTAAATATTTAATATAAAATAAGTTACTAAATAAATAAAATAATTACAATAACAAAATATGTAGTAACAACAGTAATATGGATGGGATTTTAATAACCTTTTCTTATTTTCTTATTTCTATAGCTAACATGATATTTTAATATGTTTACTTATTATATTAATAACAGATTTTTTCCAGATTTGTTAGCATTCTAATTGCATTATTTTATTATTTATTCTAACCATTTTTATTATTTCTGAAAATATGTTACAAGTGGTCGTCAGGTAATTTGAACACAAGAGCTATTCCATGTCCATCGCCGAGTACTGTCTTATTTTAGTATAGGTCAATGAAAAATTGCTTTATTCACTCAACAATTAATTTATATAATTAAGTGAAAGCTGCAGTCCATTATGGTAAATCTCTAAAATGATTTAACATCTAATTTTATGTAATTTCACTGTTGGAAAATGTTTATGTAAATATAATTTACTATCACCTTCCTTATTAACGCCAAGGCTGCAACAATGGTTCATGATAACAGTTTTAAGAGCCCATTCGTTAAAAAATATTACATTTTTTTATATATAAAATGGTGGTTCATTTATATATAAATGGTGTCGTAAAATTAAAATATAATAATTAATTTTTTATATTTCAATTGCATTAATAAGCTTTTTCGTTATTTGAATTTTTTTTTATGTCCAATAAATGTATTTATCGTGCCTCTTGCTCTGATAAATAAACCAATGACTTCTATAGATTTAATAACACATGTTTTCCGTATAAATTTAACAGTTTCATAGTAAATTAATCCAGGGATATTTATAAATGAAATAAAAGACGAGTAGGAATTGAAACTATAGTTTATTTTCTAATGTCAGAAAATTTGAATATAACTATTGAAAAGTTATTTCATATGTCTACCTTCCAATGTAATGTTATCGCTTTTAGAGTTAATATTTGGATCAGCGTTCCTCCGATTGTTAACACAAAGGTATTCACAAGGTACTTCAAAACTCTTTGAGCGAAACAACAAGATAGTCTAATTAACAACACAAACAACTCAGTTCATCCCAAGTTTAGACAAAGTTTAGCATAATTCAAACTTATTTTTAGACTGTAAATACGAAGTTTATCTTAAACTTATGTTGCCAATTACGATTTTACTACGGGCTTGAGTTTTATTTGCGTGATAAACTACAAATACAACCGGCATTTATCACATAAATATTTTAATTTTTACTAAGCATAATTATTACTTATTAACACCTTTTCTAATTTTTTTTCGTTTGTGCCTCAACAACAATAATGAAAAATAAATTGTTTTTGATCCTGCTGCTTGATAGAAATTATCTGTTATTAATTATAATATATCAGACATCTATTATATGTTTATTATTTATAACATACCTAGTAAATACAATATATCTTGATATATTCTTATTGTTTGTGTGCATACGAACTTTTGCAATCCCTAGGACTGAAAGGGTTTTGATTCAAATTTTTTTTACAATGGAAAAAATGTTTCTAAAATATACTTGTGTAATTAATTTTTCTTGCTTTCATAATTTTGTAACTTAACACAGTCTTAAAGCGTGTTTTTTTTTTTTTTTTTTTTTTTTTTTTTTTTTTTTTTTTTCATATAGTACTAAGATTACTATCTGTGTGTTTTAGAAAAATTCATGTACCAAATAATGATCAGGATTTTTAATTAAGATGTGTACGGTCGAACAGTTGTGTAATAAATTTGTGAATCGCAAAATGTACTGTTGTTGATTATTTGAACAATTCACTAAAGACATTAAATAATTTGGTCATTGATTTTAATTATAGCAACAGTTGTGATAAACTAATTAATTATCGTTTTAAACATTTAACTGTAACATTTTCTTATGAGTCAATTAACTAATATAAATCTTCATGAGAAGAGATTGGAAATAGAATATGAAACAATTGACAGTGAATTATTATAGAATTGAAATATTGGAAAAGAAACAAAGGTAATTATGTAAAAGTTGTATTATCAACCAGTCTCATTATACGTAGTAGAAACGTGGCGTGGACAAAATTAAGCAGATTACAGGCTGCAGAAATGAGATGATATTAATAGAGAAGATTAGCAAAAGAGATAGAATAAGGAATGAAATAACCATTGAAAGGTAGGGTACCACTATAAGAGAGATTGGTTAGAAACAGGATACAGTGCATGGGGCGTTGGAAAAGGATGGAAATAATAGATTGTGAAAAAAAAAAGAGAGAAAAAGGAAGACAGGGAGAAACTTGGATGGACCAAGTGTACAAGAATGTGGAAGGAAGAGGAATCTGAAGGGATAGACAAATACTGAGGAGGCTGAGTGAGACGACCTGTGAAAACAGTAACCTCGATAATTTATGATGATGATGATGCTGTTGTTGTTGATGTTGATGATAGTGAAATTCTAATGAAACATATTAAATAGTCTGGTGATTCATATACTACTCGAAATATTAGCTATTGTAATTATTGGGTTTCAATATACGCTTTGAAATTAGTTGATGAAAGATAATTTTTCTGATTGATTAATAAATTAATCTACTGCTCAAATAATGTATGCATTTCTCTTATATCAAGCTGAAAACATAATAAAAATTCATTACTTAAGCCAGGAACTGTAAAGATTAAAAATAAAAGACTGTCTGCCACCATTTCAAATATGATGTTCCTTTTAACCAGTTCATTACAAGTTTCATCTATTATTATATCATCATCAGTATAATTGCAAAACATTATTTTTCTTTCTGAATAAAATTAAAACTACACAAATATATCACGTAAAAGGACAAAGATTAAATATATATATATATGTATTTCTGATAAATATGGAAAATGCCCAAAGTGGAAAAAATTAAGGCTGGAGAAAAATTAAGTCACTCATTTGGAATTTTATGTTTTGGTCTTTGTAATCATCAATGATTGAATTAAAAACATAATGAGAGTAACTAGTAATGTTTCAATGTTAATAAATATGATAATTACATTGATGATAATCTTAATTTCTATTTAAGTAAGAGACAATACAATGTCAAATAAAAATAGTAAACAAGCAAAATATCAATACATGTTGGATTAACGGATGAAATAGTTTGTAAGAGGTGGTGTGATTACTGAATTCACTGTTTGACCTTATATTATTTCATTATTAAATAAATACATACTTTTTCTTCAAACTAAAATCACTATAATTTTGATTTTTAGTTTTAGAATATTTTAAAATCCTTTACACTACGATAAACGGTGTTAGCACCAAGTTGAAAGTGGTTAGTTAGAACGAAGTTAGAACGATAAGAATTTTAAAATCGTGTTAAGTCCGTTGATATTAGAAGGTAATACAGTTATATTGTTAGCAAGTTGTGAGGCTCTAGTGGCTATACGACTTTAACTGAACAGCTGTTAATCTCCCACTAGTCTGTATTATTGAAGACTACTTCTTGCATGATTATTTGACTTGATATTTTTTATTTAGTTGTCTTTGCTTTTCAGTGATCTTCAATGACAAAATTACTAACTTTTCAATATTTTTTTTTACATTTTTTTAAATCTTCTGTAGACATTATTATATATATTTTTTTTTTTTTTTTTTTTACAGGTTTATGTCTTACCGTGACTTAGAGTGTTCCATTTACTTCGTATACTCACAGTCGGTAGAATCACCCTTCCACCCTACTGCACTCGTCATGACTTAATGAAAAAAAGTTAGTATTGAATTTTTTTTTTAATTTCTGTAAAGAAACTCATAAGCAATTGTAAAACATTATTTTACAATGTTGATGCATACAGTAAAACAATTCTGTAAAATAGTTTCTACTTAAAAAATAATTTTTGTTGAATTGTTAACATATGTAGTTAAATTTATAATATTTAATTAATTTTAGGTTACGTTAAAGAGCACTACGCTATGAATTAGTATATTATAATAATAATAATAATAATAAATGTATTTATTGTTTTCACAGGTACAGATTAGTTTCACAGGCAAAATTATTGATCACAATAAAAAGGCACATTTGATGAAAAATAAATAAAAAACTTAAATAGATAAAGAAACACAATTATAACTTATGCGCCTAAATAAAGTACTCCAAATTATATAATACATTCTTGGTTATAATACAATAATATAAATACAGTTTAAATACAACCAGACATAAGCTAAATTATTAAACGTAAGATTAATTTGTAATGAAAAACAGATATATTCAAAAACTAAAACAAACAAAAGAAAACATAAATACTGAAAAAACATTATAAGAGATATGACATCAGCAAACCTACATAAGAAGACAAGTCCACTAATACCTTACAATAGTAAACAAAGGAACAACACATTTTTCATAAACTTTCAATGCCACTGGGTTAAATTTTCATCAGGTGAGTAGTGACTGACTAAGCTTCGATAGTTAAATAAATAGGTGCAAATTACAATAAGTCACAGTTATTTACAATTTATTTTTCCATTCGAAATAAAAGTTTATATTTCTAAAAGTGAAACCATCCTAAAACTATCTTCTTAAAAGTTGAATTTTAAGTTTCATGTTCACACTAAAATCTTGTACAAACATGTTCCCTGTTTACCAAAGATATTTTAACCAGTGAAACAAATATATTTTTGAAAATGTTCCCCTTTCATGATACAAATCACTGTTTTCCGTCCACGAAGAAGTCCGGGTTGACCAGTTACATTTCATTGATATGCAAATCCGGATATACGAATTTTTTCACCCCTCAACAAAATATCCCTCCACCTCTCAACGGTGCAATTATTGATTCTGTATCCCCAAGACTCGTTTATATGCATTGTCTACCTCTTAGCCGATAAATCTATACTCGTTCTTTGTTTTCCTCTTCGATTTGGAATGTAATTCGACATTTAATTGGAAATAAAAATATTTTTCTGTTTGTTTATAAATTTAAAAAAAACACTAAACAAGTGTTTTTGAATACTCTACACATTAAATCACAAACACCACAAGACAGTAACTAAACCAGAATAACCGAATTGGCTGAGACTGAGTTTTATGCATGAAGATTGACATTGGAAAATTAAAAAAATAGAAAGAAAGAGTACTATAAAAATTGTAGGCATATTAAATACTGTATTTCAAACTTGCAGACTTATAATTAATAAGGAAATAGAAGAATAAACTGACATACATTTTGACATGAGAAAAGAAATTTTAAATTCCATAATACATTAAGGGAATGTTTAAGTTGACAAAGCATATTGTAGAATTTTATTAATATCTGTAGTAAAAACAGAAACAATTAAATGGATTGATGCAATAATAAAACGAGGCATAGAAGCAGCAATTTTAACACGAACTGAGGTTTCAAACTAGATCATATTCAGGCAAAGTAGTTCTGATTAGAAAGTTTGTTAGAATGTGAAAAAAGAACGAAAACAACTCTAGTGGAGGAAAGAGAACTCATTCCGAAATAAAAAAAAAACATATTTGAGCACTTATAGAAGACAACTCATCAAAACAGCGTTATTCTTACCTAGCTTGATTCCATTGAGCTCATTCGTGAATGGATATAAATAAAATTGCCCCCTGCCTGTGTAATTTCGATTAATGATATAATGATTTTATCTCTTGCTCAAAAATACTCTTTAATGCAAGTGATAAAATTATAGTTTCTATGATAGAACCTGTCTCCTGGACCCTCGGCTACCTGGGACTGGCCCGGGACACCCCCCAGCACTGGCAGCCGCCTGCGGCTGTTTCCTTAATGAGTCACTTACTGGCATCCCCACTAGGTGAACTAACTTTTTTCCCGGATCACAATTTTTGAATTTTAATCAAATATTTGAAAAGTACATAAAAAAATAAGATTAACAATATAAAACTCGATCAAAATTGAACAATATTGCGGCGGTCTGTTTATTTGTATAGTAACAGTATAGTTGGTTTTGTGTAACGATATGACGATTAAATTACATTGGAATTGATAACAATTCTAATAAAATAATTTTTAAACTAAGCTTATAAAAGATTAGAGGTAACATCTTTTTTCTTTTTGTCTTTTTTCTTTATTAAATATCCTTACTTATAAAATTAGTCGAGGTTATTTTTATAATTTTTGTAAATCACATTTTGATCTGTTGAGCCATTACCTACTGGATTTCTTCCCTTTAATAATAGGTTCTTTGCAAGTAATTTATAATTCTATAAGTCATAAAACGGTAAAGGAGGTAAAAAATGCTGATAAATATTTGAACGTCGAAGAGGCAGTACACTCATGAAAACTGTCAACATTTTACCACAAATAACTAACTATACACAGACACTGGTTTCCATTCTATACAAACAATAACATGGTTTTTTTCTGTAGTTTGTGGACTGTCCGCTTTAAAGCATGCAGGTGGACTGAGCGCTGTTGTCAGATCGTGCTCAAAGTTGGGGGGGGGTGCTCTTTTTCCAATCACCTCCGTCATTATGACAACACTGCGCCTGAACCTGCAGTTAGAGTATGTGGCTATGTTACAATTCGCAATAGTGTTGCTACACCATGAGCAATCTGAGTATAGTTAGTAATCTGTGATTTTTAATATAAGAATTTATCTTATATATATATATGAACGTTTTTATATACAAGAATTCATCTGTTTATTTGAACGCATTCTGAAATAATTTGAAGGAATAATACAACAATTTTAAATTATAAGAAATTATTTTATATATACCATCAAACTACTTCGTTCTCCATTGGTGGTATATTTTGAATTTGTTACAGCTGTATCTGAAAAAGAAATTCAGGTCATTAAAAAAAGTTTGTAAATACAGTAAAGTTACCAAATCTGAAGGTGACTGCATCGAGGTGTTATTTTATATATATATATATATATATATATATATATATATATATATATATATATATATATATATATATATATGTATAAGTATAAATTATTGGTAACTACTAATCACCTTCATCATGTATTATTATTCATTATTATCATTAACACACCGATTGAAGAGATGTGGGCAATTATGAGGAGCATATGATTGTGATAAACGAATATATTCATTGTGTACCGGGTCGTTTTGACCGGTACATTTCGTGTTATTCGTCGTTGTCTGCCGGGCTGCCTGCGATCGCTCCTGCCCGGCGTTTCGCTTTCTTTGGTGGCCGTTGGCTCAGACTCTGTCGTTCCTGGTTCCAGCTTCGGTCAGGTTGGCCTGTCTGTTGACTTGTTCTCAGCGGCCGTTCGTCACGACATGTTAGGCTAGAGACTCCAAAACTCCAGGGTCCTTGAGTAGGACGTTTCTACCCTCAGCCTGCCGTCCGGGGATTGTCGACCTTCTGCACTGCTAGCCTGGCCTGAGGACCATGTTGGAGCCTGGAGTCGCCCGCTACCCGCTCTACATCTTTGGGGTAGAAGTCTTCTGTCCTCAGGTCAGTGCGTTCCTTTTTGGTTTCCCGGCGGCTGAGCTGGGGGGTTTAATTTAAAAAGTGAAAAAAAAGTGCAAAATGAAAGAAGAAAAAAAAGTTTGGGGAACTATTGAATTTGGCCGAGGCCTAAACGGATTGGACAAAGTGATAACACAGCCATGGGGACCTATATGTTTTTTTATTACAAAAAAAAAACTTCAAATACAAAAAGAGCTCTTAGTGTTAAATTGTTATGTAGTTTAAGTTTATTTTGTTGTTAGATATGTTAGAGTTTATATTTGTTAGGTCCCCATTGTTAAATCCTGTTATTATTTATTTATATGTTTAGGCCTAGTTATTTGTTATTTATTTTTTTGTTAAATGTATTAGGGGTGTTGTGAAGTGAATTTTTACTCGAACGGTACCGTGTTATATTTTCTTTTAAATTATTTAATTTTTAAAAATTCTTCACCAAAAGGGGATTATTGTGCTTTGACTTAATTTTCTAATTCGGAGCTGCCCAGGGATTCCGGCCTACTCCCTGGCCTCGGTGGAATTATGGGATGGTGGGGCTAAATTGCCGGGTTATTTGGGGTTATCGAAATTGTTTCTGAATTTGTCACCTTTTAAATTGTTAATAATTTTTTTTTCTTTCATTTTGCACTTTTTTCATTTTTTAAATTAAACCCCCCAGCTCAGCCGCCGGGAAACCAAAAAGGAACGCACTGACCTGAGGACAGAAGACTTCTACCCCAAAGATGTAGAGCGGGTAGCGGGCGACTCCAGGCTCCAACATGGTCCTCACCCCAGGCTAGCAGTGCTGAAGGTCGACAATCTCCGGACGGCAGGCTGAGGGTGGAAACGTCCTACTCAAGGACCCTGGAGTTTTGGAGTCTCTAGCCTAACATGTCGTGACGAACGGCCGCTGAGAACAAGTCAACAGACAGGCCAACCTGACCGAAGCTGGAACCAGGAACGACTGAGTCTGAGTCAACGGCCACCAAAGAAAGCGAAACGCCGGGCAGGAGCGATCTCAGGCAGCCCGGCAGACAACGACGAAAAAAACGAAATGTACCGGTCAAAACGACCCGGTACAATTGTTACTAATTAAGATAAACTAATCCTTATAAAGATCCATTCATTAATAGCCCAATATCCAGAGCTAAGGGAGCTATACTTTACGTGGAATCCGAACCACGTACTATTGGTCTGATTTTCATCCAACTGCTTACAAGTCTAAAATCCAGTTATCTTCCCTACACAACATCCAGACCTTAACTACCATCAAAAATTGAAACCCCGAACTTCAGTAGTAGTGTCCACGTGATGGCAACCATTGAGCAGACGTCGTATAAGACATATCGCTTACAACCTCCACAGCACTGTTCCCCCTAAGTAGCTGGGTTACAGCACTGTTACAGTCAACATTTAGTCAACATTTAGTAAAAATCAGTTTCAGCCTCCACAACAATTGGAAGACACGTTTTGGCACAACCCTTGACCAAACACAACAGTAATCAAGAGCCAAGCAATTTCACGAGCTGTTTAACAGCACGTTGTGTGTAACGTTACAGGATTGCCAACAGTCACAATAGATCAGTAATTATCCCTTAACCAAGGTCTGAATGTTGGACAAATGATTTAATTTGCTTTCCTTGATTGAAATATCATTTATTAAATGATTTGTAAAATTATGTGCCTTATCAAATATCTAAATAAATAAAAACCAAACAAAATAAATAGTTACGCTTTTCATATTACATCTATTAACTCCATATTCACATTTAGTGATATGTCAATCATTTATATGTTAGTAAATAAATTCAATAGTAATAATATTTTATTTATTTTATAGACTTTTAACAATATTATACGTACAATTTAATTTCATTGGAATTCAATTGTGTGGTTAGCAGAAATAAACAAAAAAAAAACACAAAAATCAAGAGTTCAGTTATAATTACAATCATTACACACATGAATTACTATCTTGCATTTAAGTATTTATGAAAATACAAACGTACACATACAAACTACACACATGCACATATATAAAATACATGTATATACAATTTAGGACTAAATAAAAACATTTAAAACACATTCAACTATAACGCCCTATAAATATGAGTACGTATTGCACGTACAAACATTAAATATTATTAAAATATAGTATTTTTATTGCAAATAATAATAAAAAAGTACTTTTCATTTGTATTATCCATTCCTACAACTGTAAAAATGTAATTATATATTTATCGGTCTCCTTTCATAACAGGACTAAGTCATCTCATTAGCATATTTTCTAATGTATCGTTCAAATTAATCATAAAAAACACATTTCACTAATTTTGTATTTTAACAGATATTTTGATAGGATAAATAACTATTCTAAATGGTATTTACTCAAAGACAATTTGTAATAGTATTTACCTTTTAATATACAAGTCATACATGACTTGTTATCTTTTCTAAAATTGTTATTTCCTACAGTACGTATATTTCACTAAATAAACGTATTTTTATTATTATTAAATCTATAATAAAAGTATAATTCAAAATAAAATAGGTAATACCATTGTCTATAAGTACTTATGCAACATTCGTGTTTTAACAGCTTTATACAATGGAATGAAAACACATGATGAAGGCTGTTGGATGTTTGTTCGAAATTGTCAACAGAATGGCCAAAACTGACTGAAACTATACTACTATCACCGACACACAGATAGAGCACCTCTTACAAGTAATGTTAGACTCGGATCACAATTAAATGCACAATTAGTCAAGACTGATTGTGAATTTAATTGTGATCCGAGTCCAACATTCCTCTGGCTTTGAAGCAACGACCCCCTTCAGATCACTTGTTTTTAATTTATAAACAAATCGAGTGGTTTCTAATATCACTCGTTGGATGGAATTTGTAATATTTCTCTCCTATACTGATTTTTTCCACTATCTCAAATTTTTGGGTAGGTTTTAAAAGGGAATTTGCATAATATATATATACAAGCCAAATACCACTGACTCACTCACTCATCACAAAATCTCAAAAACCACCGAACGGATTTACACGAAATTTTAAAGGAAGCTACCTTCAGTTTTTCAAAGGGACCTACTAAGAAACAATTTTTCAAAATTTCATTCCTAAGAGGTACAAAACCTCCTCTCAAAATTTCCTTTTTTCGATAAGAATAACATTGGGTTGATTTTAGTAATATAATAGTAGCTGTTTTGTAAGTAAATAACATGTTTATTTTGTATGTTGGACATTATCCTACTGATGCATCAAGAGTTTAATCTTCAGCTGTCAAACAAAAACAAATGAAATGGACGGGTTTGAAATAGTCTAAGTAATACCATTGGGTATTTATACTAATAAATAGGTAACAATGCAAGTAGAGTGAGTGAAATACTGTAAATAAATGTAATATTGTTATTTTATGTTATAAAATTAATCTACTATTATTTGTGGTTAAAAGTCACATGCCGAGGTTGAAGACTGCATCGAGCGCAGCAAGAGTTGAGGTTGGCTCGCGAAGCATGCAGGGGTGTCCCCTAGTATATTATACCATATTTTGATTTTGGATTCAACTAGTACGATGACATTATAAGTTCTTTTTATTTTATATTTTGAATCACATTTCAATTGTATTCCCAAGCGTTAGTACATGAGCAATACTCTTGTTGATTTCATTTAACATTTAAGTATCAATGAGTGTGTTAACATTAGTACACATTCATTTAAGTTTTTATAATAAGTTTTTAATAAATAAGTTTTGGGTTTAGTCAATACTTACTGCTACAATATTTACAATACATATTAGGTAGTACTGTAACTACATTATAAATCGTAAGGCACTATAACAATCCTTCTGCATTGGCATTTAGCGGCAAATAACATGAAAATATCTTTACATAATCAAATAAATTGAACACACGCAAAGTTGTGGGGTAGTGTTGAAATCTAGGTTATAGAGGGGATGTTTGTATAGAAGAAGACAATGAATAATGAGTTAAGTGTTTTCAGTTCATAATAGAATTAAATCTGTAGACTAAGCAAACAATGTTATTTTATAGGTTATGTGACATAGAAAGGTTAATAATATACAGTTTTATTGTTCAAACAAGAGAATTTTATATAAAATATTATTTAAATAAGTTATTTGAAACTTTTTAGTGTTTAGAGTTACTTGAAGTTGATGAAAGCAAACTACTGAAAACGTAAATACATAAATCTATGTCAGTTAAAACTACATAAAATGTTTTAAAAAAACGAAAGAAGTGCAAATGATATATTATCAATAGTAATGGGACACGATAAATATGTATTGGAGCTTGCATTATTAAATATGCATGCCTTATTGGACAACATTGAAACGTGTGTTTAAATTTTGAAATATCAAAGTTAAATATCGACTCTTGCAAATAAAACTGAGAAACCTTACTCAATCCCTAATTAGCAACACTAACTTTAAAACAAACTTCGTACTTACCATCTTAGAAGAGGCTAAATCATGCTAAACTTAGTTTTAACTGGGAATTAACTGAGTTGTTTGTATTGTTAATTGGACCATCTCGTTGTTTTTATCAAGCAGTTTGAAGTCCTTGCGAATTTAATCAGTTGTCACAAGATAGTTTTATATTTCAGGACAGCATAGTTGGAATAATATTTGTAAAATTTATTATTTAAGTTTGTAAATTAATTTATTGAAACTTGTGTAACTAAATACAGAAAATCCCTGAAATAAAGTTCCAAACTTCGGGAAATGTTATGTATGTTAAAATAAAAAAAAGTCAAGAATATATTTTTGTTTTTTTGTTTTTTTTTTTTTTTTAAGTTTCGTTTACCAGATATCTGGCATTTTTTTTTTTTCACAAAAGAATTGTTACTTCCAAGTTTTCTCAACCGATCTTAATGAAACTCGCTATGCTTGTTAAAATAATAAACACCTATTCAAAGAAAAAATCAACTTCATCCAATACAAAATTTCTGAAAGGCGGCCATTTTCAATTTCAAAACGGAAATTGCGGGAAAACAGCTAATAATACTAAAAATGCTTATAACACGTTTGTTAAGATAATTGTATTAACAATCTGTCAGTATCAAAAAAAGTTAGAATCTAACAAAAATAACTGAGACACATTGACATTTGTGTTGAGAGGCAGCAAAAAAAACAAAACTAAAAAAAAATTGTTTTTAGATTTTTTTCTCAACACATATATCAATGTGTTTTGATTATTTTTTGTCCGATTCTAATGTTTTTGATACTGACAGATTTGTAATACAATTATCTTAACAAACGTGTACTACGCATTTTTTGTATTTTTTGGCTGTTTTCCCGCAATTTCCGTTTAAAAAATAAAAATAGTCACTTTGAAATTTTATATTGGATCGTTGATTTTTTTCTTTTTTTTCTTAGAATAGGTCTCTATTATTCTAACAAGCATAGCGAGTTTCATTAAGATCGGTTGAGTCAACTTAGATATAAAAATTCTTTTGTCAAAAAAAAATGGCGGATAACTGGTAAACAAATTTTTTGGAAAAAATGATTCTTTATTTTCTCTTTATTTTGACCTACATAATCGTTTCCCCAAGTTTGGCACTTTATTTCTGGGACACCCTGTATAAATCCTAAATCTGATTAACTCATATGATTATTAAAATATTACAGTGGACGTATTGATGTGAATATGAGTTCTTAAATACACTACTACGTGATGAAACTAACAGAGGTCGACATCCAAAGTCTTGTTAAGTTTGCTGAGGAATTCGAACCACGTAGTATATGTTTGGTTGCTTTTGCTCAATTAGTTCTTAACTCTTACCTTCTTAATTAGTTCTTACCTCTTACCTTCTTAATTAGTTCTTACCTCTTACCTTCTTAATTAGTTCTTACCTCTTACCTTCTTAATTAGTTCTTACCTCTTACCTTCTTAATTAGTTCTTACCTCTTACCTTCTTAATTAGTTCTTACCTCTTACCTTCTTAATTAGTTCTTACCTCTTACCTTCTTAATTAGTTCTTACCTCAGGAAAGGACCAAAAAATCTGCAACAACAATATTGGGCATATTTCTAGTTTCAGATTATTTTATGCATGTTATTACAGTACTAAAACACGTTGATTCTGAATAAGCTAGATTTCGGTTTTATGGTAAAAGTTAATAGTTATAAATTGAATTAAGTCGGCGAGTCAAAGTTATATTCATTCATTATATTTTCTGTGGACAAACCAGTAATATATCACTTTATTTCAACCTTTATTCGTTTTCATAAATAAAATTAAGCTTTTGGACTCTTATCTCTGTCTGTTGGACAAAATAAGCCAACGTTTCATCCTTGATGCAATGGACCTCTTCAAGGCGAGTCGGCATTAACTTGAAAGGGAAAAGCCGACTTTCTCAAGTCTGGGGGAATGTTAACTCAACCTGAAGATAGATTGCAACATGGATGAAACTATGACGCAGCTGGGAACCTAGAAGCTTGGCTTCAAAATTAATAAGATATTTTTTATTATTATTCAGCTTTTATTCATACTGGTTTTCGTTGAAATAAATAAATCGACATAATTTACAATAGGTCTTCCCACCAATAAATTTCTAAATTGTATAGAATAAAATACATAAAAATAGTAATGAAATTATTCGTGAAAACTTCAAAATAAATTAGGCCTACTTTGGCTATTCAAATTAATTTATCAATATTTCGGCTCATTTTGTTTGTTAAAAGAAAGTGTACGAAAATAAGCGAAAAGGAAGCGAGTTTATATCAGCAAAATACATATTATTTATGTGTGTATTATAATTCATAAATATTCCAACAATTTAAGGCACATGTTAAGTAAAGAGTTTTAAAAAAATAATTTTACTGGGTAAAATTTTAAATAAACTATTAGAAATAATTCATTTTATAAATTAAATAAAAATAGTCTTTTAAAGTATTAAAAGTGTTTAACCAATTTAATTTTATGGAGAAACGACAACTTCATTACTCAGCTTTGTTGGTATATTTGATCTATATTTAACCTGGTATTTTTTCAGGTTGTCCGTTTTGTCAATAGGTAGCGCTTGTGTACGGTTGAGTTTGTGCTGTGATCTAGTGAATCCTGAACTAAACATTCCAAATAAATATTACATTGAGCGTATTTATTTTTCACAGAAACAGGTACATTCAGAAGAACAGTAAAATTGCTACGCATACTTAAGAATCAGTGACTTAAGTGACATTTTACAAATAACGTTTCACTAAATGTGTAGTACTGAATATAAGTAAAAGCACATGCTTCGATATTTTTTGTTTATAATTAGTTGTCCTGCATATTCTTCTGTCTATCTTAAACACCCTGTGTATTGCTATAGTCTTAGTTGTTTATATAAATTTTCACTCGCATGTGTTATTTGGCTTTGTGGCTGTTTTCTAATGTCTAAATACTAAAATGTTAGTACTGCACTTAGTTTTCAATATTTTATTTTATTTAGATATAATTTACTGGTATGGTTTTTAATTTGTTATTTCTCCTCCTTTTAGTATGGTAGCTGGTTTTGAACAGCCGTACGACGTAGTATAGTATATACAGGGTGTTTGGGGAGGGATGGGTACAACTTCAGAGGGTGAGAGTAAACTCAAAAACTAGCAAAAAATATATATAAACATATGTCCCGCTATGTTTCGCGTTCTGTCTGAGTGTCCGTTTGTGTTGCTCATAAAATATTATATCCAGAACTGGTTTAGATAATTATTCTAATCCTGGCCGCCTTGGTCAGTTAATTAGTGGCAATTATAATTAGTAAAATTGCTAAAATATCTCTAGCCATTTAATAATGGCAGCATTTAAAAATAATTAATAATGAATATTTCGAAACTTTCAATAATACAGAAAGGAATCAAAATAACAATAGCTTAAAATTTAATTCCAAATGTAACGAAAACTATTTTTTTATTGCTCCCACATGATAACTTCAGCAGTCCCACCAGATCCTTATGGATTATCTCATATTTTTGAGACTACAAACTTACCCGAGCTTGACTGGTGTGTACTTGACCCTTGCCTGTAGACTATCTGTTTTGAATTCCCAATAAGGCCTTCATTGTCTTACTAATTACCCCTATCAGTAACCATATACACGTGTAATTATCATTAAAGCCTTTTTTATAGCCTTAAATTCGCACTAAATCAAAATTGAGCTTTAATTGTTTAATGGTCACGTTTTAATTATTTTTTTTAACATTCTGAATAAATTACCTAACGAAAAATATATTCTTCCTAATTGTTTAGTAAGTGTTTTGGGAATTTGTTTAGTTATTCCACGTTATTTTGGCACTAGTGGTGTAGTAATGTAACCCTGCTACTTAGTAGCAAAGTGTTGTGTGGAGATTGTAGAATATAGGTATTTTACTCAGTTTTCCTAACAGTGACGACAGCTCAATGGTTGCCATCAGCACGAAAACTATGTTTATTTGTTGATTATAGAAGATAACTATAAGCAAAATAATTGTCAGTTAGCTGAAAGTCAGACCCACACAACTGTGCCGTAGCACATTTCAACTCGTTCTTTGGTTTACCGACTCTATTTTTTCTGTGTTATATTTTGTCTGAGTCTTCTTTTGTTTGCTCTCTGTGATTTGTTGTTGTGTTCGTTGGTCGTTGGTCTTGGCCTGGCTTCTTGCCTTGAGTGGTCACTTTAGTCTGTTCTGAGCTCAGTTTTTCTTTTCTCTCCGAGTCGGTGTATTGTCACCCACCCACGGTTGAGCTCAGTGTTTGTGCCAGGTTATGTTTCACTACGTGGTTGGGATTCCATGTAAAGGTGCTAGTTGTCCTGGCTATATTTGGAGTTTGACTCAAACTCAGCTCGTAACCAGTCTACGCGTGTCATCCACACTTTTTCCACACTCACGTAACTATTCACAAACTGTGCAAAATAGTTCGGCATCTCATACAATAATAAGTAAATAAAGTGTACATTTAAAAAGTAGAGAACATAAAAATTAATGTTTTAGACACAATCTATTTCTGGTTTCCGAATATCGAGACCACCTTGCAACGGATGGTGAAATTCGTGAACACTGCACACTCCTTGAGATAAACAACAAGACAGTCTAATTAACAACACAAACAACTCAGTTCATCCCAAGCTAAGACAAAGTTTAGCACGATTTAGCCTCTTCTAAGATGGAAAGTACAAATTTTAATTTAAAGATAGTGTCACTAGTTAGGACTGGAAGGGACGTTTAACGATTCTATTTGCACGCTACAATACGGGTTTACGTTATATATGAATATTTAAAATATACGCCTACGCTTAATCCTTCTCCAATGAAGCATAGATATATAACATAAGAAGCTCCTATAAGGAATGGCAACGATATATCGATAAATATGTTTCGATATATCGATATATTAGTATCGATATTTTCTTTTGATAGTATCGGACATATCGATATTTTTGGTCCGGTATATCATATCGCTATATAATGACGTTATTCCCTCTCCTAAAATCATCGATTCGAAAAAAAACACATTTAAATTGCCTCTTATGCGTGCTAAACATGTATTTAAAAAATAAAGTAGCCTTATTTATTATGTTTATGTGAGGTTAGCGCACAACAGTTTATTGTAGACCAGTGGGTGGGACGGGTAAATGAAGTACTGTGTGAGTTAACAACGTTGACTCTAAGATGCCTAAAGAAGCCTAAAGATAGTTTTAAACGTTTAAAATAAAAAAAACAATGTTATTACATTATTATTTTATAATTAACATAATAACTAAAGCTACCGGTATAGTTATTTTTACTTTGAATGTCACAGACCACAACTTTTATCGTATAGATAAATGTATTTAATTTTTACATTCAGTAGGATATTTTAAATAGTAACAGCAAAACATGAGTGTATTTTTGGTCATGACATATGGGTTAGTGTATAGAGATAAATAATTTACAATTCGATATATCGGTTAGTCAATATATCGATATTTTTATTTCGATATTATCGTTAGATCGATATTTGGTTTGTGACGTATCGATATGTTGAAAATACTTTCCATCCCTACTCCTAAAGACGTCTTACTGTCCAATTTGTTTATTTTACGTCATTTAACGTGGCCTTCCTTTGTGTTCTTATACAGCTCTTTCGTTTAGTTTTCCTGATGAACCTGGTAATAAAAAGTGATGTAACCTTTTCTTTACCTACGACGAACCATCCTGGTTCATATGAGTAGTAATTCCAAACATACATTACTAAATTTCTGTATAATCCTGTTATCCACAGAGCAATAAACGAGTTTTGTTTCATTACATTCTTAATGGATTTTAGGATCGTTTCCTTTATCATCAAATAACATACAAGGTTTTAAAATTGTTCAAGATGTTATTTTCTAAATATTTTATCAAAATTGTTCTTTTCTACGTATTCATATCTTCCAGTAATTTTCTCTTCTTTCATTTTATCTATACAACCTCATACTAATTAAATAACTGTATGTTTTAATCTTCTATAATGATTCCATTATCACAAGTGGAACTAAAATAAGGCAATTACAAGAAACCAAAGTATCAAAATTCCTAATATTACAGAAACATTACTGTACCGAAAATTCTACAAAATCTACAAAAAGTAATTTGTGCTATGAATTAAAATGGTGTTAAGTTATTCTTACTACTTTTTGTATGATTTAAATTTATTTTGCTTAACTGTTTTGTGTTTCTACTTTTTTAATGTTTAGTTAAATAATCAGTAGTAAGTAATTTGAAGATCTTAGAAATGACTCCGAGTGTGGATAAACTCAAGAATAAATGTAAAATACATTAATTGATCATGATGCAAGGAAAATAATCTTCTACTATTAAAATTACTCAGTTAAAAGTAAAATTCAAAATATATATTTGAAACTGGACTCAAAGTATACATGTAATCCAGATGTTTGGGGACAAATTGTTGAGGAGACAGGATCTATAATAGATCCTTTTAAAAGCTCTTTTACCGACATGGCGTCTATCAATGGCCAACTAAGGGACGTACATCTTAATATGGGATCCGAGCCACGTATAATTGGTATGATTTGCAACTAACTGACAAGCCCGACCTTCAGTCCTCTACTCTATACTAGATTAATATCTTATACACGTACAGTGGTACTGACCCTCCCGCTCGTTCCTAAACGTACAGTGGTAATGACCCAGCCGCCCGCCCCTACATGTACAGGTAAAAGGATCTATTATAGTACAGGTTTTATATTATAGATCCTTTTAAAAGCTCTTTTACCGAAATGGCATCTACGAAATGGTTTCCACCGTCGTGGACACTACTAGAGAATTCTATTTTCTCCATATTGGGTGGTAGTTAGGGTTCGAGTGCTGTGTAGGGAAGAAATTGCTGAAAATTAGACCAATACTACGTGGTTCGGATAACACGGTAAGTCCCTTAGTTTTTCTGGCTATTGATATATTAATAAATACCTCTTTCTAAGAAACAGTCCACCTCAGTTAATATAATGGCTATCATTTATCTAAACTCGTCATACTCATTTCTGTCTCATTTTCGTTCATATCTCTACAACAGTAGAGTAGAACCCCGATTAACCGAAATCGGGTTAATCGGAATCCGGTTTAACCGAAACGGTTCCGTAAATAATTATAAATACAGTACGTAATACAGTAATAACAAAACCAAACACTAAAAGTTTTAAACTGAACTAATAACTGCACATAACGTCGTTTTCCACATCAAAACAAAAAAAATGTGGCAATACAGTAATAAATAACACTTATTTCATTTTCATTGCCTCATATAACCCCGGAAACTTTCCTCCCATCCTCCAAGTACCAGTCAATCTTCCTGGTTACACAACTATTGATGCCTCTCAATCTTAAACATGTCCGACAGGGCGAGATGTAACTTTACTAAAAATAGTAACAACGAGACGAAACCTCGTATGTGCTATCATCTATAAATCAGGAAAGGCTGTATCTATGAGAACTGTCACTCATGAAACTTGAAAGTTTTCAGCCAGGAGAACAAAACTTAGTTTCCGGACAGTTTTACGAATATGGAGAAAACTAGAGGAAGTAACATTGGGTTATGTCAAAAAAAAAAATGTAAATAGAAAATTACATATCTTCTTTCAAATTACATAGAAATGTCATACTTTAGCAAAATTAGTTGTTAATAAAATAACTATCAACAAAATTATAGGCAGCGTCAAAAATGTGAGAGGCTACAGATTAACTTGTAAAATACTCTTAACAAAGTGTTAAAAGTTTTAAATTACAGATAACATATATAATAAATTGTACGTACATTATTATGTATTTACTACTTATTTACTATCTATAAAATATATAATAGATAATGATGACGATACAAAACATAAAATACAAAACCTCGGTCATCCGAGTTAACCTTAAACGTAATGTACATTTCATATATTAACTTCTGACAATTCTGACACCCTAAAGACTCAATTCGCAGTATCATTTTAATTATATAACATAAATAATATACTATAACAATCGGACCTGGAGATGACGGTAAATTAAATACCACAAAAGACCATTACAAGATATTCAACACTTCCAATCAATATATGTGAAGAAAAATAATCAATGAGGTAAATGAAGATTGTTAAATTCACTCAACAAGTGATTTTAGAAACCACTCGTTATATTTTTATAAATCAAAAACAAGCGATCTGAAAGGTTGGTTCGTAGCCAAGCGACTATCAGACTTTGGATCACAATTAAATACTCATTCAAGTTAAACAAGAAGCGTTCTCGTTGTGTGTCGGTGATAGTACCCTAGTTACGTGTCGTCCTTGAACATGTTCTTATCATTTCGAACAAACATCCAACGGCCTTCGTCGTGTGTTTCACTCCATTGTGTAAGGCTAGTTCAAACGGTATTGACAGTTTTATAGGTCCATATACTTATGCTAATTAAAAAACTATTTATATATTTGTGAAGAATAGTACTACGTGCTTTAGTTTACAATGTAATTTAAAACACCTAACATTTATCTTTGTACTATGGTAATGGGCTGCTTAGTTTAATAATATAAAAAAACATTGTTCAAATTTTGAATACACACAGTTTGAGGGGAGGGGGGATAAAGATAGTAAGCTCAGTAGTGATGCCCTAGTACAGCTTTGCTGGCTTTGAAGTGCCACAATGTGCCATTTCGACTAACCAATCATGTTAGTACATACTAATATGAATAATAATGGTATAATAATATACTAATATTTGGCACTAGTGGCGCAGTGCTGTAACCCAGCTACTTGGGGACAAAGTGTTGTGGAGATTGAAGGTGATAGGTTCTCTTCTCGGTCCTCTAAATACAGTACCAACATGGGGCATCCACTTAACGGTTGCTATCGACGTAGGCACAATTAGAGAAGTTTGGGGTGTCCGTCTTAGGTGGTAATCAGGGTTCGGATGTTATGTAGGGAAGAGAACTTAGTATCAGGCTTGTCAATTATCTGAGAACCCTATCAATACTGCGTGGTTCGGATTACTCGTAAAACTGTATATCCATTTGTTGCCCTGGCTTTTGGGCTATTAATAAATAGATGATTCTAAGAAACAGTTGATCGTATTTAGTAACAATGACTGCACTCGTTCATCAACAACCGTCACAATCATTCGCCTCTCATATTCGCCTATATCTCAACGATTTGTGTCTTAGAAAAGAATAATAATACTACTTCTCAGAAGCCTCATATTTATTCTGCACAGTCATCTATAATCAAACATGTATGGTGCCTGTTAGATTACCCAATCACGTTGTTCAATGACGTCCAAAATATAGTTCGATTTGACCTTGAAACCTCTCTGGTAGACTATAAATGTTAATAGAATAAGATACGATAAACCAGTTATGATAAATTTAGTGAGTAATATCCATACGGTATTTCAAAAGTCATGGTCAGGCTGAGGAATATTGGTCTTTGGGTTTATTGAAACGTAAAACATAGTATAACCGGGGATCTGACTATATTATTTCTGAAAATTTTATTTTTACAAAAAAAACTAATATCATTTAAACGCCTTGACCAAATCTAACCAAATTTTAGGTGATTATATTCCCTAGTAAACTGTATTTTATAAATAAATTTACAACCATAACCTATTTTCGTTTAGGAATAATAGCAATTCAAATTCTTTAAACTTAACAATGTGTTGAAAATATTTGGAAGAACACTTTAAATTTACATATTAAATTGTAAAATCTCTGTTTCAATATTTGTAATCGAACTGTAAATAACAATAAATCTTTTGTTCGCCCCAGCATTTTAGGTCTTCTTTTGACTGCAGATAACAGCGGATCGTGGTTTCATTTAATTTGAGTGTTAAAACTTAACTTTGCACCCTTATTTTCAATTGTTTTTAAATGCTACAATAGATCCTTCTAGTTTTTAATCAGAAATAATAAGCATTTTATTTATATTGCAGTTCTAAATAGAAAGTTATGTTTTTATGAAAGTACTGCGAAGAAAAACACTATTTGTGTAAACCAACAGTAAGTGTGTACAGTTGGATTCACTATCCTTAGGCATACCCGACAGTTAAAAATAAAACAAAACCATTAAATAGATAAGCAATGTTGTTGTGACCAAGTATATAATTACTTGGGTTTACCCAGCAGACACTTGAAGTTTTCTTTCAGTTTACCTGTCGCAGCAGGCGCTTATCTCACCATTACATTTATCTTTTCCATGTTTTTACAAGATTCCGAAAGACAGCGGCGAAACTTGTAAAATAAGATTTTCATAGTTACGTGGTTGAGGAAATCGTGCGACCATTATTATAAGCCCATTAAAATGATTATAACACAATTACAAGTGATTATATTTAATGTGTTGATAGGCACGGTTTGTTAATACTTTAATTTTCTAGAGTTTGTAAGTGTATACGTTTTCCTGTCTCAGCCTTCCTGAACCATACAAACCGAAAATATCTTCTTCAGTCAAAATAGTAATTACTTAATTCACAGATAATTCACGCATACATAAACGTGTGCTTGTTTTAAGGCGAATATGAATAAATAATTATATGATCGTAGGGTGAGTGTGGATAATCTGGTTACTTTAGATCGACTTGTGCTCAGAAACGGCCATTTATTTATAGCCCAACATCCAGGGCAACTAAGGGACCTACAGCTTTACGTGGAATCCGAACCACGTAATATTGGTCTATGTTTCAGCTAATTGACAAGCCTGATACTCAGTTATCTCACCTAAACAACAACCGGACTCTGACATTCACCTAACACCGACACCTCAGGCTTCTCTAGTAGTGTCTACGCCGATAGCAACCATTAACCGGACACCATGTCAGTATTAAGAGGGCTGAGCATAGAACCTATCGCGTACAATCTACACAACACTTTGTCCCCAAGTAGCTGAGAAATCAGCTGTCATAATTATGAAGAGAGAACGAATACTTCATACGAAACTCCAGATTATATCGTCCGTTTCCGTACTTACGGGAATTTAAAACAGTTCCTATAATGCGCAAAACAAGTACAATATGACAACAAATAAAAATTATTAACAAATATGTCATTACTCTTTTGTGATTAGCGAGCCAGTGGGTTTTATAATTAAAAAAACTTCATGATCGAAAACTGGTTTATCAATCTGGTCTCAAAATGTTTACAAAAATGGTATCATAAGTGCTTAGAAAATTGTGCTAAACAAGTTTAAACTTAAACTCAACAATCGATAAGAAGAGTATTTACAAAAGTGTATTGATATTATTAGATTTCGAGATTATTTTCATATAATGTAATAAGTAATTAATTGTTAATTTTACATAAATTACAAAACCCTATATTGTTGCCACAGATGAACAACTTACAAACATGTTGTCGTGTTAGCTGTTTACGTGTTACTAATGTTTACATAGCTGCATCTTTGACTGGTGACGAATTCCCTTATCAGTGATAAGACGAATCATTTCTAATAACACAGACTTTGGCCAGATTATCTTGTATTTTATCTGCCAAAACTGTCTAATCCGTGTAATTCGTTAATTTTTCCGTGCTTTGTTCTGTAGCACTGTAATCCAACTACTTCTTGACAATGTGTTGGATAGATAAGATATAACGTGTAAGTCTTGATATCTATAATATAACTATGACTAGTGTCCCACTCAATGGCGACTATCATACATTCTACCAAGCAATTACAAAATGTCGGAGTTGACCGGATAGGTCAGTGATTGGGTGTCGTCTTGATGAAATGTTACACAGTCAGGCAAATACCATGTGGTTCGGATCCAACATAATTTTAAAATTCCTTGTCACAGAATTGTTAGCCAAGGCTCCTTTTGGAGAGCAAGTTGATCTTGGTTAATAACTTGACTACACAGCTACCAATATAATTTATCCTTTACTCACGCATGTCTTCATATTTTCCTGAATTTCACACACCAATTAATTGAGTTGGCTTTTAATCAAAATTCACGAACGATTTTTTCTGGAAAATGGTTTATACGCAGACCATATCCGCTCGTTTTCTTCAGGGTCGTATCAATTTTGTGTCAATGCACTGTTATTATACTTTTCAAGAACATCCAACTAATCTACCGGCCCCCATCCATTATACACAAATTCAAAAAAAGTTTTGCATCTTTTTTTGAAATATTTTCAACCAATATTAGTAAAACCGAACAGTACAACATTTAGAGTTGTGTTCTTTATAAATAGTGTTCTATTAAACATGTGTACTTCGCTCTGACGTCTATTTTTTTCTGCAAACTACACTAAAGATCAACTAACAGCTAAGATAGTAAATATCAATAGTTCTTTTTTAGCTCTCACCAAGAAACGCTAGTCGTTCAAAGATAGGTTGAGCTAAAACTAAAGCTTTAGTTAACAACCACGTTAAAGTGGCATTTATAATATTTACATCACAAAATGTTTCTTGTAATTTGTAATAGTCGTTCTTCGTTTGTAAATAACCTTTAAATTATACACCTCTTGTCAATTTGTATCTTATTTTACTCAATTTTAGCATTTTCCAGTTTCTTTAAATATTGTTTTATCCATCAAATCGTCTAGGGTCACTATGTCATCTCTACTTATCTTAATCCATCCTATTTTTTTTCCAAATTCCAGAGTATCTCATTATTTGTTCTCAATAGTCTCATTTCTGGTATCCTCAAAATGTAACTAAAGATGTGTTGTATGTCCCTACTTACCACCTCATTTGTAAACTTGGTCATGAGGATGATTAAATTTTCCCTATTCTTCTTCTCGTCCTAAAATCCCTTCATTTTTCTGTATGTGCCTGTTTTCTGTCTTCGTTCCATCTTTTTGATAGTGTTTGTTTTGCATCTATTTCAAATTTCTAGTTCGTGATTTTGTGTTTACAATCAGATCTGTTTTCAAGACCTTTAATACCAATCTGTTGTATTCTGTACGAATTTTCCTGGTGTAATTATGATGTAAGTTTTCTTTGAAGTTTATCATAATATTTAAATACTTTATTGATTGATCAACTACAAACAATGTTTGTTTTCATGTTTGTTTGATTCACTTTTTCCATAGAATTTTCGAGTAAAGTCATGATTCTTTCAATTTCGTCAGACACCTGTTGCCAATCTACTCACGTGTCACCGGTCACGGAAATAACCACCGTCTTTCCTCCTGCCAATGTAGCGCCTACGTGCTACCGGAGTGCCCGCCTCTAAACGTTCGTGACGTCATCCGGTGCTGCCCAGTGACGTGTGGCGAGCCCCCGTCTCCCCCCTTCTGTACTACAGTATCACCGCGCGCAGTTATTGGAAGTGGCACAGTTGGCGCGACGCGGTTGATAAGTGCTGTTAGTGATTTAGCTCGAGTTGTGACACCTAAGTAAGACATCAAGTTGCCAAAACTTTGTTTTTCTCGGCTTTCATTTTTGGATGGATATTACGTCCTGTTTGTGAGGTAATTATTGTATAATGTTACATAATATTTGGATTTTTTTATTATTTATTTACTACTATTGTATATGTAAATATTTTTCTCTCCATATTAAACCTGTATATACTTGAAATCAGACTTTTATTTTGGATTACTTCTAATTAATTTATTATTATTTTATACACTGTACATATATTACGTATAAAAAGAACAAACAATTTGAATTGAATTTTTTTAATTTGTAAAAAAACGAGTATATATTTATCAGTATAGAGTCCCCTCTTTTCCATTAATAATGGTGATTAGACATTTTAAGTAACGTATCAAACCAATTGAACATGACACAACACAAACGTATTACAATATAAGTTCAAAAATATATAAATATTATGGTGATTGTTTTCCATCATACTTGGATCACAACGGATTATGGTTTATCAGTGAATGTATCTGGTCTGAGGATGGTAAAAGATTTACCGAAATCTATCGCCCTTAATATTTTTAATATATACTAATAAATCTTTTTATTGTGTGTTGTTCCATATTGTTTATATATTGTGTGTGTTATACTATGTTATTTTTCTACTTGTTTTATATTTCTACCAACACATATTATGGCAATGAAGAAACTACTGATATCCTATAGGTCGATTGTACAGGATTTTTTATAGTAGTGAATTCTAAAACAATGATTAAAATGTATGCGTTTGTATTGTTGATGAAAAACTTGTGATAAGTGTTAGAAAACTTTACTTTGTGTAATTAATTGTCGCTACATACTTTCTTAATTTCTCTTTCTTGGTTGTACCTGGGGGATTTTACATTTATGTTATACATATATTTTTTTTAATATCTATATAAAAACGTATACATATATTAGGTACAACAAAAACTTAATCTATTACCCTTTTCATTCATTAAATTTATAAATGTACATAATGCATTTGTACATTGAACTAATAAATAGCATTTTATTTCACGTTTTCAAGTTTTATTTTCGATTTTATCAGTAGTATTGTTTTGATTTTTTTTTTTTACAGTTCGTGTATGCTTAGCAGCTTTCTACCTATGTATTTTAACGGTTAAACTATCCCTATAGTATTTTGGCTCTCTTGATGTTACAATAAAGTTATGCAAATTCCTATCTGTTTGTTTATCAGTATGTCTCATACCGTTTGTTTCATAACAAAGTGATTATTGATTACAACCATCTGATTTAAGAATGTTCAAAATTCATTAATAGCCTAACAGAAAGAACCCAAGATCGGTGTAGCCTAGTTACTACCAATATAGGATGTAACCAAATAACCAATAAACTTGAAGACATAAAATAAAGTTTAAATTACAGAAATGTTTCGTTATTTAAAAGCTTTTTATTTTATATGCCACATTTTATTTGAGACACCGTTAAAAGTGCATATTTTAATCCGAATATGAATTATTAGATGAGTGTGGATGACTTGTGTAATACTAACTGTATAACTAAATACTAACTGTATGTGACTTCTTCCCAGAAAGAGTCATTAAATAATGGTCCAATAGCCAGGACAACAAAGGGACATACAGATTTACGTGGAATCCGAACCATGTAGTATTAGTCTGCTTTCAGCTAATTGACAAGTGTGACACTCAGGTCTCTCTGCGGGACACTGACTACCACCCAGCCCGGACGTACCAGACTTTTACAGTAGTGTCCACACCAATAGAAACCATTGAGCGGACGCATTGTTGGCATTAAAAGAAACTAGAACAGAACCTATCACCTACAATTCCACAACACTTTGTCCCCAAGGAGCTGGGTTATTGCACTGTGTCACTAGTGCCGACTAAAGCTATATGTTCGTAGATAACTTACTTACTCTTACTCTTACTCCTGTGGCCACTCAAATCCAAGGTGATTTTTGGCCTCACCAACAAGTTGCCTCCACAATCCTCTATCCTCTGCCATTTCGATGTCTCCACCAAGACTTCTCACATCCTGTTCCACTTGGTCATCCCATCTTATTCTTGGTCGTCCTAGAGGTCGCCTTCCTGCTGGTTTCCCCATCCATACCCTTCTTATCATTTTTTCTTCTTCCCTTTTCCTCACATGACCAAGCCATCTTATTCTTCTACTTCTATCTACCGCCACAATATCAAGTCTCTTGTACAGTTTTCTAAGCTCTCTGTTCTTTTCATTCTCCATACTCCTGATTCATAGGTAGATCCATATATTCTTCTTAAAATTTTGGTTTTCAAATGTAATCAATATTTTTTTGTTATACATTGTTAGGGTCCACACCTCAGATCCATATAATAAAACAGGTTGTACAATAGCTATATACATTCTTATTTTTGTGGGTCTTGACAGTAGTTTACTTTGGAATAGTTTCAGGAGACTCCAGTAGCATCTATTTGCTGCAATAATTCTGACTTGTATTTCCTCTTCCACTTTATTTTGGCTAGTCAAAGTAACTCCTAGATACTTGAACTCTTCAGTGGCTAAAAATTTGTAATCAATTACATCCAGTGTTGAGTTGATTGGCTCTGCCTGTCTCCCTATCTTCATATATTTAGTTTTTTCTTCGTTCACTTGAAGACCTACTTTGTTGGCTTCTTTTAACAGGACACCTGCTAGCGTTTTTAGATCATTTTTATTATCAGCTACTAATGCCACTTCATCAGCAAATGCTAAAATATTGATTATACCTTCAATGTTTGCGCCTATTTGTACCGATTTTGTCACTTTCAGTGTTTCTTCAAGAGCGAGGTTGAACAACAGTGGTGACAACGCATCTCCTTGTCTTACCCCTGTTTTAACGTCAAAAGTGTCTGTAAATTCTCTTTCTATTCTTACTTTCCCTCTTGAGCCTTCAACACACATTTTTGTTAGTCTAATTATCTTTTCTGGGATGTTTTTTTGTCTAAGATATGTCCACAATTTTGATCTCACAATGCTATCATAAGCCTTTCTAAAGTCAATGAATAATATATATATATAGATTTTTGTTATATTCCCAGTATTTTGAGGCCAGCTCTTTTATAATAAATATTTGGTCAGTAGTATTGTTCGTAGATAAAACAGAACAAAAATTTCAGTTTTATTTCAATAGAACAAAATCAATAGAATCAATAGAAAAAATGTTGTTTGTGTTTACTGGAGTGAAAATTAAGGTCAATCACAACCATTGCTATAAAAACTGCTATAATGCATATACTGAAGCTTAAATTCAAACATTTCCATGGTCTTTCCTGCTTGCGCGTTATCACCTAGTCATACTGCTAATTGCTGCCAGTTATCACAATCCGATTGGTCTGTACTGAACAAAGGCTTCTTATGTTCCAGTAATTTCCTCTACGAATTCAATCAGGCGTTTTTAGTAGCTGCTTGTCGCAATGTAATTACTCATATAACTGTGCGATTCAAAAATACTGATAAGAGGGAAGTGCCAGTGAAGGAATCTGTGATGCGTATCACTGGGTATTGTTATGAATGACTTTATAGTGATCATTAAATAAAAATGAGTTTAGATTTAAATTTATTTACATTCCTGCTTTTATTACAATTTTTAAGTAGTTATTTAAACCTTAAAAATTTAATATCTACTTAAAAATTAACAGTAGTTTCATTACATTATTTTAAGTTTTCACTTTCTTAAAGTAATGGTTATAAATCATAAAGATTCAAGGCTTTGGGATGTATGAACTATTTTAATTTTTTTTTTCGAAAAAATACAAAAATCTAACATTATTTTGTAAATAATATTTGTTTATATTTGCAAGGATTGTGAGAATAATGCCGACATTTAGTCTTTTTCTTCCTTTTATTTCCCTCTTTTTTCTAAATAACTTTCGCTGAAAATATTATTTGATAAATAATATCTGTTGTTATTTGCAATGATTGTGAGATCATTTTTTACTTTTACTTCTATCTAATTTTCGTTTAGTTCTTTTTATCTTTTTCCCAAATCGTTTTTTCACCAGCATTTTACGTGTAGGTAGAAATACAGTACACGTGAATGTCACACAACACAAATCATTACAAAACGTAAAAATAACATGGAATATTTTATTCCAATATTAATAATTGGAAAATAATATTTCCTTCTATTTTCAAGTTTTTTTTTTTTTTTTTTTTTTTTTTTTTTTTTTTTTTTTTTTTTTTTTTAATCATGGGTAAAAGTAGACTCCGTCCACGTTTCAAACTCGGCGACCTGACTTTGACATCGACTAAAACACTGTAAACGTACAATACTGCAGTACTGCAAAAAACACCCTTTACAATACCGCGGTGACACGACTTTGTCCTGTTTTATAAAGCTACCATGTGGTCTCCATGTTCGAACATGGATTCAATTTAAATTCACGATAGTTAAATGTTAACATTTTCCTAATTCTAGAGCAAATCTAAGACTTGGGAAATCCAGTGGTCAAGTGGTCTAAGGTGTCAGGAATTTCTACCTGAGTAAAAGACTGCGCAGGTTCTAATCCTGAACAGTACTGATAGTCTTATCAGCAGTATTTACCTTGTACAGTGTTGGTTCTTCCACTTACTATACCTGAATAAGTTGATCTCGCACAGATCAGTAGTTTATGGGAAATGAGTGGAGTAAGGTTAAAAAGAACATCGGCCTCTCCTGTTTAAATAAAAAAAAAAGTTAATTCTAGCCTGTATTGCGAAAAACGTTCACGGATTACAATAAACGTTCTGACATACGTAGAATGTTTCTGTACAATAAAATAAACATATGTTATGACTATAAACTGACGGCAAAGGAAGCTGCCACGCCATGAATGTCATGTTATTCGTTTGCTATATTAAGTTTTGATTTTTGCCTAGTTAACAATTCAAGTGTCCGTGATGTCATTTTTTTTTATTTTGAAGACAAAATCGAAAGGAAATCTACTCAACTACTATGCAAGAGTAGATCAGGCCTAAAAGCTATATAAAATCATAGGAAATTAAGATGGCAACCAAAACTATAAATTCGTATTTTAAGCCATATTGGAAGGTTGTGTGCAAATTCTAAGATTTCAACTGTTTTATCCAGTTACAAGAACATTTTTTATCAAATAAAAATTCTAGGAATCACACTCATAGCCTACTATAAAAAATTATCTTACTATAATAGAGTCGAAATGTTAATGATCAAAGTATAATTAGTTTTTTGAAGGGACCTACAAAATTTTAAAGTGGGACCTTATTTAAAAAGTACTAAATTACAGTGTTTCTTGTATTCAAACCGTGATAAAAATATTTATAAATAAAATAATGCATAAAAAAAAGACGCAAAATTAAATGTGCTAAAAATTCATTCTGATGTTTGTAGAAATCGAATGAATACTAGATTTATACCATAGGTTCAAATTCGAGTATATTGCATTTTGAAACGCCAGTAGACCTCAGTAGTTACTGATTATGTAACTGCCTATGTAGTTTACTAACATCTACGTCATAATACTCGCATATTCCTTCTGATTCCAAAGGCAAGTTGGCCTTAAGTGGTTTTCCCACTATGAAGAAAACAGTCTCTCCACTCATGTGTTCAAACAACTTTCACTTGTAAACAAATATGATGCCGTACTATTTATAAATGTTTAACTTCATTAGATTTTTGTAATATATATTAAAAATTACAGTGTTGCCAATATTGTGCTTTTGGTGACAATAAGATACTTTAAAATGTTGTCTTCACTGTTTAAGTGTGATTTTCGGAAACTGCTTTTGACTCCACTGCCAAATTATTATAAAAGCGTAACCTACCAATTTCAAATGTACAACTGAAGTTTTTTTTATATTTTACTAAGTCATACTATGTTTATTGAAAGAGACGGATATTTATGTATTTATTTTCAAGACGCCAATCGTTAATATACGGGAAAGTATATTTTGCGAATGAATCTATAAGCGTACGTTATGAAGTCTTTGATATAAACTAAAGTCGACTATTCCTTAGAAAATGTCATCAATCAATAGTCCATCAGAATCACGAATAAATAGCTGGTAGTCATCACCTAATCCATTTCAAAACTCGTTTTGACTATAATTGTGAACTAACTGAAAACCTCTATATAGCCTGGCTTTGACCAATTACACTATCGAACAATTTGATTCGTTTTATCTCATTTATTACATTCTTTACAATACTATATTTCTGATTACTACATTCATGGCCTAAACCGTCAATAGCTTAGTAACTAAAACAAGTATTCCTCACCTTAACCTTACCTACATTGGCATCAACTTGCTAACTCTGTCAAAGAGCGTGTTAAAACTAAGCGACACCAAATAATTATTCTAACTCAATGTAAACTAGTAACAAAAATACGTCAATAAGGTTTACGTAACAGTTACGTAATCGTTACACAAGTAGGTAAATGATAAAGGACGCCTGCTTGTGACGTCTTATTGTAATTTAACTCCAGAATCAACTGGTGTCTGTCGAGTGATGAAATAGAGTAACACAAAACGCACAACTTTTGCAAGCGTTCCCTAAAAGTAAATGTTAACCTAGTTATTTCACAATTTATAACGTTAAATTTGATAATTTTTTTTATATAGAACGTTATCTGAAGGATAGAAATAAAATTACTAAGATAAATTAAACTAAAAGTCGACCAATTCATATGAATGTTGGAGTACCTCAAGGTTCAATTTTGGGACCTATAATGTTTATATTATATATCGTATATTATCGAACTCTTGGTTACAATAGAAGGGCGAACTGAATGGAATAAATATAATAAACGAACCAATAAATATAATATCAAATAAGCTTGATTATATTTATTCGTGGTTATATTTAAACAAACTTATACTAATACAAACATTATAAAATAATAAAAACAAATTTGTGTTTGATAACTTTTGACTATCACGACAATGTAATTCCTAGAAGTATATAGAGATGAATGGTGTTCAGCTAAACAGAATTACTTGCGCTATATATACCTTAGAATAATATATGACTGTTATTATTTATTCCTCCACAATTGGCTGTGGAGGAGTAAATTATGCATCTTTCGAATCATAAAATGGGCTACAAATAGAGCTCTCAAAGTTATCGGACTTAAAGAACAATATACAGATATACCATTATATAATTAAGGATAAATTGTCATGAAATCGAATATTTATAACCATGGAGAAAAAAGAAGAATGCCTAGAAAAACAACACACGTTGTAAGAGGATACAGTTGTAATGAGACCTATTAAAAATGTGTCAGCTAATAAATAAATACTATGCAATATAATTGTTCAACAAACTAACAAGGAAATTTTTTAATTCAACATAAATCTCAAGAAAAAATTTACAAGAACAAAAAGTGTAATGTTCACAATAGTTTAATTATAATCCTGCTAGTTAAATAATTATATGATTTTAATGTCTTACAGAATTAAATTGATCCGGCATATGGCTTATGGATCCTAAAGGCGAAAATTCGGAAATATTTAATATTATTATTATAAGTATAAACAGCATTATTGTAACACTTGGAATAAAATTAATAACAACATTTTAAGTAGGGTATGATAAGTTAATCGAACCGTCTTATATCTCGCTTAAGGGAGTACATTAATTTCATGAATATCATTCTTATAAAGAACAATCTCGATCATTCTAAAAGATCATCATTCTGCTGTATAGCCGATAAGTTGTATACTAAACATTTGCAAGGCTATTAACCTTTTGACAAAGCTTATGACATTGCCAATTAGTCCAATTTCTAACAACCGTTTAAATCCTTTGATAAGATAAATACGTAGAAAATCTTTTATCGTATGTTAATTTACAATCATTACGTAATTTTAATTTTGTTTTCATTGGTACATTTAAACATATAATTCACACTTAAATGTGTTTATTACTGACGAATATTCTACTCGCAATATAGAGTGTGTCCTAAAAACTTCGGGAAATTTTATACAGCTGAAAATAAAGATGAAATAAAGGATAATTTTTTTATTTTTTTTCAAAAACATTTCATTTACCAGATATCCGTCATTTTGCTTTTTCACAAAATAATAGTTATTTCAGCTTAACTTAATTGATAGTTATGAAACTCACTATTCGTGTTAAGATAGTAAAGAACTATTCTATAAAGAATAATCAACTTGATTCAATTTTTAATTTCAAAATGGTGGCCATTTTAATATTTGAAAGGAAATTGCGATAAAACAGCAAAAATTAAAAAAGTATTCCTAAGAACAAGTTTTTTTAAACGATTTTACTACCGGTCTGTCAGTATAATATTACGTAGAATCGAACAAATGATAACCGAGACACAGTGACATTTGGGTCGAGAAGCAGTGAAAGAGCTAAAAAACAAATGGCTTTTTTGCTGTCTCTCATAAAAATGTCAATGTATCTCAGTTATTTTTCGTCCGATTCTAATAAATTTTATCCTGACAGATTTTCTAAAACAACTTGTAGTAAGCAATTTCTTTTAATTTTTTTGCCGTTTTCCCGCAATTTCCGTTCAAACATTTTAAATGACCGCCATTATTAATTTTAAATTAACAATTGGATCAAGTTGATTAATTTTTATAGAATAAGTATTTATTATTCTGTCATGCATAGTGAGTTTCATAAAGTTCGGTTAAGTCAACCTGGATATAAAAATTATTTTGTGAAAAAACAAAATGGCGAATGGTGGTGTTTTTGGGGAATTGTGTATTCTTGATTTTTTCTTTATTTTGACCTGTTTTACCGAGGTTTGGCACTTTACTTTTGGGACACCCTGTATTTATGAATATGTGTTTGTGAAAAGTAATAATATATGTATGGACAAATTTAGTATTTACTACGCTCTAAATTCCTGTTTTCTTCAGAGGTTTCATAAACTAATGACTAATGAACATTCAGGAGCCGACAGCTCATTGACTAATGACTAATGAACATCCAGGAACCGACAGCTCATTGACTAATGACTAATGAACATCCAGGAGCCGACAGCTCATTGACTAATGACTAATGAACATCCAGGAGCCGACAGCTCATTGACTAATGACTAATGAACATCCAGGAGCCGACAGCTCATTGACTAATGACTAATGAACATCAGGAGCCGACAGCTCATTGACTAATGACTAATGAACATCCAGGAGCCGACAGCTCATTGACTAATGACTAATGAACATCCAGGAGCCGACAGCTCATTGACCAATGACTAATGAACATCCAGGAGCCGACAGCTCATTGACCAATGACTAATGAACATCCAGGAGCCGACAGCTCATTGACCAATGACTAATGAACATCCAGGAGCCGACAGCTCATTGACTAATGACTAATGAACATCCAGGAGCCGACAGATCATTGACTAATGACTAATGAACATCCAGGAGCCGACAGATCATTGACTAATGACTAATGAACATCCAGGAGCCGACAGCTTATTGACTAATGACTAATGAACATACAGGAGCCGACAGCTCATTGACTAATGACTAATGAACATCCAGGAGCCGACAGCTCATTGACTAATAACTAATGAACATCCAGGAGCCGACAGCTCATTGACTAATGACTAATGAACATCCAGGAGCCGACAGCTCATTGACTAATAAATGACTAATGAACATCCAGAAGCCGACAGCTCATTGACTAATGACTAATGAACATCCAGGAGCCGACAGCTCATTCTCGCCTTGGAAAAACTGTTAAACTTTGTTTGAGATCGGACAATGTGCTTGGAAATCTGGTGGCTGAGTAGTCTAAGGGTCTTAATCTGAGTTAAAGATAACACAAGTTCGAATCCTGGCCTTGACTGTAAGCTTATATTGGTAATATTCACCTTTTACAGTACTGCGGTAGATACCTCACTCTGTCTGAATAAGTTCCTCACACAGATCAACTAACACAGTCTATGTGTTAATGGGTATTATAATGGTAAAGAGAAGATTGGCCTCTCCTTTAAATAGTTCTTGTTGGATCTTCACTCGCCAGGTCACACGGGCCGTAAGCCTGAGTGTGAAATTAATTCAACGAGTGGAGTACCAATCGTCCAATCGTCAGATCATTTGGAGACTCGATTCTTTGACTCATAAGGCCAATTTATTTTAACCACTTAGCTACCACGCACGCAATTCTAACTGAATTTAAGTTGCTGGTAAACTTTTTACAATAAATGACCCGAATTTACATGAGCACGCTTAGTGGCAATTCTGACGCGTGGTGTTGCCAAGAGTACTGCGTTTGACATAGGCTTAAGTTATACAATAATAACTTGTTGAGGCAGGATTCCACTTGTTGAGGACACTTTTATAATTGGTTCAAGCAATAGTGCAATAGCTTAATATAGAAATAATGCGATACTAACGATCGATTAACGATAGGAAACAATAATTTAATGTTCACGATCGTAATAATTTTACTCACTCTCAAATTGAAAATATAAATTAGGTTGTAAAACAGGTGCATACGAAGAACTAAAACGCGGCAATAATGCAAGACGTAAAGGCGTTGCTATGGTTACGGCTGGCTTACATCGTCACGCCATTGTTCCCTAGCATTCTCAAACTCCTCGTATTTCTAGCATTTGCTGTAAGAGCGCTCTGAAGTCAGGACAGAACATTCATTAAATAAATAATAGAACTATTCCAACCTCTTCAGAAAATGTTATGCTTTTCAAGAACACATGACGGTTATAAGTCACGTGATGTATGAAGGTGGAAAGTCTGCAGGTCCTATAGAAGTAATTTTCAAATTTGGGAAGTAGTTTAACAGTTATACCCTCCGAGTTTAAAGGGGAGCCTATCTGTCGCAATTTTTCTGCGGTGAAAGTGGCTGATTTTTTTTCGAATTTGAGATTTATTAATTTAGAGACATTCATTCAATAAAAAACTAAATATATATTTGAAATGTACCTTTTAAACAATTAACCACCATAATTTGCCAAGCATACCAAAGTTACGTTTTTAACGACTATGTGAGGTTGGAATTAAAGTTTCCAGATATTAAACTTGGATTTTGAGTATGATTGCAAATTACGTTGCAATTTTAAATTTCTAACAGTTAAAATGTATTTCATTTAAAAAATATAAATATTGGGAAAATACTAAAGTATATATTTGATTCTGTATTAAACTCCTTAAAACTTCGAAACTAAACTACATATTTTCTGTACAAAACTGTAAATTCCATTTAACTCTCGTAATATAAGAGCTTATTATCTAGAAGAGTTGTGACATCGACGTAAAACTAAAATAATATACGTCTTTGACAGCTTCTAGCTTGGAATGTCAACCTAAAATAACACTTCATTGTTTACACAATTATGTTTAAACATTCATTGACAAACACGCAAAATATACAACTGGCATTAGGTTATTTAATAACGAAAAATTCACTTTGTAAGTCTAACCCTCGTGACAATAACATATTACAGTGCATACATTTATACTTTTTGTCTATTTATATATATTTAAACTACTACTCTAAAATATCTAGTCAATTATTCCTACCTTCCATGCAACTGAAGCTAAGTTAATCGCACGAGCTCAGTGTGTGTTTCTATTTAAGTGTGATAATTAACTCTTTTGTTCACAACTTTTTCTCAAATTAAGACAAGACCTTGTGATGGATTACTATAATTTTTATAGTGATTTGCATTTAAATGTGTCTTGCAAGGTTATAACTAGATGTTTTACTCTGTTACATCATCCTATATATAAATATCTATCCACTTTTAAATTATCAGCTGTTATTCAAAGAACATATGACATTTTTTATTTTAAATAAAAATTATCTTTCGTTAAGATTTTTTTTTTTTTTTTTTTAGCAGATACAAATACCCTCTCTTATTTTAAATAAGTTATATAACTAAGTTTTATGGCATACATCTTTTTATATTTCTTACGCAGCTACATGTAGTATTGATTATCAATTTTTATTTTAAATTTACTCACCAGTCCATATGGGCCTGCGGGCCTGTGCGTGAACTTATATATATATACATTTTTTTTTTATATTATTAGTGTCCGATCTCCTCTTAATTATTTCTCTAATTATCCCCCATAATGTGTTGATCTGTTTTGGGGACGTATCAAACAGAGTAAGGGGGAGCCAGTACAGTACAAGGTGAACATTACTGATACAAAGTAACAGTCAAAGCCAGGTTTCATACCTCCGATATATACCTAATTCAGGTACAAAGTCCTGAAGTCTTAGACCGAGGTGAAGAACCGACCGCCATAGCTCAGTTGGGGAAACGAACATTGGACATTGCCCTCCAAAGTCCGAAGCTCCTGAATCACTCACTAGGCCTGCGAATTTGAGTAATGAATTATGATAAGAGGAGGGAGGGAGGGAGGGAGGTAGGGAGGGAGGGGAGAGAGAGAGAGAAGAAAGTGCCAGTGTCATTCAATATTTGTGTGATTTTGTGTATGTTACTACTACTCTAGTGTTAATGAACTTGTCTTCTAAGGTAAGTTTGCTGATGTCTTATCTCTCCAATATACTAATTCCTGGCCTAGTGCCCTTTAACCTAACCAGGCAAATAGTTTGCGAATGACAGTAAACAAGCAAAACTGATGTTTATTATGTGTTTCTATAGAAAGTGTTATTTAAAAGGCCAGTGGCAAGTTAACAGCTCGGAGCTGTTTTGGAACTTATTTGGATTGAGTTTGAACAGTCACACTTTTTACGAATATCTCATAGCTAACTCAAACGACTAGTCTGCAAATAATATTGTATTATCCTAAACCGAATTTTTAATTTTATTTTTAAATAATCCTAGTCAGTGATTGTTCAATTACGCCATAAAACATTTATGGAGTTTAAATTAATTTTAGTTTGTGCAGTTATTGGATCTTTTGGTTAATTGACAGCAATCATGGAAATGTTCTAAATGATAGTCAGTTAACAGTTTATAATTTCTATAAGGGATGGTAGTATGTGACAGTACCATGAAACATTTGTTGGAATAGGTACTTTTCACTATTGTTAACAGTAAAAAACTTAATGATAATTAATAGTTTACTATAATTTAGGTCAATTTTATAATTTTTTTAAACTTGAATAATGGTGATTTTTAATTTTTAAATTAATCGTAAGTTAAATTTAAAAAAATAATGTATATTTGTTTGGAATTAAAATTAGTTAGCTTTCAATTAAATAATTTGATAAGAAATATCAAGTAGTTTCATAATATATGATGACTCTACATTTATGGCCCACACAATGTTATTAACTTTCAATATCGTCTGAAGTGCTCAAATTATATAATTTTATTGAAGATATATTTTCTGGTAACATTTCACTTGAAGTTGATTAACTGGAAATATAATTTATTTTATGTTCAATGCAAATCATTTTTTTAACATCTTCAACTGAAATTTCAAATTAGGTGAATTTGTCTTAAAAGTTTCTGTGCCATACCAATACAAAATGTAATAACACAAAATTAGTAGATTAAGGTCCACAGCGATTTTAAGTCGGGGTTGGCACGTGAGGCGTGCAGGGGTTTCCCTAGCCTATATATATATATATATATATATATATATATATAATCCAATGTATGTTTGTTTGTCTATCCTTTATGCGCTACCAAACTGTCCAGCCGATCGCCATGAAACTTGGGGAAGTTGTTCTATATACCCCAGGGAAGGTTTCTGTACTATTCCCGTTTCTTTAATCCCTCAGGGCTCCATCCCTTGGACTTCTAAAGTTTCGATGTTAATCAAATAGCAGGATGCATGAAGGTATAATAAGTCAAATATAAAAAGAATATCAGCTGTGGGTTTTAAATATGTCAAAATTAAATTAAACCATGTGTTAATTTTTTTAACTCTTTATATTTTTATGTTTTGATTTCTTGTGAAGCTATATTAATTGATTGATTTATTTGATTAACAGCTGTAAATAAAAACAAATAGAATAAAATTGTGGTAGGCAAAACTTTCAAAATTAAAAATAATTGAGTACAGTAGTAAACTACACAAAACATCAGCTGTTGTAAATTGGATACTGTGTAAACTGAAAGGTTGCTGCTCATTTCAATGATACAATCTAAACTCAATATTATGACCGGTGAAGTGGGCGGGTACAGCTAGTATACTATATATATTATTCTACATTTTCTTTATTTGTACGAAACTCAAAAAATAGATAATGGATTAACTTGAAAATTTTACTCAGCATTACATTTATTTACAAGAATTTTTTTATGTATGTAGTTCCTAAAATTAATTGTAAACGCGAATAGGGCATTTCAAGCATTTCTCGACCTACCTACATTTCTCAAATAAAAATAAATATCAGTGCTCAAAAGTGCTTCTGTAACCAGCTGAGTTACTTGCCTGTCATGTCCAAATCACATCCTGTAAGTTTGTCACTGTATCCTATTAGCTTATAAAGTATTTAAATAAAATAAAACATCTAACCAGGATTTATAATGATTCTTAGGTAGTTAGATGAATTAATTTTCATATTTTAACCACAATCAGTTGGAACAAAAATGTCTCTAAAATATTGGCATAGTAATTCCTTTGCTAATTATTGTTTTCCTTTACCAAACAACTCATTAACTCAGCTGATATCGAACCCAAACAATGCATTCCAAGAAACCATTAACGAGGGAATTTTGAAAGCCTAGCTAGTAAACATAGAACGGATGTGAAAGACTGTTATTTCTGAAGGTTATTTTAAAATATGCTTAATGGAAAATGTGGATTTAACATTAGAGTAAGTAAAACTGTTGTAGTTACTTTAAATAAGTAAATTATTACAATTAATATTAAGGGGGCTGTCTCGCTCCACAAAAAGGTCAAAAGATCGGTCCGTATTAATGATCTTATTTCAAAACTTGAATAAACTGTTCTAGTTGACCGTAAGTTGTGTTTTGTAAAAATTAGAGGGATTTTTAAAGTTTTTTTACACTTATTTTAAACTTTAAATGAAATTACCAGTGGTTTTAAATTTAAAAAATCGTAATATCAACTTATCGTCCTCTATATTGGACTTTTAAATCGTACAGTGTTCGCTACAATTCACTATAGTGACCAACACGAATCGTAGAGTTGAAATAGAACAGCATGTTTTACACCGCTGACGTTGTAGTAGACCTATAGTCAGCGAGTCACGAGAAGTCCTCTGAACGTCATGCCTCTCTGATATTGAAGGCGCTGATTTCCATTGAAACAACACGAGTCATGTAGTGTACCTGTCGTAATTACTAATTATGATGTGATACTATCATCGTCTTCAATATCACAGAGGCATGAAGTTCAGAGGACTTCTCGTGACTAGCCGACTATAATAGCACTGTCAACTTCCCTATTATAGTCGGCTTGATTATGGAACTTTTGAACTTATCATAGTAAAGGGATTTTTATCAACTGTATTTTTAGAGTACATGACAAGGGTATCATACATATTTTGCTAAATTAAAAAAAATATATTTTATTAATTGCTAATATGAGTGAGGTTTTTAAAAAAAATCTTGTAACGTAGAAGATATTGGAATAAAGTTTAAATTTTAAAAAAATATCATTTTTTTAATTATTTAAATGCTCCACACGATCTATAATATCATTTAAATTTTGTTGAGCACAGGACTGAAAAGTTTTTTTCAATATTAAAATAATGCTGTAAGAAAAACTTGCAAAAAAGGCCATACGACATGCGGTTTGAGCGCCAATACTGTGCTCTTTCCAATACATAAAATGACAATCACAAAATTAAGAACAAAGCTACTGTAGTAAAACAAACAAAAATAAAAAAATCCCTGTGATTTGGACAAGATTCAAGATATTTTCTAAATTATTCTATCAAACTATTAATCTTTCAAATGCCTTCAAAATAATGTGCCAAATGACCTATTTGGGTTCGAGATTCAACCCTCATTGTCAGGTACACGCCGTATTTTCAATGTGAGAATTTTGGTATTTGCCATATAGATTTATTAGCTGTACCCGCCCGCTTCACCGGTCATAATATTAAGTTTTGATTGTATAGTTGAAATGTGCGGCGACCTTTCAGTCTATACAGTATCCAATTTAGAACAGCTGATGTTATGTATAATTTACTACTATACTCAAAAAGTTTTAATTTTAAAAGTTTAGCCTACCACATTGTTATTATATTTGTTTTTATTTAATAGATGTTAATCAAATAAATCATCAATTAAGAATACTATGAGAATTTTGGAAGCCAGTGGGTCGGAGTTCTGAGATCGAAGAGGAAAATCCTTTCTTATAGTGAGTCTCTAGGGGCCAAGATAAACCTATGTACAAAATATCAAGTCAATTGGACGTATAGTTTTGTAGAAATAGTGATGAGTGGTAAATGGCTTTTATAAATATAGATATTAAATTTAAAATTGTCCAATTTAAATCAGTTTTTTGTCTTTGATAAAAAGTGTCAGTCTAGACAAATATGTAAGTCTACTTTTAGAGGCCACAAATTACTGTAGTTGACTCTGAATCAATAAAATATTGTTTCTCGTCATGTTTAGCCATGTCCTATGATCTGGCTATACATGCTTTAGAACTAAATTGTTAATTTTCCGATTGAAAACAGTTTGTTCTCCGTCTAGAAAAATTTGTAAGTCTACTCTTAGAGGCCGTAAATTAACCAATTTGATTTACACGGACAAATTGAAAATCTAGCTCTACCTAAGGAAAAAGGAGGTTAAATAGAGCAAAAAGTCATAGGGCCAAAATTGTAGATCATCTCCTAGCAGTTACAGAAAATGGTGTTCGTTTTGCTGTAAAACTGTTCATTTAGCCGCTACGGTCAAATTAAAGAAATGCTGTTTTTGGCATTTAAAATGATTGGCACTAAAAAGTCTACCTATTTATTCTATTTACTACGAATTTTTGAAAATCCCTTCTTATTACACATCAACAACATAAGACCTTTGAGTGTACAAAATTTCAGCCTCGTAGGCTTAGTACTTTTTTAGTTACAGCGACGAGTGAGTAAGTCAGTGGTATTTGCCTTTAATAGGTACAGATTAGAGTTACAGTTTATTGCGTCACTCTACGTAAAATGATTCAACTACAGGAGTTTGCGGCTACGTGGTCTAAAACACTATTTTAATCTTATTGCAAGCAATAATTGTCTTATACCAACGAACAGACAAATTTCATCAACACTGTAACTGCGTTTGTTGCCCTCTCATTATGAATGGCGCGCCGTCATATGGACATGTCACATTTCACAGCTGACTTCTGCGAACACAGGTTCACGGCCTTCCAGATTTCACCTTAGGCGGTGGACTGCGTGCGTGACGTCATCCTGTGGCGCAACAATATTGAAAACCAGTCACCTTCTTGGTAAACATGTTGTTTGTAGCTATATTTATGTGGCAATTAGTATAGCTGAATATATGCAACTTTATTCAATCGTCTTTGACACCGAACGCAAATTGTCGACCATGACACTCAAATTTGCATATTTTCTTGTTTATCCTGCATTGCTGATCGATTTATTTTTAATTTGTTGAATAACATATACGCAGTTGTATTTATTTGGCCCATCACATGGACTATTATACTTATAACAAACATTTAGTAAATTATACCTAATGGCTATTGTTTACAAGTTGCTTAATGTAAATAAAACTTTCAGGTGGATAAATGGTTTATATGCAGGTTCTTTTGAACGTAAATTTACAGTAAAAATGTGATAAAAATAAAATTGTGTAACAATTATTGAATTCTATTTAGTAAATCTTGTCAAATCTATGTCCCACGAAGAGGGTTACGCTTTTAAATTTCTATAACATGCTCATTTCACCACCGATAATTATTAGTTTTTACACACTTTTTAATAAACGTATCAAAAACTTTTCTGAGAAAATTGCATTTCTTGTTTGATTTCTGAAAATAACCGTTAATTGCCTAAATTTAATTTGGTTCATACTATAAAAAAAGAATTAAAATTAATAATGGGATTAGATCTTAACCTTAAATCTTATATTTAAATTTGTGATTCTCTGTTGAAAGAATATTTCACTATTCATTATTCATCTCTAAGATGCCAATCGTAGAGATATGAGGAATGAGTGAGTGTGAAGAGTGTAGATGAACGAGTGTAGTCATTGTTACTATCTGAGTTCGACTTAGCTCAGAAAGGACTATTTATTAATAACCCAATAGCCAGGGCAACTATGGGACCTACAGCTATACGTGGAATCCGAACCACGTAGTGTTGGTCTGATTTTCAGCTAACTGACAAGTCTGACACTCAGTTCTCTCCCCTACACAATATCTGAACCTTGACTACCATTCAACACGGACACTCCAGACTTCTCCAGCAGTGTCTACGTTGATGGCAACCAGGCAACCATTGAGCGGACGCCGTGTCGGTACTAAGAGAACCGAGCATGGAACCTATCACCTACAATCTCCCAAACACTATTAATACAAAACTATCAAGTAACAATATTTCCAATTGTGATTTTCAAATATTGACAAACGTAACTGTTAGGTAGATATAGACAGATTTTTTTAAATATTTCTTTGAAAATTATTTAATTATCAGGATTAAATATTGCTTGACAAAGTTAGGTGTCGGACTGTAGTACCTTATTGCAACGCTAGAGTATTATCTTACATATAACTGGTTTATCATTATCCAATTACAAACAATTAACGTATTAGTGTACAACAGGAAAACAAGAAACCCAATAATTACACAAATTATTATTGTACCTGTATTCTGAAAATATGTTGTGGTTTAAGGAGTTTCTACATTAATATGGACAGTTAAGGAGAAGAAAAATAATGTTTAATTTAGGCTAAGTTTCAGTTAAATCTGAAGACCACGTGAGTTTTATACCAGTCGAAACGTTGTGTGTGTGTTCGATATCTCCATACGTTTACTTTTCAAACTTATTTACATTTCTATCTTATCAATATAGAATTGATTTATCAGTTGTTTACTGTGTTTTTAGAACAATCAAGCATATATTTATTTATTTTACAAGAAAATATTACATTTACTTAACACATTGCATCATTTCACAGATAAAATGAGACAGAGGTCGCTTTCTTTCAGCTACAGCGAATGCGTCAGAGGCAATTAACTATCCTTGAGTATTTGGGGGAAATAAGGAAGGGACTGACAAGGTGCTGGCCCCACCATCCGCATGGCAAACTAGAGAACCAACTACTCGACACACATTTAGAGGATAATTGAATGCGACCTCTGTCTCATTCTTCTCTGTGATCTTTTGAAATGCATAATCACCCAAACGTGTACCATCAGTGAGCTAAGTAGTGGATAAATTACGAGAAAAGTTTGGATATTGGAATACACATCAGTTTGTAAAGACCCGGCTAAGAGCATACTTCAGCGATTGTTGCTAACGATTCAGCATCGTAAGCTATTACACAACAGTGGTTTGTATATTGTTTAGATTACGTCATCATTACGTAACGAAAGCTAGGTAAGATTAACCACAACGCTGCCGGATCGGCTATTAACAGCTGATTGCAAGTAAATGCAACAAAGGAAGTGTTTGTAACAAATAAATTAACTGAATCGTCAGTCAACTTCATAATATTAACATTAACATGAATAAAGGATGTACTGACAAGGTGCTGGCCCGGCCATCTACATACCAAACTGGAAAAATAACTACTGGACACACTAACTAGACATAAAATTTGTGCTCTATTGTGTGCGACTCATGTTTCTTTCTTATCTGTGAAAACGCATAAAAAAAGTGGCAACTTCTAGGAGATCGGTTCTGGAGACATTTTGACTTTCATGAGAGATGAATGTGAATATGAATGAGGCCATTATGGTTGCTAATTGACCAAGACTTTGAACTACGGAGTCCAATCTTCAAGGTTCAATTCCCCAAGTGAGCCTAATGTCGGTATACTTTGTCCACTCGTTGATCCAAGTTTATGCACATACCTACATTCAATGTGGACCAGCAAAAGAATTTGTCATTAAAATAGTAAAGAATTTTAAGTATCGTGATTGGTTGTTTTGAACAAAAAACAAGTTCATTTTGAAACTTTGGAAAGAAAATCTGAATCGGGAATCAAAAATAAATATATACCTATGAACATTTTACCGACGATTTTTTTTTTCTTTATTAGCACTTTCAGTACAATATTATTGTTTCCAACTGATAGAAAAAGGTAAGAAGGACAAAGGATATGTTTAGGAATTATTTGCAAAATTATTGATGGTTGGGGGTTAGTGACGATAATTTTAACACCCATTATTTTGAAGTTTGAGGTCATACATTGTTTGCCTCCATGTAGTTGAGTTTTAGGTGGAAGATGAAAAAGTGTAATTGTATACAAAAATTGTAAATTTTTTATTTGGGAACACTAATGGTGCAATAGATTATGGTATTTATTTACTGTTATTATATCTTTCTATATGCCTCAAGTTAGTTGTCCATGAGGCCTTGTCAAAACGATATGTTATTAAGTAATTGCAATAAGCACAATAGACATTAAATGTATTAAATTTCTTTCGTCAAAATCAAAAATATTGAATGGTTTGTATAAGAGCCTATTTGCAGTTCTTCGATACTTTTGTATCGTTTTGATAATATCGACTGTTTGTGAAATCGATTTATGATACAGGTATACCGGTAGTTACTCTATTTCCAAGTAACTGGAAATAGAGTAACTAAAATCATCTGACATTGAAATATTTGTATGGCAGCTTTTGGCGCAGGAACCAAAACAACCAGACTAACCTTGAACGGCGACGTCATCCAATGGCGCAAGAGAGCGAAATTCCTGAGTATCACACTATACCACGTGGCCATAATAAATTTCAAAAACAAAGTTACCACGCAGTTACAAGCGGTCAGGGCTACAACTTGAAAGCTTGGTCCACTGTTTCGGAGGACTTCCCCTCTGACTGACTCCACTAAACCGCTCCTGTACACGCCCATCATTAGACACAGTCTTTCTTCGGAGCTTCTGCCTGGTACGCTCTAGCCTCCCCTACCAACAAGAAGAAGCTGAAGAGTTTCTTGGCAGCCATCCTGCGACGGGCCACGGAATCACCTTGGTTCATGCGAAATTGTGTCATCGCGGCAAAAACGTCCTACCGTTGGTGACTTCGTACGCTCTGTGGCGAGGAAGGTGTATGATGCGGTAGAGTAATCTGAGTGGGACCACAGCAGGTTGATGGCCACCAGTATAGGACCTCCAGAGAAAGTGTACCCTGGACCTAGGGTTCTTCTGGATGACCCTTCATAATTTTCACTCCATCTAGTCTATTCATCTACTGTTCATTTTCTCATGTCTGCCTTCAATACATCGTATTTATTTCTCATATTCATCTTGAGTTCATCTGATTGTATCTATGCTTTTCAGCACAATCCACTTTGTGTATGAGCTTCATCACTTTGTATTTTTCAACGATTCTTCCTTGGCAGAAAGAGACGTTTCAATGCTGACGCACCCTGCTTCATACCATTGGATTTCTCTTCCATATGCATGATAAAATCCCGCCGAACATCTGAGCTGGATCTGAAATACAGATAAATACCGCGTTCTTTACTTTGTTTAACAGGTTACTATTGTTATGATGTTGATACCTAATTAGTAAACCATATGAAACTAAACTAATAAAATATAAAATAAAGGCCCTGCCACTTGACATCGATAGATAAGATTAGCAAGCAATATGAGACAAACATTTTGCCTGAGGCTAAAATTAGATAAATTGCAAATAATTTTAGAGAGCATAAGAGCGAAGATTATACTTTTCAAGAGAGATAAGTCGTGAAACAAATACTTTTTTAATGCCATTAACTTACAGTATTACGTAACTTCACTTGTAACGAGATAGACGCTCAAAGTTTAGGCTACATTATGCAAAGTGAAACCAAATTTAGCATTAATTAGATCGCAATTTTATTGCGAAAAATATGCTAGATTTTAATAGTTATCAAATCAATATCACTTGAATCTGATCCTAAATTATTACATTAAAAGTGTTCAAATAAAAATATAGTCGAAAAGTTTCAAAAATTGCTATGCAAACTCCAAAAAAAAGAGAGCCTTCGTAATGACATTTAGTTTCTCTGACAACTTTAAGTGACCTCTTGCTATAGTACACCAACACCTACTTTGAGGCGGAAAACGCAGTCGACCGCGCTAATAGCCCACCTTTCGAAGCCATTGTCACCCGTAAGCTGGGTCGGGAGGCCGGCGGGCAGCCAATTAGTCACACGTATTGCTTCGAGTACCGATACAATTTTTTTCCAGATTCAATTTTATGGAAATATAAGTCATGTTACGTTATTCATCGCGGCCTGCTGTTAATCGTGATATAAAATTTGACGCAAATCGGTGAAAATTGAGTGGTTAAAATGCACTTGCTTAATGTGTTTGAAATAGCAATAAGGATTCAACTTAATAATACTACATAAATAAAACTAGAGTCATGTATTTACAAAAGAAAAAACATTACACAGTCATGAACAAACGAACCAAGAACATTGAAAATTAAAAAAGAGTGCTTAAATGGAACTATAATTCTTCTTATAATTCTTAAGTATTGTAGTAATATTAAACGAAACCTGTTCAATTTACTACGAGGATGCGACGAGAATTAAAAATTATGGTTTTGGATGGAAAGTTTACCTTTGATTACTAAATTAACTCAAATCTTTCATGCTTAGTATGATCGATGCACCACGGTCATTACTGGTTCCGCATCATTAGCAAAGGGATGGACGTGATTCATACTTCCCTTCGGTTCTGGCCGTCCCAACATCCGGCCTTAATTATGTATTCTGGGAATACATAAGTTCCACTAAATGTTACTAATATTCTACTGAGGTAACTGTGTAGTCGCTGTGGTCAGTTTATGTTTGCGGGTTATTCGGTGAAGAATCAAATTTGTGAGTGCAATGGCAGAAGTTAGGGCTTCGTCTCCGGAGAAGTATATCACCTCTAAGAGTAAACAGGCATACACCAGTGCGGAAAGACGTCTTATTTTACAAGTTTACGGTGTCTTACGAACAGATAAGGGTAAATAAGGGTACGTTTAGGATAGTTTAGGATTGCCCGAGCGTGTAAACAAAATTTAAATCGCCTAAAATGACTCAATATTTTACTTCTAATATGGCAGTTAAATGGTTTACTTTATTCGGCTGCTTATTATTATCTGTCAGTGTACATAATTTGCTTTGCTTTGTTTAAATGCTTAAAAATGTTATCCATTCATTTTATTTTTGTTATTTTTGTTATTTTGTTATTAATTATGTTTATTGGACCTTTTTGGTAATGGAAATAGATGTAAAATACTTCTATAGAGTCTAATTATTGTCTTCCTTTGTTCTAAAATTGTTAGATATTTTTAATGTTTGTGAATTTTAAAATGACACATTACGTTTTCCTTGTATTTCGTTCTTAAGACCAAGATAAATACATCAACTCTGTTGTGTATTTTGATCTTAGCTAGTTTGTTAATGGCTGTGCAATGTTTTTTTTATTTTGTAAATACAGTTTAAATAGGTTTAATTTAACATTATTACAATACTGATCAGTTATTAATTCCATTAAGCGATATTTTTTAATTGTAAATTTTCTTGGTTCGTTTGTTTATGACTGTGTAATGTTTTTTTTCTTTTGTAAATACATGATTCTAGTTTTATTTATGTAGTATTATTAAATTAAATCCTTATTACTGTTTCAAACACATTAAGTAAGTGCATTTTAACCACTCAATTTTCACCGATTTGCGTCAAATTTTATATCACGATTAACAGCAGGCCGCGATGAATAACGTAACATGACTTATATTTCCATAAAATTGAATCTGGAAAAAATTGTATCGGTACTCGAAGCAATACGTGTGACTAATTGGCTGCCCGCCGGCCTCCCGACCCAGCTTACGGGTGACAATGGCTTCGAAAGGTGGGCTATTAGCGCGGTCGACTGCGTTTTCCGCCTCAAAGTAGGTGTTGGTGTACTATAGTCTAGTGGTAAGTATTTCTGCTTCACAGGCACGTTGAAAGGTTCAAATCCCAGGGGATCAACTTTTAATTTGCTTATGGGGTTTGGGCAACGTTTGTAGGCTAAGAAAAAAATGTGATTTGCGTAGAAAGAAAAGTGACAAAACATGTGGCTCTCTCATGACACAACTCCACAGGCATTAACACGTAATTAATACAATTTTAGTCATACCGTAGACGTAATTTAAATTGTTGAATATTTTAAGTTGTTTCAATCAATATTTTAATACAAACATTTTCATTAAATGTATGATCATTCTAAATATTTTATGTAATTCTCGTCCACTCCAACTGAAATTTAAGTATACATCTCGGATTTAAATTTTAAAGACGGTGACATATTGAGTCGAGTCAATTAATTGCTGGTTTTGGTTTTCAGATGTGGTTCAGTTATTAGTAATTTTAGCAGTAAGTTAATATAGTGTTATATCAATTTTTACTTGATTTTTCGAAATTTAATGGATGAGGATTTAGTTTAAAAACTGTCTAGTATTTTTTAAAGTATTTAATTTGTTTCTATTTTTTACTATATGCCCATATTACAATTTTATGGGTAACATACGATGAGACCCAAGAGGTACAATCAACACTGTTTTAATAAATTGGCATTTCTTTGTGCCAAAACCTGTTTCATTATTTCGGAACGACAACTACAAAATTTTACTTGTTTCTATTTATTTTACCAGACAGAATTTTTCCGGTTATTTCTCAGTCACTATCTGGCCAACTTTTCAATCAATAATATTTTGCCTCATATGTTTCAAATTGAAATATCAGTTTTGCGTTATGCCTCCTGATTCTATCTCTTCTTTTATTGTATTTGTCCGTTTAGTAGTTTCTGATTTGGCCCTACATCGAATTTCATTAAATTATACAATTTGCCTAACTCTTTATATGTCCAAAAATATTGATATTCTTTTTCTCTTGTCAGATTGTATGTCAAAAAACAAATTTATGTGAGCATTTCTTTTTAATTGTACTTTTATTGTTACTTTGTATTGAGTTTTTGTTCATATTCGATAATGTTTTTCTTGGCTGATTTTGTTTCTAACTGTGCAATATGTGCTCTTTAGATGTTTCAGGACTAATACTGTAGGAACTGGTTATAGGCTCTAACACTACCTTTTAAACTCTCGAAAAGTTGGTTTGAACAACTAAATGGAGTGTTTATTTGAACACAACAGATATAATATTTGTATTAATTAGTTGTAGTATATAAACTTGACGTCTCTTTAATGAGTTTATATTTACTCGTGGATATGAGACATTGACACAACTTGGTGCGAATTTTAAGGTGAATCTGTATGATTAGACGAGTGTAGTATGACCTGTGTAGTCTGGTTACTAACTGAGTTCGAATTGTACTCATAAAGACCCATTTATTGATAGCCCAATAGCCAGGGAAACTAAGGGACTCACAGTTTTACATGGAATCTGAACCACGTAGTACTAATATGATTTTCGGCTAATTGACCAGTCTGACACTCAGTTATCTCCCCTACACAACATTTGGAAACTGACTAAAACCCGATATGGACACCCAGATTTTTCTAGTAGTGTCCGCATTGATGGCAACCACTGAGCGGACGCCGTGAAAGAATTAAAAGAACCGAGTATTGAACCTATCGCCTTCAATCTCTACAACAATTTGTCCCCAAGTCTGGGTTACAGCACTGCGCCGTTATGCTGAGTACATTCCGGGGACTTCCGGAGACAGAGGATGACTAGACCAGTCGACCTGGTTGGAGTCCCAGTGACGTCATGGCAGTGATTCACAGTGTCCAGCATCCTGACTCACCTGCTGGGCGCTTCCGTCACCGCCTAACAATGGAAGCGGTAGTCGAGTGTCGCTTCGCTTGCAACTAGGTGACCCGAGTGCTATTGACCATAGAGCAGTTACATTCCCACACTTAAACGCGCTGGTTTGTTTTGTAGTCTTTGTTTCTCTTTAGGTCCTTACTTTGCACTAATGACGTTGTCACCCTTCTGTCAACTGTGAATAGTTCATGTCAATGGTGTGAAAAGGAGGCGGATGACATGATAATTATTTACTTCTTTTCAGTTCGGTCGTTTGCTTGACCCATATGTCAAACAGACAAAACGCCCACCATTCGTGACATATTGCCCGTAGCCGGAACAGTATGTGAAAGATTACATGCAATATGTTAGGCACTAGAAGTAGATTATTGGAAACTGCTTCAAAGACTTCGAAAGCGAATGATAATAGCAATTTTAAATGGGAGTCACTTCCAGATTGTAGGAAAACTATTTTTGTATGGATTTAAACTTTGTCTCTCTGTCCTTGGTGTGTATGCATATACACGGTGTCACAAAAAGGTATTATGAATAATTATTCTTATTTTACGCCTAATTCAGAGAAAAAAATAACAGAAAAACACTAAATGAAGCGAAATTTGAATATATTTACTCTTCACTATTTACTCTAAATTAAATTTAAAATTTGAAAATTCAGGAAGCATTTTTTGCAACATCCTGACTATATGTTCGGATATAATTTGAATTTACATCGCCATGTACAGTATTTACTGGCAAACAATGTAATGTGTTGAACAACATTGCCAATAACTTCCCTTTGGATGTCCTATCTGAAGGTATGGTCGGTCTGAACACTATAAAGATAGACGGGCTCAAATAGATTGCCTGCTTGGATTTATGTTGTGATATGTGATATTTACTATCTGATACATCTTTTTTACTATTTTATTTCTCTATTTTTTATTTTGTTTAAATTCTTACTAAAAATCTTTGTTTTTGTTAGCCTAACACGGGTACTTTGTACTGTACCATAGGCTTAAAATATTGTTAACGGTAGCTGACTAGGATCCTTATGATATGTATACAAAAGTACAATATTCTTATAGTTATATTATGGTCGAAAAATATTCCCATTTTCCAATAACACTCCTCTCTCTCAAGAAAATTTCAATGAAGAATGCAGAACAATAAAAAATATAGCTCTATGTAATGGATACAAAGAAATTATTATTGATAAGATGATCATTAAAAAAAGAAAACAAATACCAAACATTGAAGAAAAGAGCAAATCTTGGAAAAGTATGAACTATAACACTATATCAAAATTAATCAAAAACACCTTTTTTTTAAAATACAGTAATACAAACATTTCTTACTATTCAAAAAATAAATTGAAACGTATCCTTCCAAATATTAAAGATAATACTAAAAATGAAAATAATATGGAATTTACGAAATTAAATGCAATGTAACAAAAAAACATATTGGCCAAACTAAACGAAATTTGAAAACAAGATTGAACGAACACATAAGAAATTTTTTAAATAACCATCCAGAAAAATCAGTTACTGCCAAACATTGTTTAGGACTGAATCATTCTTTTACGAACATTAATTTATTACAAGAATTCAATAAACCAAATTATCTTGATGCTAATGAAACATAGTTCGTACATAAATGAACATAACAGTTATTTAGTGAATAACGAACCAGGAATTTTCCATTTTTCTCCTTTTTTAAATTGTTAGTAGTTATCTATATCAGCTGATTTATTTTATACTATTATTTGAATTTAATATTAAAAAATTCAATTTTTTAGATGTTTGTTACCTTTGAAGATGAAAACTTGGTTTTCGAAAGGCCTCAGGCAAATTTAATAAAGTTTTATTGGAAAATGTAAATATCTTTTCTACCATAATATATCTAAAATCCAATAAGGTAGTTCTCTTCAAAATGATTCTTAAAGCTGTTTGTCTTATAGATTTTTTTTTTTTTGCACATATGACATACATGTAACAACCCACCCTACTTTCCAACATTTATCCTGTAAACTCCCTTTAATTTTCTAATTGTTTACTTTAGTTCACATACTTTACGAACAATTTATTCACATCCCCATTTTCTGTTTCAGTGTCACTGTAGTGGCTACCATGGACGAGGTTATCCCAGTGTTGTGCAACTCCAAGTGGAACAGTTTCTACAACCTGTGACGAAGCTATGTCTGCGTCTTTAGACCTCAATGTGATAGCTCCCTTACACCCGCCGGACACGACTGAACTGCCGACGGTGACGGATGAGCTCCTCTCGGACCTGTGGATAGGGGTAGTCCTAGCCGCCATGGTCCTCTCCTGTGTCGGCTGTCTCTGCTCCTGCTTCCTGTACCACACGTTCCGTCAGTGGCAGACTAGACGTGAGTGTTTCCTGTCAATATTAATGTAATTCATTCACTTATTTTTACTTTCTACCATATGCGTTAGAATAGAGAAAGAATTGTGATCGTCCAAAATTACTTTTTTACAAGTTGGTCTACAACATGTCTCTTTTGAAAACAAAATTTTTTTATGACTGTCCGTATGTGCGTCTGTCTGTGTGTATGTGCACTTCACGTGAGACCAAATGGATTGATAATTTTATATGAGATTTGGAATGAAGATGTATTCAGCCAATATCTCCAGGCCATTCTTTTCACTTTTGAAATTTTAGTTGTTTTTTTATGGCCAAAAAACATACTAAAATGGAATTTTTCTCAAAGACGGCTCTAACGATTTTAATTAAATTGTCAGAAAAGGTGTTAGTTACAATTCAAAGTATCTTAATAAAATTCGCATGTCTCTAACTTGACTAGTTTTTTAGATATGACAAAATAGTATATTTCATAACAAGAGTGGAAAGTGGGGTTTTGCATGTTCGAGACCATATGTTTGAAGTGCGAGACTTGTCGAGCACTTCAAATGGTCGAGAACATACAAAACACTTTCACTCGAGTTTTGAACGATACTTTCCACTACACTACGGAATAAAAACAGGTGTTGTTGACTGTGGAAAATTTTTGGTTGTAAACAATGTTACTTTCGGTAGTAAACAATAGACAGCTGTTGAAAATATGATGTTTCGCAGGTTTTAAACACATAACGAAAACAGCTGAACTCATAGTAGTGTAGTGAAAAACCTATTTGGGAATCAAACTGGTAATTTTCTAAGTTTTTATAATTTTTTTTTTTTTTTTTTTTTTTTTTTTTTTTTTTTTTTTTAATATGGGGAAAAGATTGTGACAATTCGTTGGAACCATTTACTATCGATATGAACGTTCTTGGAAAATGTGACATATAAGAAATACTATTCTTGGAATTAATTTATATAACCACAGAGAAAAAAGAAACTGGTCGCTTTCTTAGGCCCTAGTGAACGCCTTAGTGGCAGAGTTATAAACAGACTACAACTACATCTGTACATCTTATATAATGTAGTAATAACTGCAAAGTTTATCCTTGAGGATTTTTTTGGAATAATGAAGGGACTAACAAGGTGCTGGCCCTGTCATCACCATGGAAATCTGGAGAAATAACTAGTCTGCACACAAACTCGACATAAATTCAGCGCACTACTGGATGCGACGTCTGTGTTTTTTTTTTTTTTTTATATATATATATATATATATATATATATATATATATATATATATATATATATATATATATATATATACTTCATTTATGGAGTATTTCTTTCATCGTATTCCTCTTTTTCTTTTTCTGTTCATTTTTCCTGTTTTCTTTTGTACTTCTTTCTCTAACAATACAATCCAGGTTTTATTGCGTAGTATTTATTTGTTCGTTGACAGTTTTAACATGTTCAATGGTAATTTTATCATTTTATATCGTGTACTGTTTGAGTTTTGCAGGTGTTGTAGATCTTATTATTATTGTTCCTCTTATTATTGCTTCATTAATTTTTTTGTTCCAGTGGACAACAGAAACCTGGAAGCTGGAGGCTACGACACCGCATCCCTTCCCAGCTATACGACAGTGGCTGGACTTCCCACTTACGACGAAGCCATGGAACAACAAATGTTGAGCTCTTCGTCACTACCCTTTCCCAACATCGATGCCAGCCCCCCTCCCTTCTCCAAACTATCTGTCGGGGAATTCCTCGAGATCTACAGAGAGGATGTTAAAAAATAACATAGCTATTGCCATTCCAGTGCGATTGTCACTCTTAGGACCAAAGAATACAAAATGTAAAAGATACTGTTTATTGTGCAATACATAAAGATACTTTAGAAGTCTTTGAGACTGTATTTTAAAGGCTGTTTCTACAATGAAAGGTGGTTAACGTACATGCCATGTTAAGTGTTAAGTTGAAGACTGTTTTAAGGCTCGCCAGAAGTAAAATTTGATGATGACTCAAAATAATATCAACTAAAATGATTTTCTACTCATAAAGAACAAATTTAGTTGACATTAATGATTTTTAATTTCGACTCTTAGTAATTTTAGTAAACGTAGCTTATATGTAGTACATGTCACTGTACAGTGTAAATATGTATATAATGTTTTGTACAGTTGTAAATAGCTTTATGTATGTAAGTGTGATAATTAAATTTAGTTTTTTTTTCATTCCTGCGTTGTTTATTTTGTTTTTTAACCCCACTGTTACAAATGTTTCAACAATTGTTCAATCCTTAACTTAGTACAATTTATATTTATTCACAAAATAAATTGTTGTCTAGTTTTAAATGAAATGCTCTCGCATTCACATCATACATAACCTTCAAATGAATTGATTAAATAAAAATATTGAACTCTATATTAGGACAATTTATATATTACTCAGCTGACATATGCCTGTGCTAATCTTCAATTAAATATGGTGTTATGTCATCTTTACGGTAGGGACGTTTACATGTACCCACAGAGAATAAAGAAACAGAGGTCGCTTTCTTATGGCCGCAGCGAACGTGTAAGTGACAGTTATAAATAAATTTGAAGTTACGTACATCTTTAAATATCTGTAGTAACAATTAATACGTTTATCCTTGAGGAATTTAAGAGAGGGACTGACAAGGTGTTTGCCCTGCTATAAGCAAGGCAAATGGGAGAAATAACTACTTGACACACATTTAGCACACTTGTGGGGAGAACGTGGGTTGGAGGGAATGGCATCGTTGAATCAGAGGCCGTGTGGTAATTTAGAAGATCAATTCGCCGCAGTTTCCCGCACAACTTAGAAGCGCGTGTGTTTAAAGTCGACGAGTGATATTTACATTTCTTACTACGTGTGGCGCTATCCGCCACATACTACTGGATGCGACCTCTGTTTATTTCTTCTCTGTCGTGTACCCAAGAATTGCATCCGAGCCCTCATTAATCTTATCCATTGAATGGTGGGCAGAACACAGTGTAACTTCCGTTTCTCTAGAGTGGGCGAGTGGCGCTCAAGAATTACTGTTAAATTACGTTGTTGTTTATTTTCTTTCTTGATTTAAAACCAAAGTCAACTCTCACATATTTGAATATCATGGTTATACTTTATTTCCTGAATTTCTCGACTTGAATTGAGCGCGCTCAGTGGCACTCAGAGTAGATCTAACATGCGGTATTGTCAAGACTACTTCGTTATACCATACGAGGAGAGATAGTAATAACAATAAGGTAGAAATTCACTTAACCATTGGGTATTTATACTAATAAACAGGCAACAACGGAAGTATTATGAGTGATATACTTTAAATAAATTTAATATTGTGATGGTTTAGTTATACAATTAATCTACTATTAATTGTAGTCAAAAGTCACATGCCGAAGCTGAATGCGTGTAATAAGTGCAGCGAGTTTCGGAGATGGCACGCGAAGAGTGCAGGGATGTCCCCTAGTACAATATAAATATATGTAAATAATGCAATCTTATAGATAATTAATGTATTTAATTTTTACATGCAGTAGGCTATTCTACGAGTGGAGTAGGCTATTCTCGTAAATAGTGAGCGCAAAACATGAGTGTATATTTGGTCATGATTTAAAGTGCATATTGTTATACGGTTAAATAATTTAAAATTCGATATATCGGTTACCCGGCCCGATATTTTTCTTTCCATATTATCGTTAGATCGATATTTGGTTTGCAATATATTGATGTGTTGAAAATGTTTTCCATCCCTAGACGTAAGTGCGCTCTGATTGCAGCCGGCTAACATCGTCACGCCATTGGCCATAGCATTCCCAAACTCTCGTAGCACCAGCATTTGATGTAAGAGCGCTCTGAAGTCGTTCATAAAATAAAGTATAGCAGCTTTGCTTGATATCCAATTTTATTCTTCCTGAGTTGTCCACCAGTCTTCCCTGAGTTATGTAAGAAAGGGTTTGTTAGTGGGCTTCAGGGATGCGCAATCATTTCAAGTCACCTATGTCATCTTTCACCTTTTATATTTTTAAATTCACTTCATTTATGAGCCTTTGTAATAGTATTGAATTTCCTATTTACATGAACCCCTACTTTGTCATGGAGTGAACTATTGGTTTGACTCCATAACTAATAAAAGAAAACCTACACCTCGTTCTGGCCTATTAAAGCTCAAGGTTGTCTGAGGTTCAATTGTCTAGAATGACAAGTAACATAAGCCTGGATGGTGGACAGTTTTAAATCTCAGTAGAGCTTTGAATTTTATTCGTAAATGGTTTATACAATATAAAGGGTTTTTTTAAAAGGTCACTACTTTAACACAATTTTCTTCAAACACTTAAGTGTAAATGGTTACCCACTTATTCATACTGGGTGGTTTTTAAGTATGCCCCCTTTATTTTTTTCCTCATTATACATTTAAAGGTATTTTTAACCATGACGATCATGATGCATGCACAAATATTATCTTTGTGGTGTTAAAGACTTTTGGGAGTCATTTGGTTTAAGATATGGAGGTCACTTTCAAAGTTTCAATGATAAACTGGAAATGCTACTTATAATTTAATGTTGTCTTTTCTGCCTGAAAGCAATGGTGCAATCAAATTGAAAAATGTTTGTAAATTTTCCGATATAGTCGCAGGTATAACGTTTTAGAAGGAAACTATGACGGTATTATCACAGGATTAAACATAATAGTTGATCTCTAGTATTATTAAAAATTCATCATCTAAATACCGTTAAATTCTAAGTGATGCGATAAATATGTGATAGCTTTTCATGTTTTATTTGCACTATTTCAGTCAGGGAAAAAGATAATATTCATTTAATGTTGCATGATTATTGGTTATTTTAAATGCTTATTATAGCTGTACCCGCCAGCTTCGCCAGTCATAATATTGAGTTTGCTTGAGCATCAAGCTTTCAGTTTACACTGCATCCAATGTATATCCAATTTAAAACAGCTGATGTTATGTATTATTTACAACTTATACTTATTATTTTTAATATTAAAAGTTTAGCCTACCATAATTAATTTTATTCAATTTGTTTTTGTTTAATAGCTGTTAATCAAATAAAGCAATCAATTACTATAGCTCCATAAGAATACCATGGGAATTTTACAGGTCAGTGGGACGGAGTCCTGAGGTTGGAGAGGAAAATCCTTTCTTAGTGAGCCTCTAGGAGCCAAGATAAATCCATGCACAAAATGTTAAGTCGATTGGACGTATAGTTTTGGAGAAATCGTGATGAGTGGTAAATGGCTTTTATATATATATATATATATATATATATATATATATATATATATATATATATATATATATAGAGAGAGAGAGAGAGAGAGAGAGAGAGAGAGATTTTGAAATTGAGCTCTCTATCTTTTGTATTTTGTAATCTCCATATTCTTATTCCCCCCCCCCCCCCATATTGATATTTTTTTACCTCTAAATAAATAATTATCATATGAAAGCTTCAATTTGTTTTTGTATTTAATATTACTTTATGTTTTCTGTTTACTATCAGATTAAGTGGAAGAAGGGACTTGCTAGTCCCAACATCGTCTGGATGTAAAAAGGGACGATTTTCATTTCATCACATCGTACGAAAGGTTAAGTGTACGAGAGAACCTAATAGACTTTGACTCAAATAATTAAATCATTTTTGTCTCTTAATTTCATTTTTTATCACTTCCTACTTGTCCTACCAAACACCTATGGTTTTGTAGAGCTATCATCAAAAAAATACTCTTAGGTTATGGATTATGTCATGAGAGGTGGCTTTTACATCATCACTTTAGTAGGTAGTTTCAGTCAATCATCTACCATGAACCTATGCTGAATCCAGTGGCACAAAAACTGTTTCAAAGAAACACAATTGCATATAAAAAATAATAAGAGAGCTGTTTGAAAATTCATTTTAAATGTTGAATACAATATAGAAATATCACAACTAATAATATTCAGATATTTACTAGCCAATAGTCCTTACTTCGTTACAGGGTGGTTTTTTAGGCTTGCTTATCCTCTCTGCGGTTCTCCCTGGACCACCACATCAATATAAAAGGCCACCTTGCTGCTGTTCTCCTAGGTGACAAGTCTAGACACCCCTAAAAGTCTACTTAAGGGGGTGTAAAGTAGTACAATAACATCATAATTATTAGAAATGACCTTAAACAATCCACAATAAAAACCAAATTAGCCAAGCTTTCGTGTCATAATTATGTTTTTTTCTATTTCCTGTTTGAAATAAATGATTAAATTAAATTAATTCCAATGTTACTACCATAGAAAAAGAAACGTTGAGGGACTGTTTCTGCCTTTTAGGAATTGAATTTCAAAAAAATCTTTTCTTACTAGGTCCCTGTGATACAAAATCTATTCAGTAGTTCTGGAGATTTCCCGATGAGCGTGAACGTCGTTATTGGATTTTATATATTAAGTTTAGAGTTTAATATTTTATAGCCATGTAAATAATAGTGAGCAAATCATATTCAATTACTGAAAAACTCACATGTAATAAGGTACGGTATCATTCCCAGATTTGAGATGTCCTTACAGCTGGTGCATATTCTAAGACAAATATGATCAAGCTGTTGTCCTGTACATTATCTCCCATCACTGTTGAGTGTAGGAAGATAATGGATGTCCTGTGTAGTCTTGTTGCTAACTGAGTGTGACTTATAGCTCTGAAAGGACCATTCATTAATATCCAATAGCCATGGCAGCATAGAGACCTACAGTTTTATGTGGAATCCATACTACATAAAGATTGGTCTGATTTTCAGCTAATTGATAAGCCTGATACCTTGTTCTCTTACCTACACAACATCTGGACTCTGATTACCACCCAACACGGACATCCCAGACTTCTGTAGTAGTATCTACGCTGATGGCAACCATTGAGTGGAAGCCATGTTGGTATTAAGAGGATCGAGAATAAAGCCTATCGCCTACTCCATAACACAAATACAGTAGCCAGCAGAAAAAAAAACAATACAGTAGTGTCTTGTAAACCTAAACTAATGTGGACTATGTGATGTTCAAGTTTGTGAAATGGTAGTATTATCTGAAAATGAGTTTTGGACATCATTAGTCCAGTAAAATTCTATTTGTTGCTGGAGAATACATTAGTTTTCAAAGAAAGCTACAACTTAAAAAACAAACAAAAAACTGCAAACTAGCAATAAAAATAAAACCGTTACTATTCTAAATACTTAAGTAAAAATCTTAACAGTAGGGATGCAAATATTTTCAACATATTGATATATCGCAAACCAAATATTGATCTAACGATAATATCGAAAGAAAAATATCAATATATCGGGTAACCAATATATCGAATTGAAATGATTTATCTCTTTAAAATCATGCACTAACTCTTAAGTCATAACCAAAAATACAGTCATGTTTCGCTGGCACTATTTAGAATAGCCTACTGAAAGTAAAAATTAAATCCATTTAACTACACGAAACAAGTTGTGGTCTGTGTGGTTGAAAGAAAAAAATTCAAAAAATAATAGTTACTATAACTTTAATTATTACGTTAATTATAAAAGAATAATGTAATAACGATTTGTAAGACAACCAGCTAGGCATCTTAGAGTCAGCGCTTGAAGCTTAAAGCTCTCTCTTGTATTGGTTCGGGAGCTACCTGAAAGGAAGAGAACTAATAGTTCGTTTTGCCAATACACACTCTTCTAAGTTTCATGTATCATCAGGCAATCAAAGTGCCATGCCTTCTGTTTGCCGATAACACAAAGCTTTTTTATGAGATCAGATGTACTACTGACGTGTTGCTTCTACAGGAGAGTCTTGGTGCTGTGGTTGCATGGTATTATGACAATTGTGTCACTCAATAGCGACAAATACTTTTATTTGACCTTTCACAGAGTACGTACTGTTGATTAATACTAACTACAATTTAAGAGGTCAGGATCTCCCAAGAAGGATGCAGGCAAGGGATCTTGGAGTTCTTCTGCAGACGTCTCTTGACCATTGACCACATCTCAGCTATCTTACCAAGAGCTAACAGTTGCCTGGGGATGATTTCCAGGTCGTCCAGATTCTTATCAAAGTCCACCTACTTAATGTTGCTATATTGTGCATATGTAAGGCCTATTTTAGAATATGCCTCTGTAACTTGTATATATGATACTTCCATATAAGAAGAAGAATGTATCATATATACAAGGTGTCCAGAACAGATTCCTCCGACTGGTCGGTGTCAGACTTGGTTATAACTACAGGACTGTTCCAATGGATATGTAGCCTCACAACTGCTGCTAGACCCCCTAGTGATTAGGTGTGAAATACAAGATGTACTCTTCTTCTTTAAGCTAGTCAATGGACTAATTGACTGCCCTGCATTGCTGGAGAGGGTCACCTTTCGAGTCCCTAGGGGTACTAGATCATCAGAACTCTTTGGAAGACTGCACCACGCAACCAACTATGAGAGAAACAGCATTTTAGTTAGCATCCAGTGCCTAGGAAGTATTGTCTGCTCAGGAACTGACTTTTTTAACTGTAGTCAACCAGCATTCAAAAGAGCTGCCAAGTTACTTTTGGCTCAATGATTGGAACATGTGACAGAATTTGTTTAACTTTTATTTACAGTCATTGTGCATATTCACCTTTCGATCAGCCGTATATTTCTTTGCTTAGGTAATGAAATGTATTTTTTAATAATATTACTGTAATTATTTTGCAAAAATGGAATGTCTGTTGAAATAAAATAAAAGAAAATACGAATTACAGAATTGTTGAACTAATTTGCTGTACTTATTTCGAAACCACATATTCGCCCAAATCATGAGTACAGTATCATCATCGTAAGAATACATAGGTAAAATAAATAAATCAATAATCAGCCTTGGTTTGTAGCAATGACTACATTCGCTCATGTATTCATTCACACACTCATTCGAAATCCATATTCAACCATATCTTAACAATCGACGCCTTATTATTTAATAAATCTACTTAATTGTACCTTTAGAATGACAGAAAGGTAAAGATACTTATTTTTTCATTGTACAAGATTCTTAAAATTTACAATCATAGGATACAAATACATATTATGTTTTAATAAATTGAAAAGGTTATTGACCATCTTGTTCTTTATCAAAAAGCCTGTGTTTTGCAGTTGAATATTACTTCACTTGAAAACATTTCATGCTTACATTTTGTAAGAAAGAAGATGATTCAAATTCTGCTGATTTCCGGTCATGATGTCTCGTCAGTTACTTATGACTTGTAGAATCAGTTATAATTCATCCACATCTCCATATGCTCAACAACAAGGTAACGACAAATTTTTCTCATTCAATTTAAAAGTTGTTTCTTTCATAAGTACAATTTTGTGGAAAGTTCTAATCATAGTATACTGAATTCTTCTATAATATAAAAAATTTATAATAAGAGTTACAATAAAAAAATATTTAGGCATTTACAAACTGTTTTGTTTTATGACAATCAAATATACAAGTAACTTAAAACAAAGTAATATTTCTTAAAATTCTGTCTAGCAGTTTTTTAATATTTATTATCATTGTAAAGTATTTACTTTTATAAGGGAGGATCCCCCTATGTAGTGATAGTAAAAATAATGAATTATAATGTTTTATTTATTTTTAAGAAAATGTTGTGTACTAATTGCCAAGAAGTGTTCTACATGTTTTGTAATACATTGGTTTACAATATATTTTAACAACAAATGTTTTGTAATTTGTATGCTATGATTGCCTAAATATGATCTACCAGGATAGGAATTTTTAAGTGCTTCAGACAGTGTTAACAACAATTTATTTAAGTGAGCAGTTTTCATGTAAGTTTTGAATTGTTACATAGATTTAACCCTACCTTGGAAGATTATAAACGTTAAATTCATCATAATTCTTCACTTTAATTTAAAATAATGAATGCTGAATTGCTTCATTACAAATTTAATGTAGTAAGAAAACCATATATTATGTGAAAAAGCTATTTATTAACAATTTCAAAACTGTTGTTCAATTGAAAAAGCTGTTGTAATTTAGACATATTTTGAATCCCTATTCCACTTTATAGCATTTGAATAAACAATTTTTAAGGATCAGCATCAATATGATATGAAAAGCTATGCACCAAAACATTTTGAATGTGCATTATAAATATTCAATTTTGTAGCAATGTAATAATATTCAAGAAGTCTATTAAATCTGTATGTTTCGTGTGAATTTTGTTATTAAATCCTCTGCCCATTTTGGTTGGTCTATCGGGACATTATGCCCAGCATTCCTGACAAAAACTACCGTAAGATTCTTTGCTACTTTGGAATACCCCGCCAAGTCCTCTCCAGCATACCATAGAGTCCTTCCGGCTGTTTGGTACTGTCTTGCACCACTCCAATCCAAACTGTCTAAAAACTGTTCTGTTAAAGAAAACGGAAACAGTAGATCTAATTGACCAACATAAATTAAAATCCTATAATTCTCTATAAGAACTTCAATCCAGTGTTTAACACTTTGGGCAAAGTCTGATATCAAATGCTTGAATACCGTTGATGAACGAAGACTAAACGATGTTTCACCGACATGAAGATTCTTACGAACTTTAGAAAGTGATACATATTCACCAATTAAGCTCTCATCTACGTAATTTTCACTGTACAGGTAATTGTAGGTATATGTAAAACCTGTCAAGTTCTTAAAAATAGTTCTATTAACAAATTCACCAAAAATTAACTGATCATACACTGAGAAGGCTTCCTTGAATCTTTCATGTTGGATATATGAAACGATTTCTTGTTCATTTTTATAGAAAATATTTCTCCCGTTCTTGTCCAATAAACCAATTTGATACAAATAGTCCCCATAGTTTATCATACGTTCAAGATCGTAAAGACCGTTTCCAATGGAAAGACCTCTGAGATTAATTTTTAAATTTTAAAAAGAATTCTCTGTATGAATTACATAAGATGCTGCAGTTACATATTTTCCAGCATAAGATTCCCCTGTTACATAAAAATCGTTTTTTTGAAACTGCGGAAACAATGTGAAAAATTGCATGATAGCAGTGTATAGATTTCTCCCAATTTCAACTTCATTGGTGAGGTAACCACCTTGATCAGTGAAACTGAAGCCTGTTCCGACGGGACTGTCCATGAAAATAACAGATTGAGAATTAATCCAATTATGTTTCCGTAGGTTTAGTTTTAGATTCTTCTTTAGAGAAAATGGCCCATTCACTAGAAACAAAGGATATAATGATGACGCACCAGGTCCACCTTCAAGAAAAAGTAGGACAGGAGCAGATTCACTATTTTGCAAAGAAGGAAAGAACCAAAAAAAATATTTGAATTGTACGTTTCATTGACTGTAAAAAAACCAGAGTAACTAATGATGTCATCCTTGAAAGGTTTGTTCTTGGAAACCGCTTGTGCCTCTTCAATGTTACCTGCTTGGATCATAGGAGTCAGGATGAGCGGAAGTCTTTGGTTTCCTGTTGATATTTTTTGACTTCAGCCACCAATACTTATCACACACACAACTGCAACCAAAACTATTTTCATAAAATTCATCATTTTTCAAGTACTTCCCTCAACAAAGTGGTTAAATTGTCTCCGAGTGCGACGTTACATTTTTTATGGCTGCAAACATTATCGGACATGTTCAAATAATATTAGTCATATTTTATTTCAAACTAAATTGATAAGATAACAAGAAGACGTTAATGTCAATATACAGCATTCAAGACAGGTATCTTTTGATTACTTTTGTTGATCTTAAAATTCTACAAAATTATTCATATACCTCATACTGTTCAAATTACATGTAAAACTTGAATCCCTTCTGTGACATTTTTGAGGATTAAGTTGATAACTATCATTTTATCGTCCATTATATCTGTAAAATCTAATCCGTTACATTCACCTAGTTTCCATTAAAAAATGTATTCTCGCGAAGTAAAATCAATATGATTCTACTGACAGCAATTAGTCAAACATTGCTTATCAACTTAGACATTTGCAATTTTTATGAGACCGAATTTCAAATGTCTTGACAGCGCCTAATTGGTTATATTAGGCGTTATATTAATTTAACCCTGTTATATTAATTTAACCCTGTTAACATTTTATATTTAGTATAAGTTGATTTTGTTGTACCCCGTTCTAGGATCTAGGTAAAAACGTAGATAATTATTAAAGTAGATAAGTTTATTAGTTTAACAACGTAGTTTTATAACATGTTTGAATAGATGTAATTTAGTTTTTAGCACTTGAAAAAGGTTTGGGTTTTACCAAATCGAAACGTCGTGTTTGGTAATTTTTATGTAATGATGGCAAATGTCCAACTACCTTTGTCTCCCTCACAGAATTTCAAGTTATGCTTTCACCCTAAGCTGCTATGAAGAGTATTCATGTACAAGTGACAATGTTAACAGTCTTCCTTAATGAATAAGTTTGTCCGACTCGAGCCTTCACCTGGTGTTGACTTTGGAACTACTTTCAACTCGGTCGACTATCAGAAGACCGATTATCGTCTGTCCGTCTAAGAACTACTATATGATTTAACTAGTATATTGGAGAGATAGGACATCAGTTAACTTACCTTGGAAGACGAGTTCACTAACACCAGAGTAGTAATAACGTACACAAAAGAAACACATAATCACACGAGTTTTCAGTGCCACTGGCACTTTCTTCAGGTGAGGAGAGAGAGAGAGAGGGGGGGAGTGAGAGGGAGAGAGAGATAGCCATGTCAGTCTCTCTGCTATCTTCGTCTCTCGCTCTCCTCACCTGAAGAAATTGTCAGCGGCACTGAAAACTCATGTGATTATGTGTTTCTTTTGCGTATGTTACTACTATTCTGGTGTTAGTGAACTTGTCTTCTAAGGTAAGTTTGCTGATGTCCTATCTCTCCAATATTCCTGGCCTAGTGGCCTTTAACCTAACCTATATGATTTAACTAGAATCTATATTTTCCTGTAACAGCCGCTTCAAGGTGCTATCTACATTATTTACAAGATAACCAGATGTTTCACCCATGCTGTGATGTGGCATCCTCAGTGGTATCGCTGAGACTGAGATCGGCGAATGACCTCCCAGCTATTAAAACAGGTGGTGGGGTAGGGACTGGTTTGGCAGGTACCCTGGAGAGGAGAGGGGGCATGACCTACGTTCACTGGCCAAAGAAAATCAAAGACTGTATGATTTAAACAGTCATGACAATTGACTCTCCTTGCCCACTAAGCTACCAGCAGCACCAGTAATCAGTAGCAGACGCTTGCGTTTTGCAGTTGAATATTACTTCACTTGAAAAAGCTTCATGCTTACATTTTGTAACACATGTATTTCAGAGTTTAACCTAATTTACATTGCAAGTGTGACTAGTGTGTAAAGTACGTTGTGGGGCACTAGACAATTGTGTCCTCTTTCAAAAAATACCAAGTTTAAAGTTGTATGATCACAGATAAAGCTGTAATCTTATTTTGAAACTAATATATGCCTTATGGGGAAACAAATCCAAAAAGGTGGCAAGAGTAGCAGACTCATATAGAGTTTTACTTCTGTTGTGCAATTATCAACTTTTCTTTAGAAAAAAAAACTTTACTTATCAGTTCACGTGGGTAAGTGAAATTTATTTAACAAGTGAAGTACTGACTGTCTCAGTTGGGGCAATGAATACACACTCTATAAGAAGGACACTCCTTATACAGCAAATTCAGACCAACTTTTTTTCTGAGATTGCTGCTTTTCGCCTTAGCCGCTAGAGTTCTCCAGTCAATATTTTCCTGCCTTCTGTGCTAGGGAGATCTCGCAGAGGGTGCGAGAGAGAGCGCGCCTTCGGTGCGAGAGAGAGCGCTCGCCTTCGGTGCGAGAGAGAGCGCGTCGAGGGTACGAGAGAGAGAGGGAGCGAGGGTTGTGTGCGAAAGGAGAAAGTTTGCCTGGTGGTCTGTATAAAAGAGCTTCCTCTATACAGACTCTGCTCTCGCTATCCCTCTGCCGCCGCGGTTTGGCCGAGATGCCACTTGCTTGAAAGACTCTCCACTACTTCATTGCCAAATGTTGAATTAACAATTTAAGATGTGATCGCTGGATGCCGAATTTTTTTTCATATTTGCTTTGATAATCAAATCGTAGATCAACCTATGATAACCCAAAACTTTATAAGATGAATAAATTATTTTGGAACTGCTCCTAGAATTAACACTGTACAAGCACTGTTGCTTTAACAATATTCAAGCACTGTTGCTTTAACAATATCCAAGCACTGTTGCTTTAACAGAATCCAAGGACTGTTGCTGTAATAAATGTAGTGTGATTATAACAATTTAATCTGTGATTCAAGAATTGTTATACTAACCGAAAGAATATACTATCATACAAATAACTAACAAAAGTAAATGGGCAAACATTTTAACGAATAACTATTGAAAAGTGATAGACTATTCAGAGATTTTAATAAATTAATTATAGAGATGTTATTGGAAAAAAAACAATGTAAATTTACTATAAAAAAATAAGTTTATTCAACAAAAATGAAAACGTACTTTATAAACGCCGAAAAAGTATTGCAAATGTTAACACAATTAACTATTTTCTATCTATGTTCGGTGACAATCAAAATTTAAAAAAAAACAAAATTAAAACATTCAACTGACAAACATTATAACATACTCAGAATACCTACTAACTAAAATTAAATTGCAGCATAACCACTAACATATCACATTTACATCTAATTGTTTACGATATATGAAGTGGCACTTATGAATAACACATATATACACGAAAATTATAAACAAACGTAAACTACAAAAACATTCAGTATATATAATTACTAAAAATAACATTGCAGCATAATTATATACATATTTTATTTACATCTAATTATTCACAATATATGTTAAGTCTCAGTTATGAAATAAACATATATTTACACACACACACACTTATTTACTAAGTTCAAACTGTACAAAAAAACATATATAAATACTAAATACTACATTGCAACATGATCATATACATTTCTATTTACACCTAATTACATGTAATTTATGTAAAATTTTGAACATATATTTATACCATTCCTTTTCATTTTAGTTCAAAAATTTGTATTTCTTAAAATATTTCACCCATTATTGAAAATTTGCCAACAAAAATTCCAACCATAATTTATTATACAACACATTAGAAAAATGTTTTTTTTTTCATTTAACTAACAAGCCAAAATTGTTTTTTTTAAAAGTCGTCTCAGTAATAATCATACGTTTAATGACAAAATTATTGTTTACATAACATTCTTTATTTTTTTTCATACGAATTTTCTTTGAAAAAGGCTATTGCCCAAATATTAAACTTATTTTAAAAAGGTTGGGTTGGTGATTATACTAAAATGCATACGTATTATTTTCAGTTGTACTCACAATTTTGAGGCAAGTTCAAATGTTCATTAAATTTTGCTCAACGAATTAAACGAGGTTCGCAAGATTACAGTTTGCGTGTTCATATTTTAAAATAGTGGAATGATGTTAATTTTACCATTTAGTATACAATATTCTATACAGTTCCCTGTTTTTATAATTTTCAAAATTTCTAACGAAGTGGGAAAACTACGGGTTGAAACTACTGGAAAACTACTAAATAAGGCATTTTGATAGTACTTGTTCAATTTAAAAAATAAGTATTCTCATAATTTTAGTACCAGGCACCTGCAGATAAACTTGTTCTTAATTCATTTACAATATAAAATTAAGATTATGAGCTATAGAATTTAATGAAACTGTAATCTTGAAAAGGCTTGCAGGGCTCCGAGCGAGATGATCCTCCATAAGAGCCCATGTTAAATCGGTGCACCAGACGACAAGACGGTGGACTGGTAAAGTAGGCCCTTAATTTGATTACTTCACTTACATAAAAGTAATTACGATTAGTTTACGAAGCTTATAAGGAGGGAAATGTAAAACGCCTTTTCTAGCGTTTTAGGGGTGTCCCAGTGCACCCTTAAAAATATATCAGACCATGTTTTAGACAATGTTCATTTTAATAAGTGGGGGTTAAATAACATTATCGTTCAAAGAGAAGTTTAACTGATCCAAAGTAATACACCACTTAATATCATTTAATTTTTCACACTGTTGTTAGTTCTCAATTGTACTTTTAAAGGTCTTTAAGATTAACTTTTTAATTTATTTTGGAATTAACAGTAATACTCAATGTACATTGTCTATAACCATAAAGATTTACAATTACTATTATTGTATCATTATTTTGCTCAACAATTAATTTAATGTTAAAGCAATTAGTAATAAAAAATACTCCTTACCTTTCTCGGTCGTTAACTGGAAAACTAAAGAATGACAATTCTCGGTTCTTCGCGGGCGTATTTTCACAATTCACATACGCACATTTGCCACCTGCTGACATTTCTACCGTTAACTAATAAATAAAAAAAACTAAACTAAAAAAGCTTTCTATTTTAAGCATACTAATTTAACTGAAGATACCACTAAAAATAATAAACTACTAACAAATTCAGGACAAACTATGAGATACACTATCGAGCACAACTGAAGCTCAACTGATAGTGCTGGGGGGGGTCGTTTGTCAAAACAAGATTTTTGAGTTTGTTTACAATTGAACAGATGGGGTGGACAGCAATATTTCGCAGAATTTCTTATGGTTTGCCTCTTTCCGCCTCTGAGTCACACCTCACCAGGGCAACTTTCTCCTTTCGCACACAACCCTCGCTCCCTCTCTCTCTCTCGTACCCCCGACGCGCTCTCTCTCGCACCGAAGGCGAGCGCTCTCTCTCGCACCGAAGGCGAGCGCTCTCTCTCGCACCGAAGGCGCGCTCTCTCTCGCACCCTCTGCGAGATCTCCCTAGCACAGAAGGCAGGAAAATATTGACTGGAGAACTCTAGCGGCTAAGGCGAAAAGCAGCAATCTCAGAAAAAAAGTTGGTCTGAATTTGCTGCATAAGGAGTGTCCTTCTTATAGAGTGTGTATTCATTGGTTGGGGTCTCGAACCTTGGACAAGGACTCCACAGATCAAAGCAAATTAAGCCTCCACCCTTTCTTTAGACTCTTAACAAAATAGATAGGTAGAATATGGATCTCTGGTCATTGCTATCTTTGTTCTGCACACAAGTAACCGCTTGGGCAAGTGGCAAACTAAAGATATGCACATTTGAGGTGCATTTAACAGCACAATACTGGTTTTGTTTTGTTTCCCCAAAAGAAGCTTGCATTTTTATTGCAAAAGCTAAAGTCTAGAGTTTAGTGTTTCTCAGCATATAAAGACTGAATAATAAAAATAAGTATTGTAACGTACATACAATATAAAAATCAAAATAAATTAGTATAATATTGGGCCATATTGTTAAAACTCTTGCAATTTTAAATCATGAATTTTACAAAAACATGTTCTGGTCAAGAAATTTTTCATCTCTTTTAAATTATGTTAATTTAGATTTTGTAATGTACTAGTATTGGTAATACACTACAAATTTGTATTAAGTATTATTAAAACTATGTATGTACAATTACATAGTAATTTGAATTGTAAATAATTTGTTTGATTTATAACAAGCAATAAATAAAATATGGGCACAATATAAAGTTCTTTTGTGGAATATATACTTGCCTTTTTAGAATTCTGGTTGCTTTTTTGTAGTTTTAATATTCTAAAAGGATTAGGAATATTCTCCCAGAGTATGGTGCAGTATGTGTGACCAATTATTGAAGAATAACATGGTAATAACACGAGACCTGTAGTTGAATGACATTTGATTCTTCTTTCTTATGAGATAAAAACTCTTTCTGATCATGTATCATTGAGTTTGTCACTTGTGATGGTTAACAGTGGTAAATTATTTCTTTATAACAAATCCAAGAAATGTCTGCCTCTCTTCTTCTACAAAGTATAAATTCCATATTTATGCAGGGACAAGACCTGATATTTTAAAATTGCAAACAATTTTAATCATTTGTAAAGGAATATTAGAAGACTTGTTGCACAATTTTTCCTAAGGTAAAAAACACTTGCTTGAACAAAAGTAATAAATTGGTCAATTGGTCGACTGACGGGGGCCCACCACAACCGAAGGTCACAGGCGGCCCAGGCGGGCTGCCAGGTGGACGGTCTCCGAAAACAGTAGGGCAATTGTCTCAAACATGGCGTCTAGTGGTTCACAATATTGCCCCTAGGGTGCAGTATATATCCAAGTTGAGATGACTATTTATTTACTAATAGCTGTATAATCAACTAAAACTATATATATTCCTTTTGCGTTTCCAATAAAATAAAGTAAAAAAATATTGTCTTCTCTTGTTTCTACATCAAATGTTTATAACTTAAAAAGTTAATGCTATTAAAAAACAAATATTTATGACTCTCGGCTGGTTAAAGTTACTGTTTTTAATATACAAACAAAGGCATACAATTAATTGTATATGTTTAAGTACCGATTTGTTTTAAATTTTTGGCAGCCAATTGGTGAAGTGATTACCATCACTCACTAAAAGGCCCTTAACTAGCTATGGGTAATGTAGATAGAAATTGACTATCGACTGTCAATACGATAGTAGGAAATCACTACTGACTACTTTTGTATGGAGAGGGGAACTAACTATCGCCGTAACAAACAAGTCAAGCAACGTATACTGACTGTTACATTCGTTTAAGCGCAACTGCTTTATTCATTTTAAAAATCTGTCATTTGCTACTTGTTATTGAATATGAAAACAGCTTTGAAATTACCAACTATTTTGTAAAATGTGTTTATTATGATACATGGATATGTTAAATATAGGCCTAATTAACTACAGATAAAATGTTCATTATTGTAGTCCGTGACAAAAAAACTATAGTAATAATCGGGCGATTATTATTGTATGAAACTAAATTATGTTTCTGTTCTTATTGTGGCATTCATTGTATGAAAATCATTTCATATTTATAATTTCCATTCTAAAAGTAAGTTCCATTTTTGCATCATAAAATTGTTAGTGAAATAAATTTTACCAAAGCCTAATTAATATAGTGTAATACAAGATGCGTGATCATAAAACAATTAATTGATCAATAAGCGCATAATTCTTATAATTTTTTATCCATTCATGACAAGACAAATAAAAATAGTTACAACTTTTACAGCTCTTCGGGTGTTTTCGGTTGTTCTCGATTATTTCCGTTGACTGTTTGCATAGGTCTAGTGTCCCGCAGTTCGGCGCTCTTGGCGTTCGTTCATTCTCATTGGTTACATTGGTCTCATGTGGTCACGACTTTTTTCATTCGTCTACTTTTGAGAACATTCGACTGACACGAAAGTCAAAGACAATCGAACTTTTCGATAGTTTTCAGTCGATAGTGCCCATCACTACTCTTAAATCAGTGTTATTTCAAATTAAATTAAAGTGAAGTATTGAGAATATGTCCCTGAGCAATTAGTTAAGGACGATAAGATAAAACCACAGTATAATATAGACAGAAGCAAAGCTTACTTTTAAATATTATTCCCTTTAAAAGAATTTTTAGTTTGACTAAGCTGCATTAGGTTTAAGTTACAGTAATTTCGCCTTATATAGTCTAACAAATTTTACGGTATTTAATACAAATATAAAGGTCTGTCTGTAGTGTCCACCAGTAGCGCAGTTGTCTCTAACATGGCGTCTAGTGGTTTGTAATGTTGCTACTAGTGTGCAGTATATTATATCCAAGTTGAGATGATTATTTATCTACTAATGGATGTATAATAAACTAAAACAATCTAAAACTTCCTTTTATGTTTTCAATAAAATAGAATAAAAACACATTGTCTTCTCTTGTTTCGATAACAAATTTTTAATACAACAAATTTATGCTATTGAAAAGAAAAATACTTACGACTCTCTGCTATTTTATTTATTGTTATCAATATATAGCCGGAGGCATATAAATTCTCAGTATTTATAACTAAATTATATCATACAATTTGAGATAAATTTTGACAGCCGATCAATGTAGTGATCACTTTCACTCATAGAAAGGTTCTTTCTTTTCATATTAAATATTTATATTAAGTTAAATTGGAATGAAGAATATACGCCTCAGAACAATTAATTAGTTAAGGACACATAAGACAAAACCACATTATAATATAGACAGTAGCAAAGCTTACTCTTGAGAAAAATATATCAGCTCGATTTGTATTAATTAAGCCTTACAACATCACTTTTGATATAAACATCAAAAACGTGTGCTACAAAACCGCGCCATCTGTTTACTACCTCACCGATAGGTTCGCAAGCATAGCTTGGTTGTAAGTAAAACGGCTGAGCTTCGTTACTATATATACAGTATAGTACTGTATTTATTATATACAATAACGACTGTGGTAATACAGTACTCGTATTAGTTGTTTATAGGTTATACATAAAACGTTTTCATATTCAAAAGCATGTTTATTCTAAAAAAGAAAAAACTCAAATTAACAGAAAAAATAATGAATACATTTTCACATAGACTATAAGTCTGTGCAGAATCGGTCCAGTTGTATTAGTAAAGAATTATTTTTAAAAAAATATCTTAATTAATACATACAATTAATCCATAACTTGTTATGTAACTGAAAACTATAGTAAATGTAAAGTTAAGTGTACAAGATAAAAGCAACATTTGTATAGAAAAACTTACAAATTTAACAATAACATTCTTTGAAACTAAAGTTTTCGAAAATTGTTACATTCACCAGAACATCCATTTAACTAGAAAAATAATTTAATAAAGTGGTTTTGCTGGTCTGTATGGTATATAATTTCTGTATTGTATTGTATTTATATGTATAAGACAGGCTCAATACACATACAAATGGACGCTAGTGACTAAATGTTCTATTGTTATGCATACTGAGATCTAACTAAAGCTTCCGCACTTTCCCAACCAATTTTCAAAAGCCGGTCACTCACTCTCCACCGGAGACAGCAGCACCCCTGTCCTCGGCTTGTAATGTTTCGGGAGGTAAATTCAAATACAGCCTAAGGGCAATTTGAAAATAATTATATACCAGGAATCTGAAAGTTACTAATGGAATTTGAATTCTCAATAGACCATGGTTCCTAGTAGCATAATTATGTTGTAATAAGGTAAAAACCATTAATATTATTATATATTTTAGTAAAATTTTGTCTCATATTTATTACTGGAAAAATTGTAAAGAGTAGATTATAGGGATAACGTTGATTATTTTATATACCAACTGCACGTAAGCAAAATATCGTAAGTTGTCCTGCAGTCTTCAACGGTCAACACGTAACTAAGTTGAGCAAAGGCATAACGCATTATCCTTAATTTCTGTTTAATGGATTGAACATGTGAACTCCAACTTAATTTTTTATCGTTCATTATACCTAAGTTTTTGTATTATTCCACACGTTCAACTACCCCTCAGCTGCAAGTAACAGGCCGTGAGTCACCACAGGAATGCATTCTGAGCACAAGATTCATCTATAATCCAGGAAGATTGGAATTTGAAGCACACCAGATTAAAAAAATATTCCAAATTACAGAAAAAACGAAAGAACAATATGGAGTTGTTAATTAGCTATAACAACCAAAATACACTTTAATATGGTTTTTATACTATAAAAAACGTTTATACTATAATGCACAACCTTACAGCAATCCACATCCCTACCACATTACCACAATATATTACATTTAGCCTAGCGTTACTTTATTTTCCCACCCCACAGCTAGTTTAAACTGCATTACATGTACATGGGACTACACTAGCGCTCTACAATGGACCACAAAAACAGCTGATATTTTGAGACTCCAAATTTAGCATTGGATGGGAAATCTATTTGTGTTTAAAATCAATGCCGATACCAAGTGGTGCGTATTTTAAGACTATGAATGATTACATGAGTGTAGGATGAGTATGGATGACTGTGTTGTAGTCTGGTAACTAACTGAGTTCGACTGTTCCTCAGAAAGGGCTAATTATTTTGCCTAGGCAACTAAGGGAGTTACAGCTTTATGTAGAATCCGAACCACGTGGTGTTGGTCATATTTTCATTGCATTCTAGGGATGACCAAAAGTAACCGCATCAGTTAATTCAATTTAACTAATGCGAAAATTAACTGATGCGTAAGACCACCTGATGCAACAGGAAATGGATATTCCATATATCCTGCTAACCTGTCCTGCTCCTATTTGTATCAGACAACACAACAGTCCGTTGATTTCCTGTTGAAATATGAAAACTGATGCGATTCTTATATAAATCAGTTTGTATTTGTCATTCTGTGAATACTCAAGACGACTTGCTAGATCGTTTGAACTGATGCGATTAGTTTCAACAGTAACTGAATGCCTGACTTCCAGTTACTTCATATCAGTTAATTTAAAATGATACGCGCTGGCAAATTGAACTGTTATATCAGTTAGCAAAAGTAGCAGGTTGGCACATCCCTATTGCATCCTCTCCTAAAGTGGTTGTGAGACATGGGGTTGGCTCTAGGAATAAGCTTGCTACAAGTCCTCGCCTGTACTTCTTGTTGAACATCTCCCTGTGGGCTATTCTCAGTTTCAACCTTCAATCAACATGTCAGAACAGGTAAATAAACAGGTAAAACTATTAGATGGTGCAGCTGTGTATAGGTAATCATTATATTTTGAATGTAGAATGCCCAATTTGAATTATTGTAAAAATTTGAATCGTTTCACCAGTTACATTAATAGTCCTCAATTAATGTTTGATTTTATCAAACAAAATAAATATTTTGTTTAGTAAAATCAAAACATACCCAATATATTGGTTTGTTTGTAAATCTTAAGTGGCGAGCATCAGCCTATATTCCTGAATAATAAGTTAAGGTAATATCACAGTATAATATAGACAGTAGCGAAGCTTTCTCTTGAGAAAATGTGACCGGTTCGACGCTAGCGCTCCTAGTGGTCATGAAGTAGACTTTTATTAAAACCCATGTATCCTTGGAAAATTTGTCTGTGTTCTATCCTTCAGCTCTTGAATCCAGTGTTACTGGCTATCTGTAATTTGCTTTACAGCTTTTGCTTGAAACTGCGCAGTCATGCTCGTCAACTGTCATGTCCAGTATAGCTGGCTGGTTACATGCCATTTACTTGAACCCTCTTGTATCCAGTATTTTATTTTTACTGTAACTAGTACGTGGTGTGACGTATGTTTGTTCCTCGGGACTACTATAAGAATCAAAATACTTTTTTAATGATAAAATTTCATTAAAAAAAGCTGTAGGGATGGCCGATTGTCGATAGTAGAGTACAATCGATATTCCCGATGCTATCGGTCATCAACAATCGCTAGTATTGATAGACAGTCATTCAAATTGTAACATTAACAATATATTAATCCTCGAACTGGAACATGGCTAAATTTAGCCATGTTTCGCATCTACGTATCTTTTCCACAACTCTAGTGCATGTCACTAGCACCAGTAGGTCGTAAGAAAAAATATTATACTAGACTAATTTAAAAAAAATACGGACATAAATAGAAATAAACTGTACTGTAGATCACCAAAACAGCTGTGAAATAGGTTTTGTAGCACACGTTTTTGATGTTTATGTCAAAAGTGATGTTATAAAGCTTAATTAATACAATTCTACTAAATGACCACTACGAGCTCTAGCGCTTTGCTACTGTCTTTAATTATTTATAATGTGGTTTTGTCTTATGTGTCCTTAGCTAAATAATTGTTCAGGGGCATATGTTCTCCACTTCACTTTGATTTTAACCAACTCTAGTCGGAGAGCAGAGAAAGAGCCTTTCAATGAGTGAAGGTAATCACTACACTGATTGGCTGTCAAAAATAGATTCAAAATTTTAAGTTTAGATCATAAAAGTTAATTGAATGTTCTAATACTTATATATTTTTAATAATAAATAAAATAGCCGAGAGTCGTAAGTATTTTTCTTTTAATAGCATAAATTTTTTGTATTACAAACTTTTTTTATCGAATCAAGAGAAGACAATATTTTTTTACTTTATTTGGTTGAAAACGTAAAAGGAATATAGATAGTTTTAGTTTATTATACAGCCATTAGTAGATAATTAATCATCTCAACTTGGATGTACAAGGCACACTAGTGGCAATATTATGAACCACTAGACGCCATGCTAGAGACAACTGCGCTACTGGTGGAAACTACAGGCAGACCATTTTACTTGTACTAAATACCGTAAAATATGTTAGACTGTTTTAGGCGAAATTACTGTACCTTAAACCTAATACAGCTTAGTCAATCTAAAAACTCTTTTAAAGTGAATAATATAATGGATTGCATTACTTTGAACATTTCCCTTCCTGGTGGAAGAGTGCATGCTGAATTTCATCGATATTATTAAGTGACTTCATTTATTTGTCTACACCAGTCATTTAAGAATGAATCTAATTAATGTAAAAGAGCAAGTTACCCTCGCCTATTTCATACAGCTGTGAACAAAATTGGACATGGAACCGGTAAAGGGTAAAGAATTAGAGTGAGGCATCAGTGAATGACCGTTTCATATAAATAATATCGCATTAAGCTTTTCTTGTTGCCTAGTATATCACAAACTGTCTTAAAAGTAACTTTGGAGCCTGATTTGAAACCTCCCTATCACTGGTTCAAAAATAAAGTGTCAAACGTCTGTTCCATACTGTAAATCTTCAGCTTTTCCACTGTAGCATATTGTAAAAACCAGGTTGCTGTATTTTTCATTGGTCTTTGATTATTGATTGAAATAATCAATATATATTATATGTATTTAACAGTAAAAATATTTAGGTCTACAATTAATTATACTCATTTTAAGATTGTAATCCTAACCAACAATAATTAATTATACACTCTATCATTCACTGGTGCAACGATTTATGTACAATACATTATATTTTTCAGTACTCTGTTTAAACATAAAACATTAAGTTTAAATCTAGGAAGTACAAGAGAACACGGGCAAAACATTTACACTATTCCCTACACTATACCGTAACAGCAGGTTTAAAAAACAAAGTATTAATTTTATTTGGTGTGGTCAACAATTAATGCTAATTAGTTGCGCATTCAACCTGAATATAATTCCACATTATCAAATAGGCTATAATACTTTTATATCAAGAACTCAGAAGTATTCAATATCACTTGAAGGGGTATTTTAGAATGGCAGATTTTTTGTGCGCTGGTTGCCAAATATAGGCACTTGCAAAATCAAGAAAAAACTCACCAAATATTGAGTCGACCAGTGCTGGGGCTGATGAGGTTTGTGGAAGTTCAGCAAGGAAGCCAATTCCGACCACTAATCCAGTGGTAAAAGCCAAATCATCATTGAATAAATTGATTCTGAGGTGTTTATGGGGGGTTGAAACTTATTCCTGGGGCCAACCCCATGTCTTACGACCACTTACATCCCAACCCCCACTTACAACCCTGGAGAGGATGCAATATCAGAATGCAATAGGGATGTGCCAACCTGGTACCTATGCTTAACTTGATGTAACAGTTCAATTAACCAGCGTATATCAGTTTAAATTAACTGATGCGAAATAACAGGTAGTCAGGCATTCAGTTACTGTTGAAACTAACCGCATCAGCTCAAATAATTTAGCAAGTCATCTTGAGTATTCACTGATCTATATAAGACTCGCATCAGTTTTCATATTTCAACGGTTGTCTTGTCTGATACAAATAGGAGCAGAACAGGCGAGCAGATGTATGGGATGTCCATTTCCTGTTGCGTCAGGTGTTCTTGCGTATCCGTTATGTTGAATCAACTGATGCAAAGAAACTGATGCAGTTACTTTTGGCCATTCCTAGAATGTAATGAAAATCAGACCAACACTATGTGGTTCGGATTCCACATAAAGCTGTATGTCCCTTAGTTCCCTAGGCAAAATAAATAGCCCTTTCTGAGGAACAGTCGAACTACTCCTACCAACTGACTACAACACAGGTCATCCACACTCATGTAATCATTCATAGCTCCTAAATGTGCACCATGGGGTAACAGCGTCTTGTATCTAGGAAACTAAAAATATATATAACTGAATATCTGAATATACAGTAAATGACTTGACTGAATCTACTTCTACTTTCAATACATATATGTTGTAATGTTTGTGTAAATTATGTTTGTCAAATAGTTACTATAAACGTTTGGATTTAACCCGCTTTGTATTTTGCATAGTCACAGTATAATAGTACAAGAAATGATTATTAAAATCAAATGGACATGAATATAAATTAGTTTATATTTTTGCTGGGCTTATGTCACAGCAGATATTAGGGTGGGAAAATATAGGGTGTGCTAAGCTAAATGTTGGTAGTAATGTGGTGAGTATGTGTACATATGTTATTCATAAGGTTGTATTACAATTTTGAATGGAATATGTTACAATCCAACAACTGGTGTAAAATAAAGTTTGTCATTGCTATGTTAACAAACCATAACAGTACATGTATATAGCATAAAAAATTACTTGGAAAAACATTTCCCGTTTAAAATATTGCTACGGTAAAAAAAACATATTTAAGTGTATTTTGGCTTTTATAGGTAATGAACACTCTTTTTATTTAACAACAAATATTCTTTAGCCTAATGTGCTCCAAACTTCCTGTATTATTGGTGCATCTTGTGCTCAGAATGCATTCCTCTGGTGACCAACGGTCTGTTACTTGCGGCTGTGGGGTTGTTGAACGTGTGGAACAATACAAATACTTAGGTATAATCATCGATAAAAAGTGAAGTTCAATTCATTAAACAGAAATTAAGGAAAATAAGTTACGCCTTTGCACAACTTAGTTATGTGTTGACCGCCGTGGGGGTGCTGCTGTCTACGGGTGTACGAATGGCTTTTGGCAAATTGGTCAGGAATTTTTACAGTTGTATATTAAAATTTTTGAAAGAAATTTATATTTTAATTATATTTGACAGATATTAACAAACATTTAATAAGCTTTAGTTCTCAATTCAGGCTTTTTACTGGCATTATTTTAGTTAATGTATTTACTCTTCTTAGTTATGGTTTAAATTCTTTTATATAATAGATATTTTAGAGCTTTGATGGAGATTAGAAATTATTAATTTGTTAAGTAAGGTATTTATATAATTTTGTTAACCTATGTTTACTTTGGTTTATTTATGTTTTAATAGTAACATTCATTTTGCTTTCGCGCTTTAAGTGATTTAGATAAATTTAAATATAAGAAACCTCCAATCAGGCTTTGCCTTGGAGGCTCTATTTTGTTTGCTTGAAATATTTTTTATGTCCATTTCATTAGTTAATGTAGCAAAGTTGTCTTGAAAAATGCTAGTTTAATTTATTGTTATGGTTTAAATATTGTTGGAGTTTTAAGTTTGAGGGTTATTTGATTTTCTTACATAGAAATTAATGTGAAGACAGGGACTTGTATTTGTAATGTAAATTTTGTTAAAATATTGTATATTAATTATAGAAAATAAATAATTATTCTATTATTAATGAATTTGTATGTATTTACCAGTTCACACGGTATATGGTTGGTATACATTGGTAAATGGTAAATATTTAGTTAAGAAGGTGCAGACTTGAGACTGATATAACGTTGACTTACAACAAGACTTATCATATAGTAATTGTTGTACATAGATACAGTATTAGGCCTACTTTGTTTTAAGTATACTACTTAGATATATTTACACTAGTTTCTTCATACATCTCTCTATATATGATTAATATGCAAATATAAATACCAAATAATACTCCAAGTCTTAAATATCTCAATTATTTTGACTTTTACTGTACGTAATACTGTAAATAAATATTACCGTTTGCATAAATCTATAAAATTAGTAATTAGTTTTACTACACCTACTTGTATGTAGCGTTTGTGATTTAAAAATATAACTTCAGTAAATAAAAATAAGTAACTATAATAGTTACTGAATTGTTCATAAAACAGAGCTACTTTGTTTCGCTCTTCAGTTGTCAATTTGTTCATTTAGCTTGACTTTTTGGTGTTTAAAAAACTCCTTTGCTTGTCTTTTTTTAACTTTCAGTTGATTTTTTAGGTTTCACAGACAGCAACAAAATGTATACATACTACTATCTCTGAATAACCATTTTTGCATAGCAAACTTAAAATAGAAACTAAAACGTAACATGGAACAAAAGGTAACTGGTAAAAACCATAACAAACAATTATGTAACAATTAACAGAAAATCAACACAAAATAAACAGTTAAAAGTATATTTAACAAAAAAATATAACAAAGTATAACAAGTGATAAAATACAAAATTAATAATTACAAAGCAAAATAAATAAGTAAATAAAACAAGAAAGCACAACAAATGCTAAAATTGATTATACAAATAACATACAAAATTAAATACTAATTGCAACAGCACAATTTTATTGAATAAAGAATACCAAACAATGAATATTAATTTATTCAACAGTCATTTAAATTTTGAAAACATAGGTTAACAGTCATTTAAATTTTGAAAACATAGGTTAGATTTAACAATAAATATGTAACATAATAACTATAGTAACAATAATAATATTATATATCTGATAGCCTACTGACATTTTAAAAATTAATATTCCTTTCTATAAAGAACTCTTTAATAGTATAGAAGGATTTTTTTTTAGCAACCAGTCAAAAAAGTTATTTAGAAGCAATGAATGTCTGCCAGCATAGTCTTCTAATAATGGTATAGTTAAGTATTTATCTTATTTCTCATTATTTATTTATCTTAATATATTCCTAGTTGTTGTTATTATCTTAATATTTTTTAAGTTATTAGTATTTATTTCTATGATTTTATAGTTTATCTTTTGTTTTCTCATGTGTAATACATGTTTCTTGTTACAGTAATTATTTTCTAGTTGTTACAAATTTAATTAGCTTTTCACTATTACTTGTTGTATACTTCTGGTATTTTGTATTAGTATCTACATATGAAATATTTATTTTGCCTTTGGGAAAATAAATAAATGGTTCCAAAGAATTGGCACAACTTTCCCCCATATTAATCATTAACAAAATCAAAACTTCGAAAATTACCAGTCTGAGTCCCAATTTTGTGTTTTTTGCCATAACTAAAAAACTAGCCAAGTTAGAGAAATGTAGTTTTTACTAAAATATTTTAAATTGTAATTTACATCTATACTGAAAATTTAATCAAAAATTGTTAGAGCCTTTTTTGAGAAAATTCTATTTTTGCCCATAAAAGTAAAAAATTCTATTAAAAAGTTTAAAAATGACTTGGAGATATTGGCTAAATACACCTACATACCAAATTTCATCAAAATTGATCCATCCGTTTGGTCTCCAGTGAACTGCACATACACATTAGATAGACAGACATCGCAAATTCTTTTTGAACCCCCCACTTTTTGGGTTCAGAGAACCCTAAAATGGATTTTTAGACCAACTTGTAAAAATATTTGTTTTTACGATCACAATACTTTCTCTATGCTAACGCATATGGGAGAAAGTAAAATATAAAATCACAACCACACTGTACATAACTAAAAACACGGGTAGGCTACAACAGTTTTTTTTCATAGCAGTGCAGTAATTGTCGACATGGCAGGAAGTTACAATCTGTCTCTACTCCCACCACACCACACTTAAGTCATCTTCACTGTCTATATAGTTGCTGGCTGTATAGAGATGGGTCGGTATCAGATACTGTCGTCGTCAAGTATCTGATACTTTAATACTGGTACTCACTCAACCCGTCCAGATACTGAATTTCCCGACAAATCCAGAAAGTTGGATTTCCCATCTCTAATACTCACTCCATTTCCAGTTCCCGATTCCTTTCTGTTCAAAATGATTACTGAGTACAGGATATAGATATTTGACACCAAGCGATAATTCATCTGTCTAGGTTTTTATATTCAACTGTGGATTTTGCTGTCACTGTCATTTACATTTGACTGTTCGAGGATTAAGTAAGTATTGTCGATATTGTGTTTATGAAAGTATATTGTTTTGTTATGGAGTTAATATAGTAGTGGTTGTTGCTGTTATTATTATTACAGTGAGTTAGTTTTATTTTTATATTAATGTAGAATAAAACAACTATTTTACGTCATACAGTATTTATTTAAAAGTATGTTATTTTCAGTATGATACATTATAAAATGTTATTGTTTCTTATTTTTTTTTAAGATATAGTAAACTAAAAACCAAATCTAAAGGGAGTCATAGTATTTATAATATAAGCTAATCATTTTAGAAATAGTTCATATTTGATGTATTAATTTAAAGGACAAAAATGTTACAAGTTGTTTTCCGTTATATAAGTCGAACAAAGTAATTTATTCCAGTCCTTAACCTTCAATTCTCTTTATTAGAAAACAATTGAATTTTTTAGAGTACGGAAGCATTTTGTCTGTCTAGAGGAAGTAAATAACGCTTGTTAATCAAAATACATTACTGTACTTAGTATTTTTTAATTGATTACTAAGTGTAAAATAATTATTGATTACTTTACTCAAGGGCTTACAAGACTCGAAGTACTCATGAGTCAAAGTGATCAGTATTCCAGAGTATCAGTTTCAGAATTAAGTAACTGTAACTGATACAGAAAAGTAATCATTTAGCCCATCCCTAGATAAAACTATAATAAGAGCCTTTAGTTTCAGTGAGTGAAGGTAATCACTACACTGATTGGCTGTCAAAAATTAGTTAGAAATTTACTGTGTGTATCATGAAAATTAATCTATCTATAATTTGCTCCTTATGTATTAGTAAAAGGAAATTAACAAGCCGAGAGTCTAAATATTTTTCTTTTTTATAGCATAACATTTTTAATTATAAACGTTTGTTGTAGAAACAAGAGGAGGCAATATTTTTAAATTTTATTTTATTGAAAACGTAAATGGATTATAGATAATTTTAGTTGATTATACAACAATTAGTAATCATCTCAAATTGGATATATACTGCATCCTAGTGGCAATATTGTAAATCACTACACGCTACGCTAGAGACAGCTGCGCTACTGGTGGACATTCAACCTACTACAGGCAGACCTGTGTAATTACTTTTAACATTGATTTTACAATAAAATCAATGCTTGTACTAAATACCTTAACATATGTTTAATAGCTAAGGCAAAATTACTGTAATGTAGATTAGACTTAGACATAATGTAAAATCTGCATGAATATTCATGTTATAATAAGAATTATCAACTTAAATCAAACTTAAACTTTTTCAACCAATACAGTTTAGTCAAACTAAAAAATTCTTTTTAAACCTAAGAAATTCATCTCAGAATTGTACAACTAGTCTTCAAAGTTAGGTCTACACAATTACCATATCATTATATTGGGCATGTTTTGATTTTATTAAACAAAATATTTATTTTCTTTAAACTATTAATGTCACTGGTGAAGCAATTTGGATTCAAATTGTTACAATAATTCAAAATATAATGATTACCTACGCACAGCTGCACCATATAATATTCATGTAGTACACTTATCTGTTTACATTTTATTTTATTACTTACTCCCCAAGCAAATTACAGGAGTAAGCAGTCAATATTAAAAAGGGCTAAGTATGATATACAGAATCAAAATAACAACTTTCAAACTCAGTATTCAGGTTTATTTTATTTTATTTTTTATTTTTTTTAAATAAATTTCCAATTTTAACAATAAATGGAACTAAAAACATTAACAATGTTAATAATGTTTTTTATATACTTATACACCACAAACTGTATTAATATCTACGTTGAGGTGTATAATATTAATACAGTTGTGATGTATAATATTAATGCAATATACAGCTTACTGTAAAACGTTTAAGCTGTAAATTGCAAGTGTTTGTAGAAAGATTAGTTTATAAATGTACATTATTTCTTTTACATCTCTTATATTAACTAAGTTACAACGTAATGTTTAGTGAAATTTAACTAACATTTATAATTGACATAACAGTTTATACAAATACAATATTACATATGTCTCCGAAATTTAAGGCAGTTAGTCTGATTCTACGTTCTACCAGCCATAGCTCACTTTTGTTTTCTCGTTGACTCTTCCGGCCACGTCCTTTCTTCTTTTATTTTTGTTACTGAAAACGTGTTCACATACCTTTTGCTTGTACAGATCCATATCTTCTTCATATAGAGGACCGTAATATTTGGAAGACTCAGAATAATTATTACAAGGTAACAACCGACGATGAATTCTGGGTTTTGTGCATCTTCTCTGTTTATAGGTCGTGAGGGCAGCGATGGACTCTGAGGGATTAGCAGCCCTCACACACACACTCACACCACAGACAAAGGGGCGTTCTTTGTGATACTCACGCGCCGTCCTAACTGGAACTCGACCCTTCATAATAGCCATATAAACATTCACTATGTGGTTGATACATTTACGTTTGTAGTTGTAGCTTTTTGAGCTGTTTCTTTTTGAAATCAGTAAAAAAAGGCGAGAAAAAGTAGCCCAAACATGATATAGATAACATTAAATGGAGCACCACCTCCAAAAATTAAACAAAGACATTAATATTCTAATTTTTTTTCAAGATAAATTTTACTTTTTTTGTTTATATTTAAAATAACAGGCAAAGTATTAATAATAGCTAATAATCGAAACACGGATAGTGTATGAAATTGATTGAATTAAACATCGTCATTTACACGTCATGGTTTACGTATTGTCTAAATAAGTAAACATCAAATAATGTCAATCAATATTAAACATTTGAATGTCGACTCACTATTGAATCCATGCAGTTAGACATTATCTGTAGCCAAAGCTGCTAATGAGGTTTTCAGATATTTACACATTTTCTTATGATTCAACCCCCAGTTTGGCTATTCTGTGAGTCACTGACAATGACTCAGGGTTCAAAGTAACAAGCGTCTCTAGATAACACCAATTTCGAGTCGTCAGATATACAGTTGTTTGTGAATTTCAGTGGGTGCTACAAGTGCCAGTTTATAGCGAGTCGTAGCTCCAGTGAGGTTCCGTCATTAACAGTGCTGTGTTTAACAAATGATATTTTTTTCTATTATAAGAAAATTGGTAACAGTTTACGATGTCGTCTGGAAAGAGGGAAATTTTGCATACTCAAGCTAGGACTATTGTGGCGTCTGTTATAGAATATTTTTATTTAGAAAAAAATAATATGGGACCAATTATGGATGTGAGAAAAGTTCTTGAGAGAGTATCAAGTGCTTGTAAAGTTCCTTATAGGACTGTTCGCCGCATCAACAGCCAGCTTACAGAAGCAGTGAAGGCCACAGGAGGTGAAGATAGTGATTTAACCCAACTTGAAACTTCAACAGATGGTATCGACGAGGAAGAAGAGACATCTACCACTAAGAGAAGCCGGACACTCATCCGAACACCAAAAAAGAATCGTGAGTCACAAACTAAAAAATACAAAACAGATTTAGATGATTTTCAGAAATCAGCTATTCATTGGCACATTTTAGGATATTACGAAAGAAAAGAGGTGCCGGTTCTCAGAAAACTTCTGATTTCTCTGAAAGATGCTGATTTATTTCATGGCAGTAGTTGGTCACTTCGCAAAGTGTTGAAATCAATAGGGTTTGTGTACAAAACGTTAAACAGTAGGAAATGTTTGATGGAGAAACCATCGGTTGCCCTACTGAGATGCCAGTTTCTTAGAAAAATTCACAATGTAGATATGAACAAAGTAATTTTTTTAGATGAAACTTGGCTCAATGCAAACTTGACCAACGATAAAGGCTGGACTGATGACAGCGTAAAGGGGACATTAACTAAACCACTGGGGAAGGGCAAAAGGTTAATCATTTGTCATGCAGGGGGGCAGCAAGGTTGGATTAATAGTCCTCCCCTTATGTTTGAATCAAAAAAGACGTGTGACTACCACGAGGAGATGAACGGTGATGTTTTCGAGTCTTGGTTTTTTGAAGTGTTGGTCCCAGCCATTCCTCCAGGCAGTGTGATTGTGATGGACAATGCTCCTTACCACTCGAGAATAAAGGACAAAGCCCCTACTTCAAGTTCTACAAAAGCAAAAATGATACAATGGCTGCAGGAAAAAGGCATAGTGTTTAACGCTGATTTGCGGAAGTGGGAACTGTACGAAATTGTCAAGCTGCATAAGTCACCTCAACCTAAATACGATATTGATGTAAGGGCAGCTGAAATGGGCATTACTGTAATTCGACTCCCGCCTTATCACTGTCATTACAACCCTATAGAAATGGTTTGGGGTTACTTAAAAGGGTACGTTAAAGAGAGAAATAAAACATTCAAACTTGTAGATCTTCAACAACTGTTTATGGAAGCCATCTCCACCGATACGCCAGAGAAGTGGAAGAAGTACGTCCAGCACGTTAAGAAATCCATAGATGCTGATTGGTCAAGTGAGGGTCTCAACGACATAAGTGTGCAGGACTTGATCATCAACTTGTGCCCGGGCGATTCTGAGGAAGATAGTGACTTCGATAACGACTCCGATGAAGAACTCGATTCCTTTCCTTTAGAGTAGTAAGTTTCTATGTGTTACGGAAATTTAATCAACGGATTTAATCACCCTCGGTGTGAAATTTTCATGTAGGTTGTATGTTTTTATAATTTTTTTATGTTTATATATGTTGTTGTTAGTTCTATTATTTGTTGTATGACGTATTATAAATAGCTTATAAATACCTTTTTTATAGTATTTGTTATATATATTTGTCATGTCCGTGTAAATACCGTTATTTGTTGTATAAAGTATTATAAATTTATTGAATTATGTTTGCTTCTTCAAATTTTAAATGTAGATCTGTAATATTGTGATTATAGCATATAGCATAAACTTACGAGTGTAAATTGAGAGCACAGGTTAAGAAACTAATGATTAATAAATGTAAAATTTTGTAGCATTATTAATTTTTGTATTTTTTTAACGTACTTGTAACCAAGGTTCCATCAACGTCTACTAATAACGAAACCTATCATGTTTTACCATTTATTTATTTAAATATTTTATTTGGTGTATACCAAACGATATACAGTACTATTTCGTTTATCTTTGGGTTCATGATTAGAATGATTGTTGTTTGAATATTTAAAAATCATGGTAATTATATCGTATTTGGTGTCATTTGACTCAAAATTTTATGGATATCACAGAAAAAATTAAAACGACAACAAAAAACTTTTACATCACAAAGTTATTATTTTGTAGTAGGCTCTCGACTGGGTAAGTAATTGACTAGCCGCGAGGGGTAGGTCGGGCCTGTTGCGCCCCTGCCGGTGAGTGTGCGTGCGTTGGTGGAGGGAAAGTTAATCCCTCAGAGTCCTTTAGTGGCCTCACAGACTATAGTTATTTTTACTTTTGACTTCTCTTCGTACCTTTTAAAAATATTACCTTGGTTTTATTTTATTGGAATACATATTTATTACACATAGTGAGGAAACTTGGAGTTATGTGTTACTAAAGCTGCTGCGCATCGAGCCTGATAACAGTTTTTCAGACAAAAGTTGATTCTTTTTTCTCCAATCACTTTCGTAATGGTGGCGTTGTAGTGCTCTGCTGTTACCATCTTCACATTTCCACCTAGAAGACGAAAACAAGTCAAAATTCGCCTACTACTAAACACGACATCCACAACACTACGCTGATGTACAGAACATACCGCAACTCCAACTCTCATGCAATTAAAAAAAAACTGAAGGCTAATGCATATGATTCATCATTAGTATGATAATGTAGAAATAGTGAAGTAAGACTGCTAGAAGACTAAGTTTAATTTTAAATGTATTCTTCAATTTCATTTTAGCCGAGCGTGCCTTGTGCACATGGCAAACTGTTTTATAAAAAACTTATTATGTGAATAAAGATTTTCTTATTCTTATTCTTATTATAATGCATCTATGATTTAATGATAAATGAAATATGTTATAAATAAATCTAACCCCTTCAGAATACTAATCAGAAAATTCAGTACCATTACATTTGTGTAAAAATATAAAATCCCACAAGGCAGCCACTGTTGTGATCTTATTGTATTAGAGAACTAAACAACATTAGTCAATACGTGATCCTTCCTCTCCAAACCAACCACTTTCAGTAATCATTAGGAAATTTCTTTTTAAATTCTGAGGGAGATAATGATTCAGCATATTATTTTTAATTCACAAGTCATATCCATTTTATATTTAACTTTTATATATAAATATATATATATATATATATATATATATATATATATTTTAAATAATTTTCCTTTGTCAATAGTTAACTGAAGAGTTGTTTAACATTTATAACTTAATAAAAACAGCTGTATTTTGAAAATCAGCTGATTCACGTACTGTGTGCCAACCCAATCATTCGCTGACTCGGCCTTCCCGCTCAGTCCTTAACTTTTGACTACAAATATTAGTAGAAACTGTACCACTATTAATATTAAAATGTTGTACAGTCGCTCACTTACAGTACTTGCGTTAACACCCATTTTTTAAAAAATTTAAATGCCCAAAGATATTACTAAGCCTGTTTAAAACACGTTCATTTTATTTGTTTTTAACAGATGAATGCTAAGCAAATAAATAATATAAAAGCATATATCACCTTTCAACCTTAATTAAAATCATTTAGGCCAGTGGAGCAGCACTCTATAATCGGACATGAATAAAACCGTGCTTACAACCTTCCCTGTTCTAATATTGGGAAATATCTAACCTCCTCAATATACAAACACTGTTGTTTACATTCCAACAGCTATTAAAATTGTATGGTTATCATTATTTTCATTTGAACAGCTGTTACCTCTTGATTCATTTAAATCTCTTCCAGCATTATTCTTATGGCAAAAAAATGTACTTTGAGGGTTTGCCGTGCCCTTCAGGATAAAAATTTTGAATAATTAAGACCTTATTACACAACTACGAACAGAGACCATTTTTTTGACACTTCAACTGTTTAAATTGGTCATGAAATAAGGGAGGAGTTGCGTTGGTAAAAAACAGCTTTTTATATTATATATAAGGATTATTAATCCAACATTACAAATAGTTAATTTTTCAGTTCTGTTCATATTTTGTTTTCATCAAGATTTTAGTTAGCAAAACAGTTATTGTTCAATAAAATTAATATACAGGCAGTGCAATAAATTTCATCAAGAAAAATCAATCAGAAGTCTAAAGGGTTTGTTAACAGTGTGTGCTACAAATTACTTGGATTGGACAGGCTACAAGGCATCTCATTCATATTTTCGATCATATCATCAAAGGTCTTTAGTATCCCGGATTTTCACCTTTTTAACCCCTTTAACAACACCAGTATTAAATTTTCATATATTTATCGTTTATTAATTTTTGTTATATTTTGGGTATTCTTCTAAAAGAAAAAATATAAACAGAAATTCAAATAAAAGATTATATAACTTTCACCCCTTTTGTGATATCTGCTTATGGGGTGTTGAGACACCCCAGGATACCATTTACGTTAGTGAAAAGAAATACCTGTTTCTAGGTTTAGAGACAAAAAAATAAAAACCATCTGCGTTAATTGAAATAATAGTGTGTGAATTAAAGAAAGGTTAAGTTTTGAAAAAATTTTGCTTTTTCATTATAAGTATGCTTTTTTCATTAATAATCCTTAACTGTAGATATTTATTTATTTATCTCTTGGCCGGACAATGTAACAATTTAAATTTTAACATATCCTATATAAAATTTGAAATAAATTTTATTTTCAATTTACACTGCTTTGTGGTATATGACTTTAGGTAGGGAGTGGATTTTTTGTTTTAAGTTAACAATCTGAATTACCTTTAAAACTTATTAGTGCCTTTGATGAAGTAATATAAATTTCATTTTAGTCTTAAAATAATTTAAAGTAAAATTTAGAAAACATGTTTGGTAAAAGTCTGCATTTTAGTTTCAAAATCAATGATTTTTTGTTTATTCTTTTAAAAAACATTTAGAGTTGTTTTAATACAAAGTATTTTATTAACAATAATTTATACAGTGTCAATATATATATATATACATATTATATGTTTTCATAGAATATTGTAATTGTTTTATACTTCTTTTGTACATCTTTAAAATGAGGTGTCCGGGAACCCCAGGATACCAGTTGAGGGTTAATTTAACACTATTTGCACACAACCAAATTTTCATCAATTCACATTTAATTGTTTTATCAAATTTTCCATTTGCTATTCTGGTCTAGTGGTCAATGCATCGTCTATAAATCTAAACATAGCAAGTTCAAATATCAGTCATTGCCATTAATTTTGTCTGTTAAATAATTAATAAAATAATTATATATAATTCATTTTTGTATTTAAATTAAGTTCCGGTGTATTATTATTAATTTTAATTTTTTTCTTACTTCTTTAAATCCAATTATCTTTTTTTATTTACGAGGTTTAAATGATTATAAGAGGTCTTCATTTATGGCAATCTTTCATTTTCATTTTTTGAGTAACTTAAAAGTCAGACTTATTAACAAAATTTAGTCCCTTAGGCCTCAACATTTTTGTTCCTCCGGGCCGGAAATTTGAATGATACAATACAAATTACAATATACAAGAGGTATTATATTATCTTTTATTTGTGATTATTACTATGTCATGATTCATTTATGAAAACATGATATAATAGAACTTTTACTTAGTGGTTAAATGTTCTTAAACATACAACAGTAAATTTAATGGAACAAACAAATAAAAATTACTATTTGCTATAGTAATTTAGTGTTTAACTACAGTAAAGGATGAAATATTGAAGACAAATGAACGAGATAAAGTAATAACAATTAATAAATACACATTGTTTATTTAATTATAATAAAAACATTAGCTATATATCAATCAGACTCTTTTAAAAAATATAATATTCAGTTACAGGAAAACTATACTCAGATTCAGGATCTCATTATTTGGTCAGGTGCCAGCAGACAATTTCACACCCTATCTAGAATTTATCTAGTTTTCATCTGCCTGATTTAGGGGTGTTCAATCGAAAATTATTTTTGAAATTTTTGTTAGTTAAATTGTTTTGTCTTGTTACAAGTAATAAGTATGTTGAGGGAAAAAATTCAACAAAATCTTTTTATGGATACAAGGCTACCCAAAGTGGCTAATTTGGCCTTTCTTGGTTCCTAACTCATTAACGAACCATGCGATACATTTTAATTTTGAGAATATAGTGGATAAATGTTCTAACCAACCTAGAGTAATTAAAAACTAATAAAAAAAATTTTTTTTTTTAAGTGTAACCAATTATTATTTCATAAATGACGTCTTTATGAATTTCGAGTTGTAAATTGTACAATTATCTTTGGCAGAAAAAATATAAACTGTATTAATAGAGTTTACAATAAATGAAGGAGTTATTGTTGTTTGTGCTCCGGACATGCAGCAAGAGTGTTGTTAGTAACCCATGCTCCCAGCAAGGCATTCACTTTGCTAGTCGTGGCGACGAAACGTTGAACTAAACTCCATCCAGCGCCAAACTGGGCCGGTCTGACAAACACCCTTAAGGACAACAGCTTATAATTTTGGACCCTTTTAGAGCTGTCAAATACACTAAATAATAAAATAAAACTATATATCTTATTCTTATATTTCAAAGACTGCCCTACCAGGCTATGAGGGTGTCATATTTCAATATTGCTGCCCAGCACATATAGTGGTGAAGACCCACCTGCCTGTCCTTGCATGTACAGTGGTGAAGACCCACCTGCCTACCTATGCACGTATAGTGGTGAAGACTACCCGCCTGCCCATGCACGTACAGTGGTGACAACCCACCAGCCTGCTCATTCACATACAGTGGTGGCAACCCACCCGCCCGCTAACACTCATACAGTGGTGAAAATGACTATAGTTGATTGTATTCAGAAATTTATTGTTGTGATATATAAATATTTAGAATTTCCACACTTTAGGATAGAGTATTTATTGTTTCTTTAAGCACAATGACAACTATTCTACATACTAACATGGACCCTACGATACAAACCTTCCACTCAGCTGAATACAGTTAGTACTTACTAATTATTTAAATGACAACATTTTGTAGTTCAACTCTTCTCCCTTAAAGACAACCCTTCAGCACCATGACTTATCAAATTCTAATGTGTCGTTTGCTGTACGACTTTACTCTCCAGTGACAGACCTCCTGAATTCCCGTACCTGGCGTTGTTTTATTTTCCTGTAATTTTCGTAACATTATTTTAAATCTTCGCCTTCTTGAAAGGCTTAAAAGAAAGAACAGAGGATTCTACATTCTTAGTGCACATGATACAAAAACTGTAAAGTCAAAATTTCAAGTCAAGTTAAAAGTAACAGAACAAATAATTGGTATGATTTTTGTTTAACAGCTGCTGTTTTTATGACCTAAAAAATGAAGAGGTTTTAAAACAAAACTAACAATGTGCGATATTTATATCAGAATGAACATTATTAACATAAGCAGCTGTTATGTGTATTAATAAACACACTGTAGTGATGGAAGAAAATTTGATTTTTTAGGGCAAGTAAGGAAGTCAGGTAATTTTTTAAAGCATTTTTTTAATTTTTCCTACAGTACTTGACCCTTAATCTTCAAAATAAATTAAATCAAGCTATGTTATCTTCTTCCTGTCTCAAGAAATTTTGTGAGGGCTGATTCGCTAACAGAATTAATTATAGATGTTACCGGACAAACCCGATTTTAGGACAAACTAGTTTGGACTAGGATGATCTAGTTTTTCCTAACCTAACCTAACCCTAACCTAACCTAACGTCCAAACTAGTTTGTCCTAAAATCGGGTTTGTCCGGTAACATATAGATTGCTTGACACTTACCTTTGGGGGAAGGGGCATTAGCTGGTCTTCACTAAATCGGAATTTAAGCAGGTGTTGAATAGTTACGAAACCTGGATTTAGCTCTGACGTGAGATCAATATTTAAACACTAAAACACAGGTGCTTTGAACTTTAGATTTGATTAATCAATCTAATTTTTAATATTTAATTCCTCCTGATTTAAATTTGGTAGTTAGCTTTGAAAGCCATACCATATAAATAAACAGTACAAGTGAACGTCACACAACATAAATATATTGCAATATAAGTATAAAATGCACAAATACTACAGTGATCAAAGAATTTATTCTTTTATGTATTACTCAGGTCTGAGAAAGGTAAATGTGGTTTGCCAAAATCAATCACCATACTATTTGAGCATTTTTTACTTATATTGTAATATATTTGTCCATTTTGTGTTTGTATTGTGGTGTATTTGTGAATTTTTTCTTGTATTCTAATATATTTGTGCTTATCTTTCTATTTATTTGTATTGTGTGACGTTCACTTGTACTGTATGTACCGACATATACATATTTTGTATTATGCTAATTAAAAACTATATAAATACGTACCTCTCTTCCAGAAAAGCATTTGCTGCTGCAATTACCCATTGAGTGCACCATCATCAGCTATACCCTGGTTCTTCAGGTGAAGATGGTAGTAGATCCAGCAATTCGACTAGTAGGACGGCTAGAGAAATGGCAGCTACAACCTTATTTTATTTGCTATAAATACTGCTGGAGGCGTACAGCTGTGACCATGACCTTGACAAGTTGGGTTATGGTGAGGTGAGGAACGCGGTGTTAAAGCAAAGCATTTCTAAAAACATTAACAATACAACTAAGTTGATTTGACTCGCAGCAAAGAACAGCTGATTAATGAATCAAATTGAGGCAAAAATAAGTACTCAACAGTACAGCCTGGCAGGTTATTTTTGTAGAAAAATTGTAATTAATTGTTTATGTACTACTTCTGCAGTTTGATGTGGAAACGGTGTCACAAGTAGTTTTGACACCAAAATGGGCTTAAGACAGGGTTGTGTTTTGAATAAAACTATGTTTAATCTGTTTCTAAATGATTTGTCAGAGGCACTAGAGGGAGGTTGTAATTTTAGTTGTTATAGGGTGAACATTCTATTCTATGCCGATGACATAGTGCTCCTGGCACCAACCTCTATCGCCCTGCTGCATATGATTAATAGGTTAAATAAATATTGCTCTATGTGGAACTTGCGAGTCAATTAAAATAAGTCCAAAGTAGTAGAGGTTAGGGGGTGTGGGAAGCTGGGAAGTGTGTAAAGTGGTGCTACAAGGGAAAGCAAATTGAGGTGGTCTAACACAATCGGTGTCATGGGAACTACATTTTAAAGAAAAATCAAATGTTCCCAAATTAGCACTAAATTCATTGTGGAATACGTTGATAACAAGCAAAAAAGCCCCCCTCAGTGTAAAGTTGTTGTTTTATAATGCAGTGATAAGGTCAGTAGTGTGTTAAAGTGCACAGGTGTGGGGCTTTGTAGACAGTGACATGGTTGAACAAGTTCAAAAAAGTTTATTAAAAAATTATTCTAGTTTTCCCAAAACATGTCTAATTATGTATTATATTTAGAGACTTATTTTGAGAAACTCTACTTTCATGCATTAAACTTAAATTTAAACTACTAAACAAATTCATTACTGTACTTTTGTCCGAAAATTGACTCCCAAATATTTTAACTAAACTAGTAATTTTAACAAATTTTTATTTCTGTAAAGACCATTCTTTACAGAAACAAAAATTCCATAAGCAATTAGCCAACAAAGTCGGAAAAGAACTGTCCTTTAACTTAAATAATATTAGCTCTCTTCAAAATCAGCTGATGGAGGGAGCCAGGGCTAATTGTCAAGCAAGAGTGTGTTGGCAAGGCGCGCACTTGCATGTACCACTAACAATATCTCACGCTCGACCTTCACCTTGGTGGCGGGAATTTACTTCTGCCTGATAGCACAGACACAGCTGTTATCTCTTGGGCAATCAACGCTAGGGCCGAGCTTATCTCCTTGAATTACAAACCCTGGCTTGACGGAAATAGTAACAGTAGCTCACTCTGCAATCTTAGTGAAACTGAGACAGTGTTTCACTTTGTTGCTAGATGTCCGATTTTGAGTTCTATTACAAAATTGTATTAAAGAATGACGTTTTGGATACAACCGAATATTACGAGTTTCATAATGGCAGGGATTGGCAGGCTCTTTGCAAATAACAAAGCTATGCATGGGTAAAACGTTGGGATTTGATACAGGAATTTAATTTTAAAAAGTAAACTGAAATTAACACTAAAACACATATTTTTTATTTATTTATTCTCTTTATCCATTTCATTTTACATAACCTTATTCTTTGTTTATTTTCCAATCAAGGGATGATCAACTATAATGTTTATATATATATATATATATATATATATATATATATATATATATATATATATATATATTTAACTATTTAATTTTTGTAATAACTTATTACTATTATTGTTATGTTTCTTTTACTATTAAAATAAAGCGCTTGGAAAGCCAAAATATTTCTCCCACTGTCAGTAACTCACACGCCTTTTATCTGCAAAGTTATTATTAGTTTTTATTGATTAAGAAAAAAAATGTGTATACAAATATATATATATATATTTTATTGTTTGTGTACAGTTACATACGCAACTCTATGTATCACTGACTGAATGCAGATCTTTTGTTTTGTTTTCACTATGTTACAATTTTATGGTCAACACAAACAGACGTTTCATAGTGACTACTGTTTTTTAGAATCAATTTATTTATTTTTCTGAATGTAAAAATACTATGTATTTTAAATGTAAAATACTATGTAAAAATAAATGCATTCTTACTTATTTATTTCCTGTTTATGAGAAAGTATATTTTTTATTGTATCATAAAAACTAGTTACATATAAAGCAACTGTGGAATTTTATATTAAACTAACATGGTACCCATGCTTTGGTACGGTAAAAAAAATTGATTTACACTTCCCTTAGGTACTCGGGGTTAGCAGTGAACTCTGAACTACCACTTAAGGGTATGAGAATACCATAGTTATCGATAGACTGACCCCTCCCCCCCACATATCTAAGACACAATCTTCAACAAGTGACAAACATTTGTTGTATAGTAAAGTTTCAACTATGATATCATCAACATTCATGGGTTCTCTCTTCAGGTTACGCTTGATGTCTTCAGGCATAATATCTTTGTGATTTTTCCAAAGTGAAAGAAGATCTGAAACCTGACAAAACACCACAATTATTGCAAAGAGATTACGGATCTGGTTAGGGTATTCTGAACAGATTCTTCTTGAAGAATTTGATCTCAATTCGAATCATCATCAAGCAAACCTCGTGCTCGGCGAATAAGCAACTCGTGCTACAGTCTTCATGGACGTAAAACATGTATGTCCTCTCACATCATGAAGTAGTAACTGAAGACAGTAATGTACAGTAAACACTCTATCTAGCACTGACCTTTCTTCCCTCCAGGGTAACCTGCAACTTGTTCTCCTTTCTTTTTTCTTGTAAATGTGTTTCCTTTCCAAACATAGTACTGTGGAACTTCACTGTATAACGACCTAGCAAAATCATCTGTTGCATACAGGTGAAAGAAGGCCAAGACAACATCGTAAACTGTAAGAAATATTAACACAGTGATCCATTCAATACACATTATAAACTACAGTTAACTTGTCAGAAATTATAACACATGTTTATATTATATATTTTTACACCCAATTGTATAGAGAAAAAATATATAGAAAAAGTGTATTATTTGTGAACTCTTAATGCATCAGTAACATAAATGTCAAACATACAAAATAAACATGTTTATTTATTTACAAAACAGATGTTATTAATTTACTAAACTCAACCCGATGTTATCCTTATGGAACAACCTTTAGGGGCGGTTTTTACCCCTTAAGAGTATTTTATCAACATGAAAATACTGTTGATTCATGTTGATACATGAATCAAAATCAAATTGAAAATCAAAATCAAAATGAATCAAAATCAAATTCATTTTGATTTTGAAAAACATTTCAAAATCAAAATGAAATAGTTTCCTATTTAGCCTACAACAAACATTTGTACCAAAAATTCAGCTCTGTAGGATTAAGGGAAGTAGAAGAATTAGTGATGAATGAGTGAGAGCTTTCTATTTTATATCTTATCTTACTATTATATAAAAATGTAATGGTGTCTGTCTGTGATTGTGTTACTCTATCACACAAAAACTACTGGACCCATTCAGACGAAATTTTGCATGGCCATTCATAGGGTCTCTTGTTAACACATAAGCATATCTTTATTTTGAAATTCCATCAGGGCACTGCCCCAGGGGCTCTAAGAAGTATCAGTGCAAGCCCTATGGCAATACCAATTTGACAATTGTTTATAATAGTTTCATTAATCTGCTGTTGGAATAAATAAACAACTTAGATATAATACCATTTCATATTGAATGTATATAATAGTATTACAGTGAAAAATAAATAAAAGTTGATTTATCCAGTTTTCTAGTAGCACTGTTTAGTTTTTGAACATTGGCCAAACTAATAAAAAACTTTCTTGCATTAATAAAATGTTGGCCTGGTCCTAAAGGAGTTAAAAATAAACCATTCAATGTAAATTTATTGTAATTTAAAGATACAACTTTGCAATACCTAACAAAATTAATTAAAACTTTAACAAGAAATCCAAATAGTTTAGAGCAGAAAAGATTAAAAATGATAAAAATCTAAACCTCACCTTGTGAGTTTTCAAACTGTTTGACTGTAACATCCATATTAATTCCATGCTGCTGTGCTAAATGAAGTTGAAGTTTTTCTTTGTAACTACAAGTGAATGAACATCCAGACTCCAAACACTTCACATTTGCCTTGTCTCCAGGGTAAATATTGTGTATTACATAGTTATGAAGTAAATGCCGTTCCAAACCTAACCACAATACAGTTGAGGCTCATGCGTTTCAAGGGGAAGGAGGAACCTGCACTTTTCACAAAGGGAAACAAAGCTGTAAATATTGCTTGTAAGTCTGTTTTATAAAACTTTCTTTTTTGTAAACAGATAGAATCAAAAATCGTTTAACAAACTAGAGTTAAATTATTCCATCCATGTTTTGTATTACTGAATGCAATAAGCACAATATAAATCAACGTAAAGCCGGTACGAAGGACGGGTACTCTGCTAGTATCAAGATAAAAATCAACATTTACTGGCACTAACATATAAAACGTTTTTTTAATATCACTTAAAAAATAAAAAAAAAAAAACAGTTACCAAATAAGTAACCTTTTTAATGTGAATCAATAACTTTTGGTCTGTTGCATGAGTTCTCGAAATCAAAATGTAATTATTACTTATTATACTGTAGATTATTTGTCTTCACAACAGTAAAGGCAAACTCACAAAATGAAACACAAAAATTGAGGCGGTCTACATTAAAAGGGAACACATACAACATGTGTGTTTTGAGAAATGTCAATTTAAAGTTTACATTTGTGTATAAAGTCATTTTCTTATCAAAAAAATATAATACTATTGCAATTATAATGAAATTAAAGTCTTAATTTCATTATAATTGCATAATGATTCATTATAAGTTAATTTTATAAACTTAATATGTGTCTTTAGAAACTTTTTAAAAACATAAAATAATAGTAAATAAGAAAAATAAATGGGCAGTTTTTCATTTAGCCAGAACGATTTGGAAAAGCAAAAAATAAAACAAAAACTTTCAGTTTAGTAACTAAACACTTTATTAGCTTACTTATTTGACATAATATACCTTTTAGCTAAAATTGGCTTTGATATTATATGTCTATCATATTTTCAATATATTGTTTGTCTTCTTCAGTCAAAAAATAGAAGAGTTCTTTGATGTCAATAACTTTTTTTGATTGATTTCTGTACCAAGGGACTTCACTAGAGATGCATTGTTATTTAACCTTGTACAGCAGGTTTCCATACGCTCATAGTTCTCATTCTATGTTTGAGAATACATAATGGCCCATTACTTGAATACTTTATAATGACATATTTCATATTTTAAAGGGGGATTTATTTATTTATTTATTTTTTTTTTTTTTTGGGTTTATTGTAAAAAAAAAAAAAAATGGCTCCAAGAATACATTCCATCCTTGTAATGAGCCTGCATCCATTATTATCTCAAATGGCACACTTTGCCTGCACATTACCAACACAGTTAAATATGTTAAATAATGAATAAATAATACAAAAATAAATAAATAAAATTAAATAATAAAATATTAAATATTTAATTAAATTGAAAACAGTAACCGTAAACACATTCACGGTGCAAAGTAACTGCAGAATGCAGACAGCTGGTTCAACTGGTGCAATTTTTAAGCTGCAGCCTTTAGGTAAAACACACCTACCAACTTCATTTTTTATGATTTCTCTACGAAACTACGAGGGTCGTCCAGAAAGTAAAGAACGATTGCGCATCACGGATGGCGCAGTTCCCCCACCACCGCGGGAGTGGGCTTATTCTTTAGTCCAAACCTTCCACTTCAGTTTGAGCTGTGTAGCGGTGCCGTGAAGTCACGTTTGCGTCTCTTGTGGAAGTTCAAAATGGTGGCGCCAATTGAAAATCCCGCCAAGTGTGAAGTCCGTAGTGTGATTCTGTTTCTGAATGCGCAGCATGTTCGACCCATAGAAATTTATAGGCAAATTAAGGCAGTGTACGGTAACAATGCGATGAACGAGTCATCGGTAAGAAAATGGTGCATTCAATTTAATGAAGGCAGAACTAGTGTGCACGACGAGGAACGAAGTGGAAGGCCGTCACTCGTTACTGACGAGTTGACAGCGAAAGTTGACGAAAAAATTCAAGAAAACCGGCGTTTCACTTTGAGCGGTCTACTGGCATTTTTTGTTGAATTTGTTGAACTTTGAGAACTACCGCTCAAAGTGAAACGCCGGTTTTCTTGAATTTTTTCGTCAACTTTCGCTGTCAACTCGTCAGTAACGAGTGACGGCCTTCCACTTCGTTCCTCGTCGTGCACACTAGTTCTGCCTTCATTAAATTGAATGCACCATTTTCTTACCGACGACTCGTTCATCGCATTGTCACCGTACACTGCCTTAATTTGCCTATAAATTTCTATGGGTCGAACATGCTGCGCATTCAGAAACCGAATCACACTACGGACTTCACACTTGGCGGGATTTTCAATTGGCGCCACCATTTTGAACTTCCACAAGAGACGCAAACGTGACTTCACGGCACCGCTACACAGCTCAAACTGAAGTGGAAGGTTTGGACTAAAGAATAAGCCCACTCCCGCGGTGGTGGGGGAACTGCGCCATCCGTGATGCGCAATCGTTCTTTACTTTCTGGACGACCCTCGTATCACCACTTACAGTCAACAACATGGCAAAGACAAATAATCGTTCTGCGTAAAAAGGGCACATAGACCTATGAGCCCAATTTATATCGACACCTCAATTTAGGCTTACCTAACTAATGTGGATTCAAAATTATTTTGTAACAAATATATAATAAATGAATGAACCTCCCCATTAGCTTCATAATTTTTTACTTGAGTATTTAAAGAAACTGCATTACCTATGTAAATAGGAAAGAGATGTCACATAAGTGATGTGTGTTTATTCTTTACTACAAAGACTTGAAAGCTATTAAAATACAGACGAGTATACAAATTATAAAATGACAACAAGAAGAGCAGTACAGAGGCCATATTTATTGTATTAAAATATTCTTTTATTTAATAACAGCATGGATTATCCATACCCATATAAGTGTACATGAATGTTAAAAACTGAATTTAATTACTCAGTTCACAAATCTATGGTTAAAATTCCCTCACATAAATCTTTATGAATGCTGCAACTGTACCTTCTACAGGTAGGCTATGGTTTAATTCCACTGTTCGTGTATGGGGAGAAGGGGTGTCATCACCACCCGTGTACAGATGGGTGAGTAAGCACGATCTCAGTATCATCCAGCTGCAAACAGTTTTGACTGTAACTTTATTGTAGTTTAAAATTACAGAAAGGAAAAATTAAACTTAATACAAATTTACAAAATGACTATATAGATAAAACAAATAAATATACAACACAAAACTCAGAAAGTCAATGGTCTATCAGTCCAGTTTTCTTAAATAAGTAAAATAACCAAATTACTTCCATACACACTTTATCCAACATCGGAATAGTTCTATTATCACCTCCCTCCATTGACTAGACAAACGTGATGTTGGCCGAACTCCAAGCACATATAGTTCATGACTAATTAAAAATCATCCATACTAAAAATTTGTATTATTTTTAAAACTATTGTATATGCGTATGTTCTGATGATATTTCAATCAAATATCAAAACACTAAAAATTATTGATTTTTACTTAAAAATGAGATGTGGATTATCATAGGTCGCGCACAGTGTATTAGATTCTGAGTCTGGGATTTTTCGGTTTTAGTGCATTTTACAACTAGCATTCTACAACCACCTCCAGTCTAGCTGTTTTTGGGACCAATACGAACCTCAAACTTAGAACTTAGGTGTTTGATTCTTTAAAGCATTTTTTTCTTTTGTATTGGTGAAACACGTCTTAATGGCCTGGTTTGTAGTACTGTATACTACCTGAGTAATGAAATTTGGCTGTCCATTTCCAACTGTATTATCATTGATAATAGTTATTTTTCCGTTTTTTTCTGGTTATCACAGTCCTGAAGTACTGTCTTGAAACAAAAAGTAGTCCTTGGTGATTGTTAAAAAAATTATATCAAAACAAGAATAGACTTTTCTTAAAACAGGTCTGTAATTCTGTGAAATCAAAGCCTCAAACTTATGTCTGCTGCTGACAATTACTTCATCCTTTGCCCCTTGTTAACTAAAGTAGGTATGTATTATGATACAGTACAAATTACTTTGTTATTTTTGTTTTGATTAACCTTTTTTAACCAGTATAAGACACCAAGTCTCAGATTCTGTGTGTGAACAGAGATATAACAGACCAGGAGCAATGCGGAGTTAAACACTCAACTTGAATAAAATATTAAATTAGTTTATTACTATAATTTTGGGTTTTAGTTTTAACACATAGGATAAAATCATCAAGGTCAACACATCTAAATGGTGTTGACAATACTTTTTGCAAGGTGCTATTGGGTCCATCAGGGACTAATACTACAGTTTGGCCGCTCTGATTGCTACCTTATTAGAGAACCTGTGTGAGAGAGACAAAGCTAGTCATTAAAGTGAGACAGAAAATAAGAATTCTCTCCCCACTGAACCTACATGCCTCTTTAACATTTTGTTGTTATAGATATGCTGTGAGTAGCTCCGCCTACGTCATCATGCTAGGTGACCATTGGCGGGCAAGGCACGTGGTGGGAACTAGAATCTAGTACAGCTGGAACATGGCATGGGGGAAAAGGCGCTTTGATAGGAGTGTGAAATCAGCTGATATAGAGCGGTTTGTTGTCATTACCGAGTTATATATAATTTGATTTGCGATATTGTTGTATTTTAAATTTATATATTTTATTTAAAATACTTATAATGTGATTGAAATGTTCGGTGACTTAACTTCAAACTGAAATAATATTTATCATTAATGTTTTAAATATTTACATACTACTTCATATGCAATTTTAAAAAGTGTGCTTTGCTAACTGTACACGTCGTGATAGATCGAGCAAGAACTTAATATCCAATTTCAATATGATTTATAATAACTATAAAAATGACCATGTACAAAATTATGGCTGTATTATATCGACTTTTATAATTCAAGCAGTTTTCTCTACTATCATTAACATAACCTACAAACAAAGCGAGCGAAGGAGATGAAGCGCCACAACCCACCACAATTTTACCAGCTGATTGTATCATTTGTCCCTACTCCTAACACTGCCCCTCATGCCAACTAGATACATAGTGGTGGAACATGCTACTGGAACCCCCATATGCGCTAAATTTATCATGCAGGTTGCTTTCAACTCGACCTAATTATAATAAGAGATGTCAAATGTTAAAAAAACGCAAGATATACAAACAGTAATGATTTATTAACAAAATAATACTGTAAAATATAATTTTATATACATACATAGAGAATAAGTCATAACCATCAATGTGGGCAAGACAGTGTATATGGTCAATAACAATGCATGAAATTAATAGAACTGTATTGCCCTCTGATTAAAAATTATATTATACAAAGCTATATATTTTACCAATTAGTTTTATTTTAATGACATTTTTATTTGCAAAAATTAACAAGGAATAAAAAAGAAAATGCTTCTTTGGATAGGAACTTTGGCTCAGCAAAGTGCACATTGATTTCTTAGCAAAAACATAAAAAAAACCACTGCAAAAATGACATTTTAAATTTACATTAGAATGAGTACAGTTAAACATATTTACATATATGATACAAGTTATAAAGCTCTTTAAAACTAAACATAAAATTATCGTAATACAAGTTAGGCTAGGCATTTAAGTATAAATTACAAATTAGGATTGCTAGCTTTACTGAAGCTTAAAATGTGACAAGAAAACATTAGTACTATATGAGATAGTTATTCCGTGTTCAAAATTTACACATAAACGTACCGTCAACTAAGACAACATTGTGAAAATTATTTATGTTTGCCCTAAAACTGGAGATTATCAAACTGTTTTATTATTCATAACACTAGGGAGTACCCCTGCACGCTTTACGGACCAACTCCGTCGCCACTCACTACGCTCATGATGAAGCTCGGCCTTAGCCCTCAAACTTTCTTTCTTCCAAAATATAATGGTATAGTTATATTTAGGAGATAAATACCTATAGTTTGGTAACTTACTTAGGCGTTATATTTTAGTGTTACCCCTTTTTTTGGTTTTCAGATATTTTTCTGTTTTTGGGCCATATATCCCTTATTACTTACACTTTTCAAGATCTGAAGGGATAATTGGATTCAGGACAAAAATGCTTTTATTTTGATACCCTCTTTGGGTGGATAATGTCAGTATTAAAAAATTTTACATTTTCAAAAATTTTGGTTTTTGGGCCCCCGATACCCCAAATTTTTTAGTTATTACACTGAAATTCATATACAAGGTGCGCGTTTGTTAGGTGTGTAGAACTGCATAGGTTTAAACATTTTACTCAAGCTTTTTCTCAACCTAGGTAATTCCCCATAAGAAATACATTGAGGCAGTTTTGGGGTAAAAAAAGGCTGCCATTTTCTTTATGAGTGAAAAAAGTAAACTTTTGTGAATTTTTCTGGAGGCTTCAGACTGAGAGCTTCAATTCAAGTACACACTTTAAGGAGGTAGGACACCGGGAAGTGCCATAACATTTAGTGTCAGTGAGTCAGTCACTACATCGAGCTTTAGAGTATATTTTTTAGTTTTTCTGGCCATTTTTTCAATATTATGAACTATTTAATCTGTTATGGTATTTTCTTTCAGGTCTAAATAATCATGATCTTAAAGAAATTCAAGTAATTTTCAATGGTTCTCTTTTTATGTTTTAAAGATGCAAGTTTTAAGAAGATTATTACAGTATTTGGCTTTACATCTTTGAGTGCATTTATTATGTGAAAACACACATGGAAGAATTTCAATTTCAGAATAATGTCCACTCATATGATACTACGCAAAAACAATCAAATATCAATCCCCTATCATAAAATTCAATTAAAAAAAAAACCTTCTACATAAGGGCTAAATACTTAGGTAAAATTCCAAAATGCATCACAAATATTGAAAGCAATGTAAAATTTAAATTTAAATTAAAAGAATCCTTACAGAGAGAGCCTTATATTCACTGGATGATCTATAAAGAAACCGCCTCAATAACAACAATTATTATGTAATTCTAAGCAGCTCCTTTAAACCCTACATTTTAAACTTTTTAATTTTAATTACTTTTACTGAAACTATATAATTTTGTATCAAAAGGATTGCATATATTTGTTATTCAATAGTTTGGTATAATATTTAGTTTTGTATTTAGCTGTAACTGACACTTATTGGCTGTATGGATTTGTACGTTATGTCAATTTGAATTTTGAATTTGAAGTATTTGATTAATCAAGAATATTTTGTTGGATATTTATATCATTCCATATTTGAAATAAGCACACTCGACTCAGATGATATAAATAAATAAAACATAATATGAAGCAACCACCTAAATTAACACTGAACGTTTAGATGTAAATACACAAAAGAGATTTCTAGCGAGCACCAATTGAATTCCACAAATGCACATTTTTTAACAGATCTAGGAAAACGATCTCAAAAGATCTTAACAGTTTTTATTAACCCTCATTTCACAATTCATCAATAAGTTACTACACCTAAAAGTTTTTTGCCTGAGTGAGAAATTCTATAAATTGCTTTGACCCCTTCCGTATCTGAACTGATTTTATATAAATTCTGTGGGTAACAAACTCATAAAAAATTCAGCTAGGGCTGAAGATCTTCTTAAACGCACAGTTGAATTAACACATAATTGAAAAAGCTCTATTCCTTTGCAATTGATTAAAATAATTCATAAAATATCCACTACAAAAGCAATGAAGGCGTACTAAAGTTATGCCTTTATATTTATTTTGTATAAACCTCTATTTACAAAAAAATTTTTACAAACATTTTAAACAATTGCTACATAAAAATAAATCAATAATCATTAGATGTGTATTGTATCTTATACCCAATTACAGGACAATTTTTTAAAAAGTTCCACTTAAATGATTGTTCTTGATAAATAGAGGTATAATGAATGATAATATAGCTCGCGAAGCTTACCGAGATACCTGGCCTGCGCATGAGGGGAATAATACTAGGAGTGGAGGGGAGGGCAGTCCCGCCACTGTTATACTCCTCCATCTTGTGACTGATCTCTTGTTTACTGTATTGTCGGTCGAGCTGCGCTTGCAGCGCCTCTATATGTAGAAAAGAATTTATTTTCGCCTCCTCTGTTGTTTGTTTACATTTATTATAACGGCCAATCAGAAAAGTTATTTACATTTTTTATTTGAATTAAAACCTCTTATTGCTTAAATAAAAACAACATATGCTGCCTTTGCAAAGTCTGTTCTGGACATAGGCGCATTAATTTAACTATAAGTCAAATTATGATATAATCAATACATCTATAAATAAATAAAAAAGTTAAACAAGTCATTTATTAATTAGTAGTGATTGTCACAATTTCTTATCTATCTATTAACAATAACAAGTTTAAGTCAGGTTGTAAACAATAATTTAAATTCCAGATGATTTTATTTTCTATTTTTATTTACCATGTGACACACACTGAATTGGCGGCTCCCCCCACTCCAATTCGTCTACTGCGCTTCGCCTAGCCAAGTGCCTTGGTAAACCCCGCGAGTTATATATACTTAACATAATAATATATATATATATATATATATATATATATATATATATATATATTCTATTTTGTATTATGAAATATAAAAATAATTTGCAACAAAAATCTGAATAAATTGTTAAGTACATTAAAAACAAAATAAATTACATAATCAAAATTTGACTATTTATTATTTAATTTAATGCATATGTAATAATTATCACTGCATTAGTAAGAACTGGTTGTTGAAGTAGGCCTACAAAAATCTTTTTTCCAACAAAATTAAAAAATATGTATTAAAATTCAATATGCTAAAACTAAGCTTTAAAATATTTCAATGGAAATTATCAGATTTAGGTAGGCCTACCTATTAAAAATTAATCTTAATCACTTGTCATATGGTAATAAACATCTCCTAGACAAAGACATCATAACCATTTTGATTTTGAATATATAAATTTATAATTTAAATACATCAGTAGATCACTAACAGGTTTTTCTTAGATTATTCTAAACCCTTCTCAATATACTAAATTGTTTTTACAAGTTGAGTTGCTGAAAATAAATCTACAGTCTATTTTCTGAGACCACAGTTTTTATTCAATGAACATGTTTTTTTTTTTTTTTTTTATAAGAAATTATTTTCTATCATGTTTTATTTATTACGATTGTTACTGTATCTATTGTTATTTGTTTTTTTTAATATAACTCATATTATTGTTCTTTTAGATGGTTTTGTCTAGGTATAATCATAATAACTACTCTTTGTAAAAACTAAAAATTTTTAACATGTAATGCAATCAATGTCTACTTTTATTGATAGAGATAAGTTTTAATCTTCAAAACATTATGATAATATGACAATCAGATGCATATTAGTTTCAAGTTGTGCCAAGAGACAATTTGATAGTTTTATTAAAAAATCATACAACTATACTGAAAATTTAAAAATGTATCCTAGAACTGGGTTGTAGAAATTTTTTACGTGGAACATCCTCTTTTAATTTTTTCACAATACTGATATATGTCTATCTACCTTGCTTAGATCTTACTTATTAACTTACTTGAGTATGTACTTTCATAACCGGCCTAGTGTTGCATGTATCAACCACTATTTGAAATTAACTTTTCGCAAACCTAACACAACATGGCCTAACAAAATGGTGCCTGGTCTCCGGGACGGCCTTCTGGCTGTCTATCCGGCACATATGAAGAGGAATTTTTCATTTACTGCTTTGTCACTTGTCTGATATGAAATAAGTCCCACTGAAATCAAGTAAAAATTGCAATTTAAAAAAAGTTTACCCTACTTTTTGTAAGTTCTGAAAACTGGATTAACATCGCTTTTTTCAGGATATGTTAAACTAGATAAATATTAGTTTATTTTGTTCAAGAAATGGTAATCTAACTAAACAAATAATGCGTAGTTATTTACATTATATTTAATTTGTTGGTAAGTTTATCTTTTAAATTATAGGTAATAGGAATTTTGTTGAACTAACTTTCTTTAACCCTATATAGGCCCAGGCAAACTTTATTTGGCCAAGAGTTTTTTGGCCGGTTTTGCAGGCTCACACATGAACATATTGTAATTTTATTATAACCTTGTCATGTTGTATATCATTTATTCTAATAAATTGAAAAATTTGTGAAATTCAAAATATAAATTCCAAGACCATGTTACTTGAAAAAATATAATTTTCTTTTAATAACAATAAATGTAAAAAAATGTTATAATTTACTTATGCACGTAGATTATGTTGTTTTGATTATGTGTTGCTAAGCAACACAAACATTGTATTACTGTGTTATTATGCTGTATGTTACTGAAATAAAGTTACTAAGTTAATTCTTTATAAATTATTTAATTACTACAAGATATGACAACGGCGACGAGTCAAATCATTCAGGACATTATAAGTATTCAAAATGTTGAAGAGAAACTAAAGAATTGACTGGGCGGAGATCAGGACTGTTGTGGAAACACAAGGATCGGAACTTAATAAACTTCTAAAACAGTTCAGAAATGTTTTTGAAAATGATATTGGTTCCATTCCTGAGTACAAAGCACAATTCATCCTTCAAGAAGGATCATGTCCAATATACATAAAACCTAGACAAGTACCCTATGCTTTGAAAAACAAAATTGAAAATGAAATTGAACGATTGGAGAAATTGAACATTATATCAAAAGTAGATCATTCCGAGTGAGGAACCCCAGTAGTACCAGTAGTTAAGCCTAATGGGAACATCAGGTTGTGTGCACACTACAAAGTGACCTTGAACAAAATTATACAGGATTAAAACCATCCTATACCAAGAATAGAGGACATTTTCAGTTCAATGTCTGACGGTAAATACTTCTGTACCTTAGATATATCTAATGCATATTTACACATGGTAATGGTCGAGGAATCTGCAAAAATGCAAACTCTGAGTACACACAAAGGACTGTACAAGGTCAACAGACTTGTGTTTAGAGTAAAAGTAGCGCCTTCTTTGTGGCAAAAATACATGGACTCAATACTGCAGGGATTGGATGGCGTACAATGTTTTTTTGACGATATCCTGATCTAAGGACCGACAATTGAAGAAACACTAAAAAAGCTTAAAACAGTTTTAGAAATAATGCAGAAGAATAATCTACGGCTTAAAAAAGATAAGAGTAAATTCTTTCAAAAAAGTGTACGGTACCTTGGGCACATCATAGATGAGAGCGGACTGCACAACAGTTCAGAAAAAATAAAAGCAATACAGAGCGCAAAGCAGCCTTCTAACGTGACAGAGCTAAAATCTTTTTTAGGATTAGCAACATACTACAGCAAGTTTACTAACAGCTTTTCGGATATAGTTTACCCTCTAAATAGACTACTACAAAAGAACAAACCTTTCATCTGGAGTAAAGAATGCGAGAAAAGTTTTGAAAGAGTGAAACAGGAAGTGACAAGTAAAACCACATTGATTTTGCCAGACCTTGCTTTAGAAACAACAACTACTTTATAGTAGTCGATTCATTTTCAAAATGGGTAGATGTGACTCAAACTAAATCTACTACATCAGAGTGGTGCATTAAGAAACTCCAAAACCTATTTTCAACTTTTGGTCTTCCTACAATCTTATTTTCAGATAATAGATCACAATTTTCTTCCCACGTATTTCAACATTTTTTAAAGATGCATGGAATAGTTCATAAAACATGTGCTCCGTTTCAACCACACTCTAACGGGCAAGCAGAAAGATTCGTGCAGACCATAAAAAAAATCACTCTTTGCAATGATGGACGAACAAGGAGACATGGATACGAAGACTCAACGGCTGGTTATGCAACTGAGGAAAGTTCCAAATTCAACTGGAACAAGTGCTTACAGTTTAATGTTTGGACGAAACATAAGGACACAAATTGATTTAATGATACCAGTAAGGAGTAAAGACGAAGTCAATTCTTGCCCACCATTATGAAGCTCATTTAAGAAGGGAGAGAGGGTTCAAGCTAGATGCTATACCAGAGGAAACCCTAAGTGGAAATTTGGTGTAATCATTGGAAAAGAAGTAACATCCTTATATTTAGTAAAATTGGATAGTGGTGAGATTTGGTGGAGACATGTCAACCAACTGTTGAGCACAAAATTTAAGGGGGAGGAATGATAGATATTAATTAACATATGTGTTCTATAAGTTGTTTTGATTATGTGTTGCTAGGCAATACAAACATTGTATTGCTGTATTATTATGCTGTATGTTACTGAAATAAAGTTACTAAGTTAATTTTTTATAAATTATTTAATTACTACAAGATATGACAGTAGAAATATCAAAGTTTTTGTAATGCTTACAAGTGTTACTAAGATAGTTGCAAAATAAATCGTATCCATCATTTTCTAGAAATCTAACAAATATTTCAATATTCATAAAAAAAATTGAAATATAATAAAATACCAACATATTGCATACAATACTATCCAAAATTATCCACATAAAAAGAATATATTCATGGTTTATTATAATATCTCTAGATAAAATTTTTTTAAATTTAAATCAAGAATAACTTTTGAAAGAGGAAAATTTTCTATAAAATTCCCATTTTCAAAGATATATATAAAATATAAAACAGTAAGTATATAAAATGTTACAAATTTATTTTAGTGTTATAATATATAAATACTTTGTGGTGCTTTAAGTAAAATGTTTATGTACAGGGTCTAATTATTTACGAAACGTCAACACTTTCTGACGTATTGACTAAGAAGCAGCTGATCAACGACACGGAAACGTCAGTTTTTCATTTGACTACCAGCTCTCAATACAGTGTCTGACCGTTTCCAAGCAACAAGATAATTGATCAAAACTTATTCAGAAATCCCCTCATTTATAATACGATGTAAATAACATTCAAACAAATAAAATATTTCTAAAAATGTCATAGTATGTTTTTTGAAAAATTTTTCCTTGTAAAATAGACTTTAGAAATAAATTCACAGCAAATAAACTACTCAAGTTTAGTTGCTGCTCAAACTTACACAAGTAGTCTTGTAGAGCTTATTTCTGCTGTTCTATAGGTGGAATTGGAATCAAGATAGCTTTACATTATACTTGCTGGTGAATTTTTGAAAATTATGTATTTTCGTCTTCTTTTGACCTTTGTCATAGTTGTCAATGTTTGTTTACAAATTATGACATTTATTTTATTTGTTTTTACCTAAATACTTAGAGCTAATACATGATTTATATATGAAATAGCAACGCTGGAACATCTTCTTTCAAATGGTATGCATTGTTTTGCATTTTGAGTTATAAAACTGGTGACAAAATGGCGGCGAACAGAGCTTGCACAATCGACTAGTAACTAGCTCATTGGCCAAATTGTTCGTGTAAGTGTGTGTAGGCCTACATATAAAGAAACTGCAATATAAGACAATCAGATTATTATCAAAATATATTTTATATCGATTTATAAAACTCTGGGACACTTACGAGTTACCCTATTTATTTATTTTTTTTAAATCGATCAATTATGATATGCACTGTACTGTTTTGAATAATAATAAAAATTTGTATTTTTTCATTTAGGTCTAAATATTAGGACAGTCGATAATCACTAGTCCCTGTTAAAGTAGGCCTATATAATACAAAACGTATCAAATGTTAGTCCTCAGTACCAATCACCACTAAAAACTGGAGACATTTATAAATATATTTTGGTTTTTTTTTAAACAACGTCAGATTCATTAACTTAATTTATAAACAATTTAAAAACAGTTAAAAAAGCGTAAGAAAGGGCAGAAGGGAGACTAATATTATTAACTTAATAGTCTCAGCAAATAGCCATAGCAGCAGCGAACTTGATACATATGTTACTTATTAATTAATTTTGTTCAGCCATTAACAAATAAACAAACTGTATGTAAAATGTATGTCATATATGTAAAATGGTGTATGCTGTAAATAAATAAATAAAAATTTATTAACAAATTTAACCATTCAAAAATAACAACAACAAAATGTAATTGTGTTTGGCCTTGATGCTCCTCAAGTATTGATATCTGTACCAACAGCTGATAAAATCATCGGGCCTATAATGTTGGATGCAGCATATTTTCAGCATGTTGAAAAACACTACTGTACTAGAGATATAGAAAACCTACTTTTTAGCAAATTTTATGTTTTGGTTAATCTATGTTATATAACATGCTTTTTCCAGAATTTTATTTTATCTTGGTGTGTTTATGTAACATGAACTACAAATATGAAAATATTTGGATCTACAGCAATTGTTTATCTAGATAAAAACTAGTTACGAGGCGAATTTTGTATAGCAGCCATTTTTTTCAAAATAGAGATTGAGGTGCTGAATTACAGATAGTTAATAACTAGCCAGTAAGGCATAAATAAAGTGACAGACTAATCTGTAGCCTAAATTGCAAAATTGTAGAAGCCTAATCTATTTCTGGTAGTTTTCCTTAGAAGTTTTCTAAGTTCTCAATATGTATTTAAATTGAATTTTCGAATAAAATGCTTACTAAAATTTACAGTTCAATGCTTTAAATTGTATACTTTGATATGGTCACTGTAAAAACCAACATGTAGGCATACTTAAACTTGTAAACAGCCAAAAATGTATACCACACTAAAATAACATCTTTATTTCAATTTATTTTCATATTTAGATGTAGCTTACCCTTGTAGTTGCATAATCTGCAACACATAGCCTTAAGTTTATCGTCCAATAATTTTTTTTAGTACTGCTCTGAATCGAAGCGTCGAATTCTAACCCTTTGTTTATAATGATATTCTTTCAAATAGCTCTTCAGACTTTTTGGCAAACGAAGCTGGGACACGCCATCATAACTAGTTCTGCTACATATTACAGCTCGGCAAAGATGTTGTAAAGGAAAAGGAAAATTACGATGAAGTGGAATTGTAAGGACTGGTTCAAAAAACATACAGCAAGATGGATCCTTATAGTGCTCAATAAGGCCACATACTGTTGGTGATGCAAAGACTCCTGGATCATGTGAATCAAAACTAAATTTATGATTCCACTGCTCAATACGAGCATGTAATGATCGATCATATTTTCGAAAACTGACAGAAAAGAGATATTCTTCTTGTGCAGAATCTCGTAAAAGAAATGTTCCTTCTGGTCTTCCTTCAAGAAGTCTTTCGGCTTCATAGCGGTCCATCTTTCCCCAATAAAAAGAACTTGATGTTATTTGCAGCAGATCAGGTACAAGGCAATGTATGTAATCAACTTGAGTATGTACAACTCTTTGTACATCCAATTGAGAAAGAGCAGAGAGCGCTGCTGATTGAAACAGCGCAGTAATATTGTCAACAGTGAGTTCTGGTGGGATAACAACTTGGATATGAGGACCAGGTCGAAACCCTGGTGGAGGCTCAACTCCTTCGGCAATTTCACGAGCTCTTTCTAATCTTGCACGCTCATCACAATCTTCAATTGGATAGTCTTCAGGATTAAATTTTGACAGGTCTATAACAGGACGGGCCCTCAGAAAACAATCTCTTTCTTCTTCACTACTGCTAGAATCACTATTTACAACAGATTCATTTTTTCTTTGTTGAATAGATGCTGTTCCAAACACAACACCAGCACCCAAGTGATGATCTTCTGTTCTCCTATATCCAGTACATATACAAGTATCACATCCAAGATTTGGTTCTGCAATGTCATTTTCTGAGCCTGCTGTACTACTACTGCTTCCACTTTTCAGCCTTGCACAGTTAAATCTTAAAACCCAATGATTTCTTTTCTTTTTCACATTATTTCCAGGAACTTCTTTTGATAAAGATATTTCTTTTTGCGGTCGCTTTTGGCTTAACTGTTTTGAATGGCAATGCTTAGGTTCACCTGTGCCCATGCATGATTGATTGCAAGTAGAAACTGTCAGCAGTGTGTCTCCAGGTTCTGAAGAATTATGATTGAGTATATTACCTGTTATTGCCTGAGAACCGTTACCATGTCTATGTTCAGATAAAAATGAATTACCATTGTCTTGTGTATGTCTTGCACTATCAGAACTGTTGCTGTATATATTTTCAAAATGATCATCAAGACCAAAACCTGACTCACTGTTTCCATTAGTGTCCTGTAATACGTTATTTTGCTCAGCCATTGGTATACTCCCATTGACAATACAGCTAGAATTATTCCCTAAGACAAAATCATTAGTTTCCTTGACATCCATGGTACCAAATATCCCTTTTAAATCACTGATCCTTTGGCCCATTATCTTTTCAATCTAGGCCTAGTACTAAATAAGGCCTTATATTAAAATTGGTTGGGCTAAACTTTTCAAATTTATGTAATGGCTTTAAATGTATCATGTCTTTTGTCTCAGCATAATAAATATGTCTTAAAATGATATATGGTTTATTTGTTCTCACCTCATACTACAGAAAGTTATTAAATGTAAAGAACTAAAAGTAAACTCACGACCCTGTAGCCATTGTAGTTTGGGTGGGTTCACTTCATTTCTGTTCACGAAATGAAATATGCAGCACTAAATATGTAATAAGGTCAACGTTAGTAAACAATTTCTTCACATTAAATCTAAAACTATTTTCATACGATTGATTTTGCATCAAAACTAAACTTTTCTTTGATACACTAGAATTTTTAATACAACTTTTACCACAATTGACTTGACTCCTGACTCCTTCGACTTCAACTAGACGATTTGACAAATGACATCGATAGAAAAACAATGCGACTGCCTTTAGAATTTGAGTAGAAATACCAAAATCGACCAAGCATGATATATATATATATATATGTATGTATGTATGTATATAAAACAGAAAAATAAAATTGTATTCATTGTAATCTCCTTAAAGATAAGTTAATATACTTTAAGTTTATTAGTATTTTTAGAATACGTTCACCCGACAAGGTTTCAAAGACAATTTTTCTGGCAGATCAAGTTTATTGTGAAATGTTCCTATTTAATTCATATAGTTCAGTCCATCAAGCCATTTAAGACATGCCTCACTAATTATATTTATGCTAACTAATCCCTCCGTAAAACAGCGCAAGGAACACTCTGAAACTATGTGATCCATTGTTCAAAATATCTTTATTACAATTTCTTCAAGAAATGTACGTTCGTCAAGAGATACAAGTTTATATACAAAGAAAATGTTTTTTTTTTTAAGTTTCGTCTTGCTTTACAATGTCAGTCATCTTGTTTCAAAATATTCCTTCATTGAATAAAATGGTCGCTCCATTAGCCAGTCTTGTAGATGGCGTTTCAGTTGTTGGCCGTTGAGGATTTTCAGATTTGTTGGAAGTGAGTTGAAAACTTTCCGTCCGATATATGATGGTTTTCTGCTGTATTGTGTGGTGTGGTGTGCTGGAAGATGATAGTCTGCTGCTCTCCGTGTGTTGTAGGAGTGAATGTTTTCTCCTCTGGTAAGCCCTGTCTGGTCTGTGTAGGCAACTACTGAGTAAATGTAAAGGGCAATGACAGTCATAATCCTCAGTGATTTGAAGGCCTCCCTACAACTCTCTGTTGGAGTGAGGTTGGCGAGTGCTCTTATAGCTTTTTTCTGTTGCACCAGTATTCTGTCAAGGTTCTGTTGTGAAGTTCCTCCCCATATGGACAGGCCATATCTTATGTGTGATTCTACCAGCGCGTGGTATGCTGCTTTTGCAGCCTCTTGTCCAGCTATCCACTTTATTCTTCTCACAACGAAAATTCCAGATCCAAGTTTTTTGCTCAATGTATCAACATGTTCAGTCCAAGAAAGATTGTTTGGATAGACTCCCCACAATCACATGACTGATCCACTGTCAATCCCTATTTGTATTTCCAGTAGTTACATCTGCACACTCCAGTTCGGAACCAATTCAATAATGTCAACTCCCTACGAGGAAGATTCATCCTACCTACAGGCATTGATGGATCGTTAATAAGGAACTTATTTCGTTCATCAAAACTGTTCCACGCTATGGCCCATCTAATGTTGGGCGAGAAATTTGATCTGCTCAACTGGAAAGCAGTACGTAGAGGTGGGTTTCGAGATTTTAAGCGACCGTTCTGATGTGGGAGATCCTGGGTAATGGGGAGGTGCGGGGCATTCAAGATCTTATTGAATTCTTTACGTAGTTCCTCCTGACGTCTTATTTCTGGAGGAGCTATATTGCACAGCGCCAGGAGCCAAGGTAGTGGAGTTGCCATGAGAGTAACACTAGTAGCTCTCATGGCTTTTTTTAATTTTACATCAATCGCTTTTGTATGTGCGCTATTAAGCCATACTGGAGCGCTGTATTCAGCAACTGAATAAGCCAGTGACAACGCAGTAGTACGCAGGACGTGTGCGTTAGCTCCCAAGTTGTTCCAGCAATATGATGTAGTATATTTGCCCTGGTTTTAATTTTAGCTGCTGTTATTATAAGATGGCTTTTAAACGTCAGCGATCAATCTAAGGTTACTCCTAGGTACTATGAATATCATTGTGGTGGAGTTTTGCACCAGTTAGAAAGATGTTTTATTTTTGATTAGTCAGTCGATTACTTAGGTAGAAGCAGGCTACTTCGGGTTTTGATCGGTTAGGACTCAGCTTCCAGGTTCTAAAATATTTGGCGAGGGTTGCAAGATCGTTTGTGAGTGTTTTTTCAGTACCTGTGAAGATTTATCTTGATATTGCTTTAGCGTATCAAGATAAGTCTTGATAAGCTAAAGCAATATCGTCTGCATAAATAAACTTTCTTGACTTGGTGATTGGGATGCCAGCAGTATACACGTTAAATAAAATTAGAGCAAATGCGGACACTTTGTGGCACCAGGCCATCCTTCAGATGTCTATACGAGCTTTCTTCACGACCTATATAAACTTTTATTAGCCTGGCACTAAGCATTGACTATAGAAGTTGCAAAAGAAAGAGACAGGGATGAAGGCTGTAGAACTTTGACAACAAACCTTTGTGCCATACTGTGTCATAAGCCCCTGTGAGATCAACAAAAGCTGCAGATACTTTTAGCTTGTTTTCAAACCCATTCTCAATAAATGATGTCAGAGCCAGGATCTGGTCGCAACAACTTCGGCCAGAGCAAAAACCAGCCTGCCTAACTGGAACATTAGGATCAAGAATGGGTGATATGCTGTTGTATAACAGTCTTTCTAGCAACTTATAAAAACACTAAGAAGAGATATAGGGTGGTGACTTTCCACTCGTTCAGGGTCTTTACCAGGCTTAAGAACAGCTACTACTTTTGAACGCTTAAATGCTTTTGACAAATTGCCTCTAGCTAGTATCTTATTGTAGACAGTTTGCTCAGAATTCCGGAAAGATACCGGCAAAACCGGCTGCTTTCCCTGCTGGTTTAACGGAAATCGTTTTATTTATCTCCTCCTTCGTGAAATTTCTGGAGACTTCCAAGGGTGCCAATTGGCTCTTTTAATTTCATTTAGCTTGTAAAGCACATCTTTGTCAAAAGGATGGCGGACTGACTTTGATAAGCTGACTATCCGTTTAGATATATTACCAGCCTTCGGAAGGAGCATTTCTCTTTGATTAGGAGTATTACCAGTAGAGAGTTTCTTTAAGTGACCACGCTTTTCTACTGCTGTTGGTAAAGTTTATATCTCCAACAGTTTAAACCCATTTTTCTCTCCTGGCACTATCTAGAGAGTGCAGTAGCAGATAAGCTGTGTTGAAGTTTTCCCATCAAGCCTGGTGGTAAAGGCCTCCCAGCGTGCTTTATTAAAGTTCCATCTAGGCCTTAGAAAAGATCGAATTATGGGAATTTGAATTCCTAATGAAACGAGCACTGGCCTATGTTGAGAGTGGGGAAAAGCACGAAGAAATGTCCTAATTGGTTTTGGGCTTGATGATCATTCACATGAGCAAAAGCTTAAGTCGAGAAAGTAACCTCGACGCCAACGAGATGAATAAAAAGTGGCCGAATCTTTAGCATCAAAGATCTGGAAAAGATTGTTTATTTCAGCCCAATCTTTATTTTCTTGTGGCCATGTACAAAACTGTAATAGTACTCACTTTTATTATGTGAATTAAAGCCTACTTTTCGTTAATCAGTCTTTTTCTACAGTGTATTGTCTTGAACTAAATAAATAAATAAAGACTTAACACATTTACCTAAGATTTGGAAGAGTTCACCCATCTGGCCAACTCCATGCGTTCGAATGGCGATCGATAATTGGTTCAACGTATCATAGATTCGGCACATGTGATGATAATGCAGTCAGGTGAACGACCTTAGCTTCCGCTGTGGACCGCGTAACCCACATGGTCAACAATATACAAGAGTTTTATTGTCATAAAACACATAACAGTGCATGGACAAAAGTCAAGATTTTTACACTAAATTTAACAAAACATAATATAAATGAATACAATTCAATATACAAAATGTTTAGAACAATAAAGTTAGATGAAAAACAAATAAAGATAAATTAATGTAAGACTGCACAATTTATTGTCACCAATGCGTGGTGACAAAAAGATACAAAACAAAACACAATAGGGTGAAGATAATAGAACCTTATCTTTATATACTAAAACATTTTAATTAGTTAAAGATCTTCGCTGGATAAAAATTATTGTTCATTGTTAATCAACTAATTAAGAAGATTGGTAACTCTTCACATACGAGTTTGTAGACCATGATGTTCTAAAAGTGCTTTGTACGTTCATTAATTTTAGCTATAGTTAGTTAGTTGTTCAGTACAAGTAAACGTCACACAACACAAATTTATTACGGTACAATATAAGCACAAAATGTACAAATATATTGCAATACAAGTACAAAATGCACGAATATTATGGTGATCGATTTCGGTGAACCACGCTCACCTTCCTCAGACCAGAGGGATTCACAAAAGAATCACAGAAATTCTTTTGTGAATCCCTCTAGTCTGAGGAAAGTGAGCATGGTTCACCGAAATCGATCACCATAATATTCGTGCATTTTGTACTTGTATTGTAATATATTTGTACATTTTGTGCTTATATTGTAATACATTTGTGTTGTATGCCGTTTACTTGTACTGTATGTATACCAACACGTATTATGCTAATTAAAAAAATAGTTGGTTGTTTCAATATCACTGGATTTAGGAGTTGCAGCTTTTTTGTCTTATGCTCAAGAGAAGTAGCCTGTCTTCAACATTAGAGACTTGTGGTTGAAGAGTAAATGAACCGACTCTAATCGTTGATACCTTAGTTTTCATATCGATCCTCTCAAAAATTCAATTTATAAACATTCCTAGTTAATGATAATAATTCACTAATCAGTTAATAGTTGATAAATATAATAATTCACTTATTATATTTAACTTGCCTATTTAAATACTATAAAATCCAATGTATGTTTGTTTGTCTGTCCTTTATGCGCTACCAAACCGTCCAGCCGATCGCCATGAAACTTGGGGAAGTTGTTCTATATACGCCAGGGAAGGTTTCTGTCCTATTCCCGTTTCTTTAATCCCTCAGAGCTCCGTCCCTTGGACTTCTAAAGTTTCAATGTTAATCAAATAGCAGGATGCATGAAGGTATAATAAGTCAAATATAAAAAGAATATCAGCTGTGGGTTTTAAATATGTCAAAATTATACTGTTTATACAAAATTATAATCAAAATTATAATGTTTTGATTTCTTGTGAAGCTATATTAATTAATTAATTGATTTATTTGATTAACAGCTGTTAAATAAAAACAAATAGAATAAAATTGTGGTAGGCAAAACTTTCAAAATTAAAAATAATTGAGTACAGTAGTAAACTACACAAAACATCAGCTGTTGTAAATTGGATACTGTGTAAACTGAAAGGTTGCTGCACATTTCAATGATACAATCAAAACTCAATATTATGTTAAATTACCTTTTTTCCTGTCAACAGTTCTTCAAACATAATCTGCTATGTACATTTCGAAGCATAGAGTTTCATCATCAGGCTTTCCAAAAACGTCACTATTTACATTACACTAAACATTAAAAACATAAAATCAAAGATAAATATAATAAAGTACCCTTTTATTCATTTTTTTATAAAAATATATCTGACTAGTTTCGGCTCTTAGGCCATCTTCAGATAGTAAATAATATAACCTAAAATAAATTAACAAATTATAAAAATAAAACAGATGAAAATAATATAACATATGATTAATTTAGTGTGTGGGTAAGTTGAATTTTACTTTTTGATTCTTATGTTTTTTAACTTCTCTTATTTTTTCGTATATAGGATTGTTCATGTTAATTTGTGTATTTAATATGTTCTTTGGTTCATTATAATTGTTAATGTATATGTGTAAATTTTCTTTTGTATTCATTTTTTCTCCTTTCTTCTCGTATTCTAAAATTGTAACATTTTCGTTTATATTTTGATAACTGTGATTTGATTGGAGAATATGTTCTGCAAAGTTAGACTTATTTGATGTTGAGTTGTTGTTTCTTATGGCTTGTATGTGTTCTTTGTAACGTAAATTAAATGTTCTTCCAGTTTGTCCTATGTAAAAAGAATTGCATTCTGAGCATTTTATTTTATATATACCAGATTTGTCATATTTGTTATTTTTATTTTCTTTGTTGGATAATTTGTTAATTAAAGTAAAAGTATTGTTCTTTGTTTTGTAACTGAGTGTATATTTACTGTGTTGAAATGTCTTTCTAATAGCTTTATTCATTTTTGTATTGTAAGGAACACTGATAAATTTTTTCTTTTCTTTTTCTTCCATTTTCTTATTTTTGTTTCTTTTTATTCTTTTTATAATTTTGTCCACAATTGTCGGATTGTAACCATTTTTTGAAGCTAAGTATTTTATTGTTCTTTTTTCTTCTTCATAATCATATTTTTGCATTGGGACGTTTAACATTCTGTTAATCATTGATTTAAAACATTAAAAACATTTAAAATATAAACATTTAAACATATTAACTTATATGTTTAATATGTTTTTTAACATATTATAAGTTAACTTATATGTTTAATATGTTTTTTAACATATTATAAGTTAATATGTTTAAATGTTTATATTTTAAATGTTTTTAATGTTTAGTGTAATGTAAATAGTGACGTTTTTGGAAAGCCTGATGATGAAGCTCTATACTTCGAAATGTACATAGCAGATTATGTTTGAAGAACTGTTGACAGGAAAAAAGGTAATTCAACCAGTATTATTTCTGTAATTTAACAGTTCTGGAGGCTAATAAAACAAAATGAATCAATATTATGACCGGCGAAGCGGGCGGGTACAGCTAGTATAAATATAAGAATGAACAAATCAGAGACGTAGAGTTGCAAAGACATAGAGTTAACTCTAAACCCAAACTAAAATCTAATTAATTACTCTATGAATATTAATGTTTGTTTTGTGAAACTCAGAGTAAGAGTCCTGTCCTGAGTCCCGACTCCCGACGGCGACTTGTGAGTTGTGAGCCAAGCCGATAGTCGAAGTGTTGTATCAATAACAGT